>CM060694.1:93755843-94355843 GCA_030686995.1 Artemisia argyi
ATTTCGACATCAATCCTTCAAGATTGTTGGTACTACCATAGTTGTTAGAAAGATTGTTGTTGAATGTACGGTTGGATGGGGGACCGTTTGATTGGTAACGATTAGGCGGATTGGAAGAATTTGGTTGATTTTTGTAACACCCCCAATTCATGGATGCAGCGGAATTCAAACTGGGTGTTACTCGACGGCACAATAGTCACAATGATAGAAAACGAACTCCAATTGAGTTGTTTTGAAAAGGTTTATCATTCAAATTATATAAATATCAGAGATTACAAAATGAGGTCCCAATTGGTTCCATGTTTACAATGTATAATAAATGAGTTTTGAATGATAATAAAATTTATAGCCCTCTTGAGTATCCGTGCCCTTCCGTTCCATCCTTGATCGTCATGAACCTGAAATACATGCTTGAGAGGTCAACACAAAGGTTGAGTGATATTCATAGAGTTTGTTAAATCGATTGAACACAATATGTTGGTAGTGTGAGTTATAGGCTCACACCAATGTTTGGAAAACAAAACAGGTAGGCTACGTTATTATACGCCCGGAACATGTATTATACACTAAGCTTATGACACCATAACGTTAACGTGTACCAATATCGATCGGCAGATTTATCCCGGTAGGTACTTTGCTAACATACCTAAATCTCAAATATTAATGCATTTGTTTGAACTTAGTCAATACAAATGGGATTCGTCAATCCCAATAGGCCTATTATTAATATTCGCGCTCACTATTGCTAGTGATTAAATGGTTCATAATCAAGGATATCGGTTTAGCAAGGCTGGTACTTAGTGATAATAAAACAATCAGGTAAGCATACAATTTAAAAACATTGTGCTCGGTTATAAATAGCATGTATTTCCCCCAAGGGTTTGTAAAACGATTAAGTAATCGAAAGTGGGGCTATGAACTCACCTTAAGTAAGATAGCAAGTAATGAATGTAACGGTTGAATCGTGAAGGTTTCTACGAGCAACCTATAATAGAATGTTGTGACTTAAGATCGGAGTAAAGAATATGAAGTAGTGCCTATATATATATATCTTGCATTTAGTCCATGATGTGGTATGAT
The DNA here is from genome assembly GCA_030686995.1 of Artemisia argyi. Classification (NCBI taxonomy): domain Eukaryota; kingdom Viridiplantae; phylum Streptophyta; class Magnoliopsida; order Asterales; family Asteraceae; genus Artemisia; species Artemisia argyi. The sequence continues at coordinate 93,756,924 of CM060694.1, forward strand.
GTATAGTGTAAGTCTTTGAAAGAGAAGATTCATGAAACATGTATGTTTTGTATATCGTTTACTACCGTTCGGGCCGACATAATTCAGAAGTCATGTTAGTAAGCGTTCGAGGAGCCAGGACACTTTAACTCGTAAATCCACAACTCAACTCGACGGCTTACATAATGAACTCCTCACATGAGGCTCCCTACTATTGTAGTAGTTGATGAAATATATAGATATAAGTTTTGATCCGAAAGGTTACATGTCCGATATTTGAATAAACTTAGGAAAGTTTATTTGTACATGAAGATTGTTATTAGGGGTAGTTTCATAAGTCTTGAATGACCATTTTCTCTTGGTAAAATCTCATGGTTTCCTTTAGATGAAGTAGATCCAAATTGTATGTTCAAGTTATCGCCAACTTCTCTAATTCATGTATTTGCCTTGGTAAGCTTGTATGGTCATTTCGTCATGGCCTAGCCATGACCTTTGGTCATTGTTCCATGGTCTTGAGACTCAACCTTGGCTCTAGCCATGGTTGTGGTCTTGATTTAGGTCATAAGACCCCTTTGGTCTTCATAAACCATAACTTATATGTAATGAATTTGGTCTAAAAATGGGCTGTTAAGATTTTGAAGAATTTATCACTCAAAAAGCGTTTTCAGGGCTCGAGCTTCTTTGTTCCTGAACGAAAACGTCGTTCCGGACAACTTTCGTGTTTTAACTTTTTGATGAATCGGACCAGAAGTATGACTTTCAAAACTCAAATTTGATCAGAATGGTATTTGGCAGTTTTGCCGGAAATCTTTGGTAACTTCAAATCGCCATAACTTTTGACTCGTTTACTCGTTTTAGGTGGTTCAAATTGCTATGGTTTCCTTGTTAGGTCCTCTACTGTAATATGTAATGATCCAACATCATATTTTTACCATTTTAATCAGGTCTTACCAAGAAAGTCACTAGTTTACTTGTTTTAGTAACTTGTTGTAACAATCAATAACAATAACTTGTTTTGCTCACTTTTATACATCATGGACATTAATACAAGACATAATATAGCACAAATAATATGTAAATAACATGAACATGATTATTTAACAAGAATCAAGTTAGGGTTTGGCTCACAACTTTTGGCTTTCAAAGATGAAAGGAAGTTAACATGTAAGGATAGGACTTTGATAGACTTGCTTCAACCCACTTCACTTCATGCAATCTTTCTACTCTTGTAATCTTGAAAGAGAGATGATGAAAATTGAGGTGACTTGAGTGGATTCAAACTCAAGAGAAATCACCAAAGTTCTAAAGATTTGAAGTAGTTTTGATGAATCAAAACTAAACTAGGGTTTATGTATGGATATTGCACTTGATTTCTTGGATGGAACTTGAAGTAAACTAGTAAAATGAAGGGTGTTGTGTGTGTGGGTCGTTCATATGGTCAAGGAGTGGGAGGAGAAGCATTTATATGCAAATGAGGAGGTTACATTGTTGACTAGTCAACACTTGGAGGCCAAGTTGAACACATGTTCACATCTCATGACACAAGGCATAAGATCAAGCCACATGGGTGGTGAATCCCCCCTCCAAGGCTGTTCATGAGCTTGGAGAGCAAGGGTGTGGACTTTTCTTGGTATTATCCAAGATACTTGGTTAGTTTTGACTCCGGGAAATGCCAATCGTAAATGATTAAGCCTCAAAACGTAAAACCGGGTGTCGTAAAATTATTGAACTTGAAAGTATTGATAAACATGTCAATAAGTTCCATAATAAAATATAAAATGAGTGGTAGGTTCCATTTGGGTGTAAAACCCTGCTAAAAACTGGAAACACGGGTCTAAAACGCGTAATACGTAAAACGTACGAATATTGCGTAAAATTGAGAAAAGTAAAATGTTACTTTTCTAATGTGATAAAAATGATTTAAAATGACTTATAATGTCTAGACTGGGCTCAGTCTAGTGTCGGTTGGTATTAAATGTCTTTTAGACATCAAACCGTAAGCCTAAAAATCACGAAATGACTTATAACATCAAGGGATGATTTTTGGTCAATGGAGGAGGGAAAGAATATGTTGACTTTTTCTAAGAAGTTGAAAACTCAAATAGTCTTAGAAACGCGTTTTGTGGTCTAACGGTTAATCGCCCAAACGGTTAAGCGTGCTCATGTGAGATTAGTACAGGCTTGGGTGACCTGCTGGGAAGTCTTTGGTCATGTTTTTCTCAGTGACGATTAATTCTCAAATAAATCATGAGTGTGTCAAACATTTTTCTGATGTGGGGTCACCTGACGGGGTTGAATTTCGTTGTGCGTAGAATTTCTGATTGACGTTTTACCCTAAAACGTGTAATTCCGTGTAATTCCTTAATAACTTTCACGAAAATGAGCTTATGAATGTCAAACTTTTAATTTGCCATGGAAATGATTTATCACTCGATAAAATCAAATAAAAATCAACTTTTGGGAAAGTTTCGGGAAAAATGAATAGTAAAAATGAATAGTAAAAGTGAATAGTGAATTTTCCGGGAATAGTAATTAACCTGAAATTGCGAATTGTTACAGTCTCTACCCCTTACGGGGAACTTCGTCCCGAAGTTCTTTGTGTGTCATATATTGGAGTGATGTCGATGAAAAGGTGTGGTTACTTATGAGGACTAGAGTCTGGAATTACCAGTGATGTAATTTGATTTGTCATTTCGGTGTATGGTGTAGGATGAGGCTTCCTTTTATGTAGGAAAGGTATGGTAATAGTCGAATATCAAAGGAAAATGATATAGCAGTCGGATATTAATAGGAATTAATATAGTAGTTGAATATCAAATAGAACTTGATATAGTTGTCAAGTATCAATAACAATTGATATAAGAATCGAATCATGGAATAAGCGTTGAACATGTGGTTGGACCAAGTCCTGTTTGAATTGTACGGCTGCCCATGCATATGGCTACATGGCTTCGCAATGAGTTTGGTACGACTGCGCATGCGTATGGTTACATGGCCCCGTAATGAGTTTGTTTGTTATTGCACTATCATTATGAAAACCAAAAGTAAATCTCGTACTAATGGAAATTGGGATAGTTGTTGCAATCATAGCCTAGTAGGTAATCTGTTGTTGTATCTAGTGTTTATTGACTTCATACTTATGTTATTTCGGATATAATTAAGCCCACTTGTTTATAATTCTTTATTTACATAGAGAGGCATCCCAAACAATGTAACTAAAGGACTATAAACTTATGGTTCGATGATTTATAATTTCTTTATTTAAATGAAAAGGCATCCCAATCCATTCAAATAAGGACATTATAAATCATCCTACTCAAGAATTCCCGACACAACATTCATACTTAGCCGGTGAGTTACAAGGTAGTGTATTATGAGATGATACTGGTGTTCCAAAAGTACAAGATGAATATTCAATCTTGTAAAGCTGATAAGGGTGCTTGTGGTGTAACTAAGGATGATTTGAGCTTTAAAAGTGCATCAAGATCTGTTAATGAGCTTGTGTTTGTAACGGTTGTGAAGATAATGATGTGATATGTTGATGAACAAAAGTGTGTAGTGTATGCTTAACATTAATACCCTTAGGTATAGATGTTGAGTTTGCTTTAAAAATCTTAAGAGATTTTAAAGGTTTATGATGGAATGGTATCCTTAGGACCTAAACAGGATAGTACTTCTACAGGATGAAGAGAATAATTGATAACTATCCCAGATAGTAGTTCGGATTATCTCATAAATGAAAACTTTCAAGAAAGAAGTTAGGTAGTACAAATAAAGTGTTAAGATTTCGCTGAGTGGTAAGGCACTATCGTGTCTCTAGATTGTTTTAATGTATTCTGGTGGTTTATCGTGTTCATGTAGGAAATCAATCTAAACATAACCCTAGTACAACTATTCTCAGTATTTAAAAATTCTAAGTCGAATATAGTTAGTCAGACTATATTCCACTGTCCCTAGGTTAAATATAGGTGACTAGTCTATAGTTAGCCAAGGTTCGATAAAATTTTCAAATACCTAAACTAGGTATACTTTTGATATGTCCGTTGCTTTCGGGAAACTGTCCACTAAACAAAGGCGATGTCAAACCCTTAAGTTGCAAGTCCCGTCCATACAAGACTTGTAACGTATGTTTTTCATATTCCATTGCATAGAAGGTAGTAAGGGTAGATACGTATGGAAAGGAAGTTTTAAGTAGTTCTAAAATAGAACATACTTGGCCAGGATCACGAACTTTTAATAATGAAGGTTTCATAAGAAAACTTTGATGAATGTAGAGAAAGTTCAGCTTTTGTCGATGATGGATTAGTTTGTCCTTTAGAAATCTCATATTTCTTGTTTTGAAATCGATAGATTGTGACGGGTTTTTGATATCATAAGAAATGATATTGATGATGTGATGGAATAATTCTAGAGACCATTTGCACAAAACACAATGTCTCGGAAGTAGGTTAGACCATTGTGCAATTCACAATGTCTGGGAAGTAGGTTAGGTCATTGTGTGACTCAAAACATTTGAGAAATGATTAAGACCATTATATCATACAATGTCTTGGAAAATGAATGAGACCATTGTATCTCACAATGTCTTGGAAAATGAATGAGGCCATTGTATCTCACAATGTCTTGAAAAATGAATGAGACCATTGTATCTCACAATGTCTTGGAAAATGAATGAGACCATTGTATCTCACAATGTCTTGGAAAATAAATGAGACCATTGTATCTCACAATGTCTTGAAAAGTGAATGAGACCATTGTATCTCACAATGTCTTGAAAAATGAATGAGACCATTGTATCTCACAATGTCTTGAAAAATGAATGAGAGCATTGTATCTCACAATGTCTTGAAAAATGAATGAGACCATTGTATCTCACAATGTCTTGAAAAATGAATGAGAGCATTGTATCTCACAATGTCTTGGAAAATGAATGAGACCATTGCAATCAGTTACAATGTCTTGGACATATAATGTTGGAGTAGGAACATGATTGGGAGAGTGTGGCTGTGCCGAAATGCCTTAGAATAGGCATACACAGATATGTTTAGTCCATTGTTTAGATAAATGATTGAAAATAAACCGAGTTTATATATCAATATTCTAATATGTTCATGTAGCATAAAATGCCTAGTGTGTATATATCAATATACTTATATGTGTTCATGTAGCATAAAATGCTTAGTGTGTATATATCAATATACTTATATGTGTTCATGTAGCATAAAATGCTTAGTGTGTATATATCAATATACTTATATGTGTTCATGTAGCATAAAATGCTTAGTGTGTATATATCAATATACTTATATGTGTTCATGTAGCATAAAATGCTTAGTGTGTATATATCAATATACTTATATGTTTGTGTAGCATAACATGCTTACTAAGTCCATAATCGTCTGGAGGATGGAAGACACGGAGAGCGGAAGGCTATAAAATGTTTTTGCTTGTGATTGTAGTTATAGTTTAGGTCTCAATTAGACCCGTTTCTCTATAACCATGGCTCTGGTACCAATCTGTAACACCCCCAATTCATGGATGCAGCGGAATTCAAACTGGGTGTTACTCGACGACACAATAGTCACAGTGATAGAAAACGAACTCCAATTGAGTTGTTTTGAAAAGGTTTATCATTCAAATTATATAAATATCAGAGATTACAAAATGAGGTCTCAATTGGTTCCATGTTTACAATGTATAATAAATGAGTTTTGAATGATAATAAAATTTATAGCCCTCTTGAGTATCCGTGCCCTTCCGTTCCATCCTTGATCGTCATGAACCTGAAATACATGCTTGAGAGGTCAACACAAAGGTTGAGTGATATTCATAGAGTTTGTTAAATCGATTGAACACAATATGTTGGTAGTGTGAGTTATAGGCTCACACCAATGTTTGGAAAACAAAACAGGTAGGCTACGTTATTATACGCCCGGAACATGTATTATACACTAAGCTTATGACACCATAACGTTAACGTGTACCAATATCGATCGGCAGATTTATCCCGGTAGGTACTTTGCTAACATACCTAAATCTCAAATATTAATGCATTTGTTTGAACTTAGTCAATACAAATGGGATTCGTCAATCCCAATAGGCCTATTATTAATATTCGCGCTCACTATTGCTAGTGATTAAATGGTTCATAATCAAGGATATCGGTTTAGCAAGGCTGGTACTTAGTGATAATAAAACAATCAGGTAAGCATACAATTTAAAAACATTGTGCTCGGTTATAAATAGCATGTATTTCCCCCAAGGGTTTGTAAAACGATTAAGTAATCGAAAGTGGGGCTATGAACTCACCTTAAGTAAGATAGCAAGTAATGAATGTAACGGTTGAATCGTGAAGGTTTCTACGAGCAACCTATAATAGAATGTTGTGACTTAAGATCGGAGTAAAGAATATGAAGTAGTGCCTATATATATATATCTTGCATTTAGTCCATGATGTGGTATGATGTATAGTGTAAGTCTTTGAAAGAGAAGATTCATGAAACATGTATGTTTTGTATATCGTTTACTACCGTTCGGGCCGACATAATTCAGAAGTCATGTTAGTAAGCGTTCGAGGAGCCAGGACACTTTAACTCGTAAATCCACAACTCAACTCGACGGCTTACATAATGAACTCCTCACATGAGGCTCCCTACTATTGTAGTAGTTGATGAAATATATAGATATAAGTTTTGATCCGAAAGGTTACATGTCCGATATTTGAATAAACTTAGGAAAGTTTATTTGTACATGAAGATTGTTATTAGGGGTAGTTTCATAAGTCTTGAATGACCATTTTCTCTTGGTAAAATCTCATGGTTTCCTTTAGATGAAGTAGATCCAAATTGTATGTTCAAGTTATCGCCAACTTCTCTAATTCATGTATTTGCCTTGGTAAGCTTGTATGGTCATTTCGTCATGGCCTAGCCATGACCTTTGGTCATTGTTCCATGGTCTTGAGACTCAACCTTGGCTCTAGCCATGGTTGTGGTCTTGATTTAGGTCATAAGACCCCTTTGGTCTTCATAAACCATAACTTATATGTAATGAATTTGGTCTAAAAATGGGCTGTTAAGATTTTGAAGAATTTATCACTCAAAAAGCGTTTTCAGGGCTCGAGCTTCTTTGTTCCTGAACGAAAACGTCGTTCCGGACAACTTTCGTGTTTTAACTTTTTGATGAATCGGACCAGAAGTATGACTTTCAAAACTCAAATTTGATCAGAATGGTATTTGGCAGTTTTGCCGGAAATCTTTGGTAACTTCAAATCGCCATAACTTTTGACTCGTTTACTCGTTTTAGGTGGTTCAAATTGCTATGGTTTCCTTGTTAGGTCCTCTACTGTAATATGTAATGATCCAACATCATATTTTTACCATTTTAATCAGGTCTTACCAAGAAAGTCACTAGTTTACTTGTTTTAGTAACTTGTTGTAACAATCAATAACAATAACTTGTTTTGCTCACTTTTATACATCATGGACATTAATACAAGACATAATATAGCACAAATAATATGTAAATAACATGAACATGATTATTTAACAAGAATCAAGTTAGGGTTTGGCTCACAACTTTTGGCTTTCAAAGATGAAAGGAAGTTAACATGTAAGGATAGGACTTTGATAGACTTGCTTCAACCCACTTCACTTCATGCAATCTTTCTACTCTTGTAATCTTGAAAGAGAGATGATGAAAATTGAGGTGACTTGAGTGGATTCAAACTCAAGAGAAATCACCAAAGTTCTAAAGATTTGAAGTAGTTTTGATGAATCAAAACTAAACTAGGGTTTATGTATGGATATTGCACTTGATTTCTTGGATGGAACTTGAAGTAAACTAGTAAAATGAAGGGTGTTGTGTGTGTGGGTCGTTCATATGGTCAAGGAGTGGGAGGAGAAGCATTTATATGCAAATGAGGAGGTTACATTGTTGACTAGTCAACACTTGGAGGCCAAGTTGAACACATGTTCACATCTCATGACACAAGGCATAAGATCAAGCCACATGGGTGGTGAATCCCCCCTCCAAGGCTGTTCATGAGCTTGGAGAGCAAGGGTGTGGACTTTTCTTGGTATTATCCAAGATACTTGGTTAGTTTTGACTCCGGGAAATGCCAATCGTAAATGATTAAGCCTCAAAACGTAAAACCGGGTGTCGTAAAATTATGGAACTTGAAAGTATTGATAAACATGTCAATAAGTTCCATAATAAAATATAAAATGAGTGGTAGGTTCCATTTGGGTGTAAAACCCTGCTAAAAACTGGAAACACGGGTCTAAAACGCGTAATACGTAAAACGTACGAATATTGCGTAAAATTGAGAAAAGTAAAATGTTACTTTTCTAATGTGATAAAAATGATTTAAAATGACTTATAATGTCTAGACTGGGCTCAGTCTAGTGTCGGTTGGTATTAAATGTCTTTTAGACATCAAACCGTAAGCCTAAAAATCACGAAATGACTTATAACATCAAGGGATGATTTTTGGTCAATGGAGGAGGGAAAGAATATGTTGACTTTTTCTAAGAAGTTGAAAACTCAAATAGTCTTAGAAACGCGTTTTGTGGTCTAACGGTTAATCGCCCAAACGGTTAAGCGTGCTCATGTGAGATTAGTACAGGCTTGGGTGACCTGCTGGGAAGTCTTTGGTCATGTTTTTCTCAGTGACGATTAATTCTCAAATAAATCATGAGTGTGTCAAACATTTTTCTGATGTGGGGTCACCTGACGGGGTTGAATTTCGTTGTGCGTAGAATTTCTGATTGACGTTTTACCCTAAAACGTGTAATTCCGTGTAATTCCTTAATAACTTTCACGAAAATGAGCTTATGAATGTCAAACTTTTAATTTGCCATGGAAATGATTTATCACTCGATAAAATCAAATAAAAATCAACTTTTGGGAAAGTTTCGGGAAAAATGAATAGTAAAAATGAATAGTAAAAGTGAATAGTGAATTTTCCGGGAATAGTAATTAACCTGAAATTGCGAATTGTTACAATTTTGTTTCCACCTGAGGTTTGGGTGATTTTTCCATGATGGGTTATATGAATCACCGTATGTGTTTGGCTCGGGCTTGAAAGTGTACCACTTATCTCCCGCTTCGTCGGTACGCGTGGATGCGTAGTCCGCAAAAGCTGTTCCGGGGAGTTCCACACAATCACGAGTGTCATGGGGACCACTACATAATTCACATGAAGAAGTGATTTTGTTCAGTTGGCTTGAATGCTTCGGAGCTTCGTAAGATTTCATGAGAAACTTGACTTGGTCCTCAAGTTCCATGATCCTACGGTCGGAAGTGCTTGAATTATTTGAAGGCAAAGATATTGCCTTGACTGTTTTGTTCAAATCACGGGGATCATTCCAACTTTCGTTGTCATAGAGAGCAAGATCTTCTATGAGTTCCCATGATTGTTCCGCACTAAGATCACGTAGCTTACCACCGGCCGATTGGTCAATGGTTCGCCTCGTGGAGATGTCGATATGGTCATAGAAGATTTGGACTTGGAGCCAAAGATCTATGCCATGATGAGGGACTTTTTGGAGTAAGTCCTTGAAACGAGTCCATGCTTCATAAAGAGATTCATTTTGACGTTGTTGAAACATCAAGATGTCATTCCTAAGTTTAGTAGTTCTCCCCGGTGGGAAAAATTGAGCAAGGAAACGAGTGGCGAGATCATCCCATGTGGTGATGGATCCCGCGGGTAAACGCTCAAGCCATTGACTAGCTTGATCCCGTAGAGAGAATTGGAATAGGCGTAAACGGGTAGTCTCTCTAGTTTCAACACCTAGGTCTATGGAATCTACGATTTTGAGGAAGTCCTTAAGGTGTTGGTTTGGATCTTCGGAACGAAGTCCATGGAATGCACATCCGCTTTGCACCAACCGGATGGTGTCGGATCGCAAGGGGGTCACATTGGCTCCGGTGAGCTCAATGGTGTTTCGGTAGCCTTGGTGGCTAGGTCGGGAATACTCTCCTAAGGTTCGGGGCCTAAGGGGTTCTAATGGTGGGTTTTGTTGTGGTGGGATGATGGGTTCAAAGATGTTACCACCTTCCATGATGTCGGATGGTAAAGAGTTACGAACAAAGGCACGAAGAAATAGGATAGACTAAAGAAGACCTAAAAATAAAAATAAAAATCTTACTAGAAAGGAATCTAGCAAGTAGACCTTATAAAAAGAAATCCTAACCTAGACAATAACTATTCCTCGGCAGCGGCGCCAAAAACTTGATGCGTGAGAATTGCACCTTGCTTTACCTCTCGAGGGATCTCGAGAAGCTTACAACCCCCACCAGGCAGTGTACCTGATCGTTGTAGTATAGTATAGTGACAAGTACCGGGGGATTGATCGTTCAGCTTAGGAATAGTGTCGCTAGGATTAGAAAACCTAATTAATAGTTCTAGAGGTGAGAGATGATTATTTTTGTATTTTTATATTTTTATGAAAGCAAGTAAAATCTCGGGTTTTTAGAAGAGTGGGCGGAATTAGTTGCTATTCAACTAACCTAAAGCTATTAAAATAATTAAAATGAAATTAAACTAAATTAAACTAAGGTTGTGAGCAGTAATTGGAGAAATTGTGTTTACTTAGACTTCATTACTCCCTAGATATCTTTTACATGTTAATTACTTGTTACACTTGTATGAATGACGGATTGTATTCCTTAATACCATTCGTGGGGTGGCATACATAACTCCCCAACTCTATGAGCTCTTATCTCCTCCTACACCATGACCCAGCACAACTATAGGGATTGTAAACAGTGGCTCATGCATTAAATACAACCAATAAAGACCTAGTACGCCTCGGTTCATGTTTCTTAAGACGTTCAAGCATGTTACCATTTGGAGATCTGCCAGTTTTCTTAAGCCTAACATATAAATCATTCATTCAAAACAAGAATAGACAAGTAATCAACACATAATCAACATCTAAGTTTCATTAGATCTAAGCAAACACAAGAGAGATCTAGCCTAGCATAGTAGAATTGAGACAAGAACAAGAGATAAACAACCAACACATAGACATATTGATTGAATTGAAAGTACACTTATCTCAATTACAATGCAAGGTCTCAAGGGTTTGGAACCCTTGAGAAACCTGCAAAAGAGGCACCAAAAGAGTCTTTAGGGTTTCACCAAAACTTCTCTTCTTTTCTAATGAAAAAACTAGAAAACTATATATAGGAAAAACAGTCTGACGGCGTCAAGAGTTAATTCTGACGCCGTCACCTCGCCGCCATAAACTTCCTCGGACGGCCTAGATCCACTTATGACGGCCTACGTGACGCCGTCACCACCCACGGTATAATATTTTAGCCACTTTGACGCCGTCATCAGTCCATCTGACGCCGTCACCAGCTACGATGTTTAATTCTCCATGTCTGACGCCGTCAAGAAGGTAGTCTTGACGCCGTCACCTTGTATCTTCAGCATGGATTTTTGGTACTTTGCCGTTTTCTTCACTTTTATGCTCCAAAAACGTCCAAAATAGCTTCTTTTCCAGAATTCACTCTCCAAACACCTAAAATCACAAAAGGAACGATTTAGGGCAATATTTGATCAAATAAAGTCGGATTCGGGCTTAAATGACCCCCTAAAAACGGATCATTTTTCGCCTCATCATATACCCTTACACTTGAGATTTGCTTGTCCTCAAGCAAATGAGCTTTTATTCTACTCAAAAGACAAGTTAGGGGTCATTTAACACTAATATAAAAGTAATTACAACAAATAATCGTTCCACTAAAGACCAATAGACAAGCACGGAGGTCATACACAAGCACCTCGCAAATAGTGTTTAGATACTCACATCTCTTGGGTGTAATAAAGTAATATAACATTATGGAAATGGAAGATATCTCTCACTACCTGTCATAGCAAAATAGATTACCATAGGCTTGGGAAAGGATCAAACCTCCACCACATGGCGTAAGCACCTAGGATAAACTATCAAAGAGGTCTTTTAAAGGGTTATAACGTTAGGTGTAGGGATATGAATTACACGGTTTTGTTGGATAAAGGGAGTTTTACTGGTGGCGAGTTAACAATCTTAGTTAATTACATGTACAAGTTGGCGTTGCTAAGCCAAGACTAGACTCGACTTAAGCTAATAAATGAAAAATAACAAAAATATAAAATAAACATAGAATGAAAACGGGATGGTAGTCCGTATGTTTTTTTTCTTTTTTTTTTTTTTTTTTTTTTTTTCTTTTCTATTTTTTTTTTCTTAATTTTTCGATTTTTTTTTTTTTTTTTTTTTTTTTTTTTTTTTTTTTTTTTTTATACACTCTTACCCTACCATCCAAAATAATACATCATAGGGGTTTGAGCATTCCCCTTACACTTGAATCTTTACATACTTTACATTGAACTATTATAATGACTCGAATTAAGAAAATCAAAACACTTGGAGCACTTTTAAGATTAACGCACATATGGGGGTAATAAGTGATGTTCTTCCCCATTACTCCATAAAATAAGTACTTACCCACGAGTCCCAATCGTCCCAAAACAATATGTACAAGGATATGACTCGACTTAGCAACCATGTAATCAATTAGAAAGTTAACTTAGGGTTTAACAAATAACAATAATGCACTAAAAATGAGCGCATACACGGAAGGCTAAGGCGATTTGGGTGTACATTTAAGTGGGGTGTAACAAATTCTTCCTTTAAGTAAAATGCTTAAAGTTAGAAACGAAAAGATAGGCTCGGAGGGGTGTACTAGGGGTATCGTGTACTAAAAATGAGTACAACGCTAAGGGTGTGGGAAAAATTAGTTGACTTAACTAGCCAAGTAATATGACTTAAATGGTCAAGTAATTATAATACGGGTTTAACACAAGGGTGATCCTAATGCCTCTTATCATGTAGTAAATCCTACCACACGAATGTAGTCTCGCTAGCGGTCTCGGGATGCATCACTAACGCAAGTTCTAGAATCTAAATGCTACTGGTACACTCATAAGCACCATTAATAAATGCTTTTCCCATCAAATCTAAAGGCGAACCTCACATTTTTGGGTGGAAAATTTTTCTGAATATACGGTTATGTGCTAGTCATACAACCTCCTATCCATGAGATGCTTGCTATGGCTAAAGTTTCACTCCTAAATGTTGTAAAAAATTTTAAATTTGGCGCTAAAATTACACTAACAAGTATTTCTCGTAGTTTTATTACTCATCTACTATCAAACAAAACAAACTCAAGCGAAAGTGCATATGTAAGGTATCATCTTTTTACCCTCCCCTTACACTTAAGATGAACATTGTCCCCAATGTTCAAGTAAAGAATGTAAAAGTTAAAAAGTAAAGAGAATGAAATCAAATACTCCCCTGATTCGCTCGGTATGGATTTTAGGTTGGCCAGGTTAAATCTTCTTCCAAGAAAACGAACAATCAAAGCTTCCCTTCCAGAATATAAATCATCTTATTGTCACAAATAACCTGTAAATCCTGACAAAAGTAGACATGGAAACCTCGCGTAAAATCGGCGGCATCCTATATAAGTTACTAACTCCTAGAAAATAAAGTAAGATATAATGCTTGTGGAATGAAGTTTGCAGATTTCCTGGAGATTATAAAACTTAATAATTCACAAAAACCATAAGACTCCGTTAGAAAAACAAAACCGGTAAAATTTCCAGATTTTAACTCCTGACGCCGTCAAGAGCAAACCCTGACGCCGTCAGAATGAACCTGCAGAAATTCTTATGTTAAGTTTCCGGAAAATTTCTGGAAAAACTTTGTCCTACTTCCTGGAAAATCCTGCAAAACTTCATTATGACTCAATACAAGCATTTGACTCTAACAAATACAAATATACATGTTCATTTAAATATTGTGGAGAATCATGATCGGTTTGTTTCTTAAAAACATATTTGGGGTTTCCCCTTACACTTATCTTTTGCAAAAATACCTTTAGGTTGAAGTTAAGACTAGGCTAAACAACATAATAAAGTATTTCACATTTTAATTGAGAAACATGATCAACCAACAATAAAAACAAAGCATGCATACGGAAGCAAATAACAATCAAACAAATAAAAATCACACGAAACATGGGTTGCCTCCCAAGAAGCGCTTTTCTTTATTTACGAGTCTTGTAGCTAGACTCAAAGTCGTGGGTTACTACGTGATCTCATCATTGGTTCCACTCTCTAGGTCGTCTTCTAAACCAGTTTTGTATTCCGGACCTAGTTGCAAGCATTCTTTGTAGAAACCAAGCATCCTATTTCTAACATACTCTACTCCTCTATGTCTATCCTCATCATTCCTATAATAAGCCGCTTGCTTACGTTCCTTTTCGAAATTATAGAGAAGGCGGTATTGCTCAATCTTGTAGGGCATTTGATAAGCAACCTCATCATTATCTTTCTTGAACCTAACTATCCCTAACGTCGGATCATAACTCATCCTAGTGGCCTCAACAAATGGTTTCCCAAATATTATTTGACTTAGGCAAGCATCTATCACCAGACGCGTGTCTTCCACTATCATAAAATCAATCTCATAGGTGAGATTCCCTATAATCACATGTACTCCCTTAACTCTTCCTGCAAAATTACTTATCCAACTTTTACCGGGCATTATCCTTAAATTGAGTTGCTTCTTCATCACCCAATTGTAATAAGTCCTAGACATGATGTTCACGGGGGATCTAGGGTCTATGTAAGCTTTCCATACATGCATGTGCCCGATATTGCATGGGATGTTAATGTTAGAGGGGTCTCCCATTTTGATCAGGAGGTCGCCAAAGATATATGTTGTCTCAGGACTATCGAATAAATCCTTATGGTATTCCCGTTCTTCCTTGGTTGGCAACTTATCAAAATACTCCTCTATAGGTTCTACCTCCTCTAATTCCTCATCCTTATTAACCTCAACTTCCCTACTCTCATCCTCACTATTGGCTTCTATTCTAACTTCATCTTTGTCACTCTCCTCTATCTCCCTATCTATCGGCTTAATGGTGACAACATTGACAAAGTGGACATGTTTGGATGATGAGGGGTCCTTAACTTGGATTCCACTATTGGTGTCCCTAGTGTCCTTCCTAGGTGTGGCTAATGTTTGGTTGTTGAGGGCTTTCAACAAGTTGTCGATCTTGTTGGTCATCTCCGTTTGTTGTTGGTTGAATTCGGTTTCAAACCTAGCTATGCGAGCTTCTTGAGATGCCATAAATTTCGACATCAATCCTTCAAGATTGTTGGTACTACCATAGTTGTTAGAAGGATTGTTGTTGAAGGTACGGTTGGATGGGGGACCGTTTGATTGGTAACGATTAGGCGGATTAGAAGAATTTGGTTGATTTTGTTTCCACCTGAGGTTTGGGTGATTTTTCCATGAGGGGTTATATGAATCACCGTATGTGTTTGGCTCGGGCTTGAAAGTGTACCACTTATCTCCCGCTTCGTCGGTACGCGTGGATGCGTAGTCCGCAAAAGCTGTTCCGGGGAGTTCCACACAATCACGAGTGTCATGGGGACCACTACATAATTCGCATGAAGAAGTGATTTTGTTCAGTTGGCTTGAATGCTTCGGAGCTTCGTAAGATTTCATGAGAAACTTGACTTGGTCCTCAAGTTCCATGATCCTACGGTCGGAAGTGCTTGAATTATTTGAAGGCAAAGATATTGCCTTGACTGTTTTGTTCAAATCACGGGGATCATTCCAACTTTCGTTGTCATAGAGAGCAAGATCTTCTATGAGTTCCCATGATTGTTCCGCACTAAGATCACGTAGCTTACCACCGGCCGATTGGTCAATGGTTCGCCTCGTGGAGATGTCGATATGGTCATAGAAGATTTGGACTTGGAGCCAAAGATCTATGCCATGATGAGGGACTTTTTGGAGTAAGTCCTTGAAACGAGTCCATGCTTCATAAAGAGATTCATTTTGACGTTGTTGAAACATCAAGATGTCATTCCTAAGTTTAGTAGTTCTCCCCGGTGGGAAAAATTGAGCAAGGAAACGAGTGGCGAGATCATCCCATGTGGTGATGGATCCCGCGGGTAAACGCTCAAGCCATTGACTAGCTTGATCCCGTAGAGAGAATTGGAATAGGCGTAAACGGGTAGTCTCTCTAGTTTCAACACCTAGGTCTATGGAATCTACGATTTTGAGGAAGTCCTTAAGGTGTTGGTTTGGATCTTCGGAACGAAGTCCATGGAATGCACATCCGCTTTGCACCAACCGGATGGTGTCGGATCGCAAGGGGGTCACATTGGCTCCAGTGAGCTCAATGGTGTTTCGGTAGCCTTGGTGGCTAGGTCGGGAATACTCTCCTAAGGTTCGGGGCCTAAGGGGTTCTAATGGTGGGTTTTGTTGTGGTGGGATGATGGGTTCAAAGATGTTACCACCTTCCATGATGTCGGATGGTAAAGAGTTACGAACAAAGGCACGAAGAAATAAGATAGACTAAAGAAGACCTAAAAATAAAAATAAAAATCTTACTAGAAAGGAATCTAGCAAGTAGACCTTATAAAAAGAAATCCTAACCTAGACAATAACTATTCCCTGGCAGCGGCGCCAAAAACTTGATGCGTGGGAATCGCACCTTGCTTTACCTCTCGAGGGATCTCGAGAAGCTTACAACCCCCACCAGGCAGTGTACCTGATCGTTGTAGTATAGTATAGTGACAAGTACCGGGGGATTGATCGTTCAGCTTAGGAATAGTGTCGCTAGGATTAGAAAACCTAATTAATAGTTCTAGAGGTGAGAGATGATTATTTTTGTATTTTTATATTTTTATGAAAGCAAGTAAAATCTCGGGTTTTTAGAAGAGTGGGCGGAATTAGTTGCTATTCAACTAACCCAAAGCTATTAAAATAATTAAAATGAAATTAAACTAAATTAAACTAAGGTTGTGAGCAGTAATTGGAGAAATTGTGTTTACTTAGACTTCATTACTCCCTAGATATCTTTTACATGTTAATTACTTGTTACACTTGTATGAATGACGGATTGTATTCCTTAATACCATTCGTGGGGTGGCATACATAACTCCCCAACTCTATGAGCTCTTATCTCCTCCTACACCATGACCCAGCACAACTATAGGGATTGTAAACAGTGGCTCATGCATTAAATACAACCAATAAAGACCTAGTACGCCTCGGTTCATGTTTCTTAAGACGTTCAAGCATGTTACCATTTGGAGATCTGCCAGTTTTCTTAAGCCTAACATATAAATCATTCATTCAAAACAAGAATAGACAAGTAATCAACACATAATCAACATCTAGGTTTCATTAGATCTAAGCAAACACAAGAGAGATCTAGCCTAGCATAGTAGAATTGAGACAAGAACAAGAGATAAACAACCAACACATAGACATATTGATTGAATTGAAAGTACACTTATCTCAATTACAATGCAAGGTCTCAAAGGTTTGGAACCCTTGAGAAACCTGCAATAGAGGCACCAAAATCGTCTTTAGGGTTTCACCAAAACTTCTCTTCTTTTCTAATGAAAAAACTAGAAAACTATATATAGGAAAAACAGTCTGACGGCGTCAAGAGTTAATTCTGACGCCGTCACCTCGCCGCCATAAACTTCCTCGGACGGCCTAGATCCACTTATGACGGCCTACGTGACGCCGTCACCACCCACGGTATAATATTTTAGCCACTTTGACGCCGTCATCAGTCCATCTGACACCGTCACCAGCTACGATGTTTAATTCTCCATGTCTGACGCCGTCAAGAAGGTAGTCTTGACGCCGTCACCTTGTATCTTCAGCATGGATTTTTGGTACTTTGCCGTTTTCTTCACTTTTATGCTCCAAAAACGTCCAAAATAGCTTCTTTTCCAGAATTCACTCTCCAAACACCTAAAATCACAAAAGGAACGATTTAGGGCAATATTTGATCAAATAAAGTCGGATTCGGGCTTAAATGACCCCCTAAAAATGGATCATTTTTCGCCTCATCAGTGGTGCACTGGCTATTTCTTAAAAGAAAAGAAAATAAAAAGGAGTTGTTCGGGTCCCACGGATGGCGCCAATTGATGATGCGTAAATATGCGGGTACGAGTCACACGTCGAGAGAGTAGGGTACTCGTCGTTTACCCATACCTACAATCTAGTATCACTAACCAAAACGAGTAACATACGTAGATAATAAATAAAAAACATGAGTAGTCATGTGAGGAAGTAAAATAAATATATCTCGGGTGGCGATTCCCTTACTGGTAACCCATATTGTTCATATGGTTTTACGCAACATGTCCATAGTAGGAGCCGAGGTTTTAATATTGAGAGAAAGGAGTCATCGAGAGAGGAGTAATGTTTTTCATCCCATCTATGAGAGATTCGAAGTATCCTATAGAAAGAAAGATATGAGCCCCTTTCTTATCATTGGTTGCCTCTATTTATAGAGAAAGAATAGAATCTTTAATATTCTCTATTAGATTTAGATGCATGTACTTCTACGTAGAATGTGAATATTTGTGAGATTTGGTGCATGTATCTTCCAGTAGGCATGTGGCTTCTTTCTATTCTCTCATTATATTATATTTGTTTCTATTAATATATTATTACTATATTTGTAGGTTACCCTATCAAACGACAACATACTGATCAAAATAAACCCACTTATGACACAAATTTGTTGGACAAGACTGATAGCAATACCATTTCTAATTCAACAAATATGAGTCATAAAGGGGGAGAAAGTGATCAGGATGTTGAACATGATGATGAGTCAAGTTCTTTGTTTACGGATGAGATGTTTAAATCAAATGACATGGTTGATAAAGAAGTTTTTAATGAACTTTCAAACAGATTTTACAACTTGAAAAACATTGCATTTCACTTGAAATTGCAATGCAATAACAGAAAGAAAGTTTTCAAACTAACAAACCATGTAAAAATCCGGAACTTCCTAATTTCCGTGAATTCTTTAGGATTAATGATTTGAAAGCCCAGCTAGAGGCCAAAAACTTGACTATCACCAACTTGAAGACACATATCTCTGCTATGAATGTGAAATGTAGTTTTGTCGGAACTAACAAGGACATTGATGCAACTAAGTCTAGAATTAGTGAACTGTCAATCTATGTGGCTGAATTACGTAAGGAAAATGAGTCTTTGAAAAAGCACTGTAAAAATTTGAATGAGTCAATCAAAGAAACGAAAACTAAGACGATAGAACAAACAACCTCTTTGATTGCTAAAAATGATGAACTCAATGCTCAACTTCAGGAAAAGGTGATGAGTGTGTAAATACTCATCATTTTTATCGTATCTGAACTGCCAAAACATCCAAAAATACTCAGAAATGCATCAAAATAGAGAAATTATCCCAGGAATTGTATTTTATATGTTTCAGATGCAAAATATTTAAAAACAAATGAAAAACGAATAAAGTTTGCATAATTGGCAGTTTTAGTCCCTCAACTCTCAAAAATTGGCAAAACTAGTCCCTGAAGGTTTAAAATGAAAGAAAAGTCAACTTAAGTCCTTGGACAATCAAACTTGTTCAATATTAGTCCCTGGATGAAAGTTTTCACAAAATGGCAACTTTTACCCCTTAAGTTTCAAAAATGGCAAATTTAGTCCCTGGGTATTTAAAAAGTGTGATTTATCAAAATAATACCCTTGTACTATTCATAATTACAATTTGAACCCTTTTGATAACTTTTGGGAAATTACGATTTCACCCCCTCAACTTTGGAAAAAGACATAAAAGGTCCCCGGGTGTTTTAAATTGTAATAAATGCAATAAAGGTCCTTTGGTTTATCTAACTTGGCAATATTAGTCCTTGTGATAACTTTTGAAATGTTACAGGTTTAGCCCTTCAAGAAATCAGAAGTTACAAATTTGGTCCTTGGGCTTTTTTATACTACATACCAAACGGATCCTTTACACTCCCTTTAATCCAAATCCACTCCAAATAATAAACACAAACCCACCCTAACCTGGCCCAATCCACTACCACCCCAAGCCCAACTCCAAATAAACCCAACTCACACCCTCCCGTTTTAATACTATCCCCCTGGTCAAACAGAAAAGTCAACACCATCTCCTACCTCACACACCCCGTGACCCCTGCTACCCCTGCCTATCTCATCATCACAATCCCACTATCCCCCCTCCTCCATCATCACAGCTACCTACAAACAAACACCTCGGTCCAAAATTGAGACCCTGGTACAAGTATTCAGAAGGAAGAGACAAAGAGCTTTTTGGCGCCAAAACTCTTTGAACGGCCAAGATTGGATTACCATCATCCAATGATCCTTATTATTGCCGGGAAATGACAAAAAGGGTCCCCAAAACTCTAATTTGTCAATATAAAAGGAGAAGGAAGCAGTGAAGGCAGGGAGTAGTTTTTTTTTAGCTTTTAAATTTATTCTCATGTCGAATTTATGTTCAATCTTTTTCAGTCTTAATTAGTTTAAGAAAGTTGTACTTTCAGTTGTAATATTGTAAGCTTTAAGTTTCGATTAATAAAATTCAAAGCTCAGTTGATTCTCAGTTCATAAAATTCTCTTTTATTTCAAAAATTATCAAAAAGCTCAATTGCTATTTGTAGTTGTTTCCCTGGACCTCTTAGGCTCACATAAGCTCCAACAAGCTTATTAAAGCTTTTAGGAACCATAAAATCAGCTTAGCATCAAGAAAGGCAAAAATATAAAAAAAATAAGAAAAAAAATAAAAATAAATCAAAAAGTTGCAGGAACATGAACAAGAAGGCTGGAGCACAGTTTATTTGGGATGGCTGTGGGTTAGTACTCCATGGGGAGTGATAGGAATGGTTCTATGGTTCTTGGTTCATCTCTGTTTAGCAGGAAAGCTTTTGTAAGAAAACTTCTTGATTTTTCTTACTTTACTGTTCCTTGTTCATCATCTGTTAGTGTATGCTTATTTATGATTACTTGTGTTACTTAAGTCAGTTTATAGTTCATTAATTGGTAATTGATCACTAAAATTTGTTTTACTCCATAGCTTAGTATTAACTGTCATTTAGAGCAAATTAGTATAAGTAGTAGTGGTGGTTTAAGTCTGTGTTTCTGAGTTCCTATAAGCCTTGCACCTAATAAAAATGGTTTAGAATGAGTGTCATCAATCTGTGTTTCTTTTTGTTTCACAAATTCCAAAACAGACTTGCAATTAAGGGTGTTTGGATCATGCTGATTTGCTGTGTTCTAGTTGTGTGTTAGTGTAATAAGGAGTTCAACCAAGTTACTTCAGTTCATTTAAGGTTAGATTGACCATCTATATGGTCACAATTGTACCAAAAGTCAAAAATCATTTTGATCCTTATTATTGAATTCACAAATAGGTTTTTAGGATCCATGTTCACTTAGATCTTTGCATAAGTTGATAACTCAGCTTATTGTAGGTTTATTATAACCTAAAACATCTTAATCAGTTAATAAATTCAGCCAAAAGTTCATCAAAGTCAAAATCTCATGTTAAGCAAAAAGTCAATCATTGCACCTTAAGCATAATCTCAAATCTTCAAGGATTTTTAGTGATTTTTCTGTTTGGATTTGGGCTTTGTAATTTCTACCACTTAGAATAGGACAGATAGACTTCAGGAATCTACTTTCATATTATTTTTAGGATTTTTATTTGTGGCTTAATTATTTGCTCAAACAGGCCTGCAGGGCAAGGTATATGCCCTGCACCTTAATCTGTCCAAGCCTAATTTCATAAGCTCGTACTGAGCTTCTCTGTGGGACCCACCCTAAGGTCCTTGGCTTTTTGGAAAGCTCAGTACCCTAACTTTTCACTTCCAAGCTTATCTTTAGCTTCAGAGCTTATTGTATAAGCTAAAACAAGCCTGCAAGTAAGCCCTCAAGGCCTGCTTGGGCAACAGTGTTTTGGAATTGCTTATTTGCTTATTTTGGCTTGTTCTGTTGGTTTTCTTGTTGATTTAATCTCATTTAAGTTCCTTTTAGTTGTTTACACTTTGTTTTCTGGCTTGTGTGCATTCTGTGGCTTATTGTGAGCTTAAAGTCTTATTTTCAAGCTTAAAGCTCAACTGTCAAGCTAATAAGCTTGCGTAGAGCTTATTTTTGAGTTCCAAAGTAATTTCCTTCACAAAATTTACCCAATATCAATTGTAAATTATTTGTGTAAAAGAAAAATCAAGAAAAACCAAAATTAAGAAGTGATAGCTTCTATTTAAACCCTTTGGCTTATTTTTCTGCTTATTTATAAGCAATTCTCATTTTTATATTTTTCCCAGGTTCCTTATAGGTTAAAATAATTTTAGTAATTTTTTCATATTTTTCTTTTGTCATTTATTACTTTTTATAATTTAATTTGGTTTAAATTAATTAAATAATTAGTTTTAATTAATAATAAATAATTAAAAAGTAGAAAAAATACATATTCTGTTTTAAAATAAGTTTTATATTATTTTAGATTTTTCTAGATTTAATTTTCATTTTTCTAGTTAATTTTCATAATTAATTATAATTTAGTTAATTTAAAAGTAATTAATAATTTGAAATTAATTAATAGTAATTAATTAAATAGTGGTAAAAATAATTTTAATTTTCCAAAAATTTTCTTATAACATTAGGATTGTAAAAATATAATTTTCATGTTCATAGGACTTTATTTGCTCATGTTTCACTTTTTATTTTGCGCGTTCGCGTTTATTTTAAATTCAAACGCGCGTTTTTAGGTTTAACTTACGTTTCTAGGTTATCTGATCATCAGCAATTGTTAAAATAGTCTTTCTAAGTTATTTTCAATCATAATCTTGTAGTGTAATCATACAAATCCAATTTCTGATCCTCCTGTTAAATCACCCGATCACTTAAAACGTTTTCAAATACAATTGTACACCTCGCTGGGACATAACGACCCGGGAATACACTATACTCCTTGGTTAGTTGGCCTGAGACGTTTGACTTGGTTGACCACTCACCTGGTCAATTTAGTTGACCTTCCAGGACCAATCAAAATTTGGCGCCGCTGCCGGGGAGGTTGCTGCATATCTAAAACGTCTTTTGAGATTAGTGGTTTTTCACTCATCATTGTATAAACACCACTACCTTTTGTAAATCTTAATCATAATACAAAAACGTCATTAAAACTTTTCCTAAAGTGTTAACAACACCAAAAAAATTAAAAACAAACAAAACAGATCGTTACGTTTTCTATATCGTGTTTCTTTTAAGGTGATTCTTAAAGAGATACGATTTTGGTAAACGAAACGATACCAAAAATATTGTTCAAAAGTTTTTAACCAATACACAAAAACCCAAAAACATTCGTCTTTTTCTTGTGAATAACAATTACATAAAAATAAACCGTCGCAAACCAAGGCAGAACACCTACCAACTGGGGGTGTGAACATAATAAGTTCCCAAACAAAAGATTAAAACTTGCCTTTGTATCCTTGTGAGTGGTGTACCTTTCTTAAAGAAGCCATTCATTTGTGATTATTGGTTTAAGTTCACTGTTGATTTCCCTCGATCTTGTTTTATTGAAATTTTGTTGTTAGTGCATGCGCACTCGTTCACAAACGAAACGAAATCGTAAACTGATAAACGTAACTGAGTTACGTCCTATTGTTGAGGATCCAGTTCCAAAAATGGATGATAACCAAGAACCACCCAAAGATGATGCAGCTCCTGATCTCCGAACGATGGAGGAGTTGTGTCAACCAACGATGCTTAGAAGAGGTGGACCCATTGCCCCTCTTAACATTGCGGCTACTGATTTTGGACTTAAGCATCACATGATACAACAAGTCCAAAATTCGTGCCAATTTCATGGTTTACCTGGTGACAATGCAAATAAGCATCTTGATAAATTTCTTACCGTTACCCAAAGAATGAAACAGAATGGTGTCTCCGATGATGCCCTTCGTCTATCTCTTTTCCCCTATTCTCTAACCCATCATGCCACTGCATGGTTTGATCAACTTCCTAAGAATTCGATTCACACTTTTGAAGAAATGGTGACTAAATTTTTAGCCAAATATTTTCCACCATCCATGGTTACCAAGTTATGAAATGACATTAGTAACTTTCGTCAGCATCCCGAAGAGTCTTTATTTGAAGCATGGGAACGCTCGAAGCTCTCAATTGATCGGTGTCCTAACCATAACATGTTACTTGTACCCAAATAGATACTTTCTATAATGGGTTGACATTGAGACACCGTGATATTCTCAATGCTGCTGCTGGTGGGACCTTTATGAAAAGGCGCCCCGAAGAGTGCTATGATCTCATTGAAAGCATGACTGCCCACCATAATTTCTGGAATTCCTCAGCTGAGAGGGAAGAGTCATGTAAGTCTGTCACTCCAGCATCTTCTGAAATAGCGATCCTCACTAAAAAGATGGATGATTTCGCTACGGCTATGTTGAGGATGAACCAAAGTATCCAAAATCAACAAGTCCACAATCAACAAGCTAAAGCCGTCAATCAAAGTTGTGAAACTTGTGGAGGTCCACGTTCATATTCTGAGTGTCCAGCCACTGGTGGCTACACTCAAAAGGACGTATATGCTGCTCAAGGTTCCTATAATTCGGGAGGTAATGGCTACCAACCGCAAGGGGACCGCAATCTTCTAAGCTATCGTTCTAACAATTTCCTTGGGCCTCCCGGATTCAATCAAAATCCTAATGTCCAAAACCGTAACCAGAACCAAAATCAGAATCGAATGAACCAAGGTTACCAAACCAAGGGAATGTCAATCAGAACCAAAACCAAGGTTTCCATCATAACCAAAACCAAGGTTTCCAAAATCAAGGAAACTACAATCGAAACCAAGGTCAAAACAACTATCAGAGAAATAATTCTCAAGGACATGGCAACCAACATCAGGGAAATTTTCAAAACCACGGTTCCCATCAAAACAACCGGGCCCATAATTTTCCCAATCAAAATCAAGCCATCACTTCAACTACTCAGAATTTCCCTAACCAAGCTGCTCCTAACCACACTCAAGCAATTGTTCCAACTGGTGATGAGGCGAAAAATGAACCGTTTTTAGGGGGTCATTTAAGCCCAGAATTGAATTTATTTGATCAAATATTGCCCTAAATCGTTCCTTTTGTGATTTTAGGTACTTTGGGAGTGAATTCTGGAAAAGGAAGCATTTTGGACGTTTTTGGAGCATAAAAGTGAAGAAATCGACAAAGACTTAATTTTCCTTGCTGGGAACAGTACCTGACGGCGTCAAGAGCAAAATGGATGACGACCCAGAGAAAACGTGATGGCGTCAGAAGTAGGGCGTCAAGAGTAAATATTGTGACGGCCTGGAGCAGAATTACACATGACGGCGTCAGACCCAGATCTAGGCAGTCAGAGAACTTTATTGGCGACGAGATGACGGCGTCAGAAATTTACTCTTGACACCGTCACCTCATAGAATCTATATATACTTTTCTATTTTTCATTCATTAAGAGAGGAACTTGTGTGGAGAATACTAGGGCCGAACCTAATAAACCCTAGGTCATTTGTAACAGTATTTTCAAGGGTTTTCACCCCTTGAAACATTTCATGTTCAATTAAGATAAGTCTTCTTTCAATTCATTCAATATGTCTATGTGTTGTTTGAATATATCTTATGCTTGTCTTGACTATAACATGCTAGGCTAGATCTTTCATGTGTTTGCTTAGATGTAATAAAACCTAGATGTTGATTATAGGTTGATTGCTTGTTTATAGTTGTAATGGATGAATGATTTCAATGTTAGGCTTAAGAAAACTGGCAGATCTCCATTGTGCTTGAACGTCTTAAGAAACATGAACCAATGTGTACTAGGTTTTAATGATTGTATTTAATGCATGAGCGAATTCTAGTGATCCCATGTTAGGAGCTTCTTAGCCGGCTCGACATAGGAGTGAAGTAGGAGCTTATAGGATTAGGGAAGTAAGTACGCCACCCCATGAATGGTATTAAGGAATACAATACGTCATCCACACAACTGTAACAAGTAATTAACCTGTAAAAGATACATAGGGAGTAGTGAAATCTAAGTAAACACAATTCTCCCATATATTGCCCACACCACTAGTTTACATTAGTTTATTTTCATTTTTATTATTTTATTTTGATTGCATCTTTAGTAATTGGGTTAGTTGACTAGCAACTAATTCCGCCCACTCTTCCAAAAACCGAGATTTTACTTGCTTTTATAAAACATAAAAAATACAAAAAGAATCATCCCTCACCTCTAGACCTAGTTTTTAGGTTTTCTAATCCTAGCGACACTATTCCTGAGTTGAACGATCAATCCCCCAGTACTTGTCACTATACTATACTACAACGATCAGGTACACTGCCTGGTGGGGGTTGTAAGCTTCTCGAGATCCCTCGAGAGGTAAAGCCTGGTGCAATTCCCACGCATCATGTTTTTGGCGCCGTTGCCGGGGAATAGTTATTGTCTAGGTTAGGATTTCTTTTTATTAGGTCTACTTTCTAGATTCCTTTCTAGTAAGATTTTATTTTTATTTTTAGGTTCTCTTTAGTCTATCTTATTTCTTTGTTTCCTTTGTTCGTAAACTACCTCGATGGCTAACAATATGATTGATCTGTTGATTCCTGTTATTCGTGTTTTTCGTCGCAGGATTTTCCAAATGCCCGCCCCAATCCCTTTAGTGGAAAATGATAACCCACCTAACCTCTCGCCTAACCACCACTTTGAAAATAATTCTGAGTTAGAGGAGTCTGACCATGATAATGACCATAGGGCTAGTCCTTTTTACTATTCAGACTCCGATGAGGATCTAGGTGATGGTGATGTGATTAATGAGGATAGGATGGAAGAGGAAGTGAACCCTCTTAGGTATGTCGACCCTAGAACAAGGATTGAGAGCAATAGTTCATTTAATATGCAATTTCCTTGTAAGATTATATTTAGGAGCTTTGACGCCTATCTTAACTCATCTCTCCCAATGAACATAATCTCGTGCAGTGAATATAATAAAATCATGGTAGATGAGTTAGAATACAAAGGAGATAATATTATTGCTAGGGCAATGTCATTGCATGTGTTTGAAGGAAGCTTTGTTTGTATTGTTGAGTTCATGGTTATGGAGAATCTAGGAGAATTTATCGATAGTAAGTTAACCCAAGTTGTGTTTGGAAAACCTTTCAAAAGGTTGACCAACCTTGATGAAAATCTTCCGGAAGGGTTAATTACATTCTCAAATGGGGATGAAGATTTCGTTTACCAAATGCCCCGTGCACACCCTAGGTTCAAGGATTTCTCCATGGAGAAGTGTAGTAGGTATCCACCCCTAGAAATGCTAAGTGAGAATGATAAAAGAAAAGGGCTTAAATATACTCATGAGAAAAATAAAAGCTATTATCATAGATGTTTAGAGTTAAGTGATGATTATAAGAAAGATGAGGCGACTATTAGATGGCTCACCCTCGGTTATGTGAGCATAAGCGACACGCGATAACCCATGACCTTGAGTCTAGCTACAAGACTCGTAAATAAAGAAAAGCGCTTCTTGGGAGGCAACCCATGTTTTGTGTAATTTTTATTTTGTTTGATTGTTATTTGCTTCCGTATGCATGCTATATTTTTATTGTTGGTAGATCATGTTTCAAACTAAAATGGTGAAAATACTTTATTTTGTTGTTTAGCTTAGTCTTAACTTCATCCAAAGGTATTTCACAAAAGATAAGTGTAAGGGGAAACCCCAAATATGCTTTTAAGAAACAAACTTGATCATGATTCTCCTCAATATTAAGTGAACATGTGTATTCGTATTTGTTGAAGTCAAATGCTTGTATCGAGTCATAATGATGTTTTGCAGGATTTTCCAGGAAGTAGGACAAAGTTTTTATAGAAATTTTCCGGAAACTTAACATAAGAATTTCTGCAGGTCACTTCTGACGGTGTCAGGAAGAAAATCCTGACGGCGTCAAGTGTAAAATTCTGGAAATTTTGCTAGTTTTGTTTTTCTAATGGAGTCTTAAAGTTTTTGTTGAATCTTTAGTTTTATAATCTCCAGGAAATCTGCAAACATCATTCCACAAGCATTATATCTTACTTTGTTTTCTAGGATTTGTTAGCATATATAGATTGCCTTCGATTTTACGCGAGGTTGCCTTGTTTGTTTTCTCAGGTTTAACAGGTTATGTATGACAAGAAGATGATTTATATTCTGGAAGGGAAGCTTTGATTGTTCATTTTCTTGGAGGAAGATCCAACCTTGTTGTCACACTATCCATACCGAGCGAATCAGGGGAGTGTTTGATTTCATTCTTTTACCTATTTTACTTTTACATTCTTTACTTGAACATTGGGGACAATGTTCATCCTAAGTGTAAAGGGAGGGTAAAATGATGATACCTTATAGATACACTTTTGCTTGAGTTTGTTTGTATGATGGTAGGTGTGTAATAAAACTATGAGAAATACTTGTTAGTGTAATTTTAGCGCCAAATTTAAATTTTTTTACAACATTTAGGAGTGAAAATTTAGCCATAGCAAGCGTCTCATGGATAGGAGTCGTACGACTAGCACAAAACCGTACCATTCAGAAACATTTTCCACCCAAATATGTGAGGTCGCCTTTAGATTTGATAGGAAAAGCATTTACTATTAGTGCTTATGAGTGTACCGGTAGCATTTAGATTCTAGAACTTGCATTAGTGATGCATCCCGAGACCGCTAGTGAGACTACATTCATGTAGTAGGATTTACTACATGATAAGAGGCATTAGGATCACCCTTGTGTTAACCCGTAGCATAATTACTTGACCATTTAAGTCATTTTACTTGGCTAGTAAAGTTAACTAATTTTTCCCACACCTTAGCGTTGTACTAAATTTTCAGTACACGAAACCCCTAGTACACCCCTCCGAGCCTATCTTTTCGTTTCTAACTTTAAGCATCTTACTTAAAGGAAGAATTTGTTACACCCCACTTAAATGTACACCCAAATCGCCTTAGCCTTCCGTGTATGCACTCATCTTTAGTGCATTATTGTTACATGTTTAAACCCTTAGTTAATTATCTAATTGATTACATGGTTGCTAAGTCGAGTCATATCCTTGTACATATTGTTTTGGGATGATTGGGACTCATGGGTAAAGTACTAATTTTATGGAGTAATGGGGAAGAACATCATATTATTACCCCCATATGTTCGTTAATCTTAAAAGTACTCCAACTGTTTTGATTTTCTTAATTCGAGTCATTAGATTAGTCTATTGTAAAGTATGTAAAAATTCAAGTGTAAGGGGAATGTTCATTCCATATGATGTATTATTTGAATAGTAGGGTAAGAGTGTATGCCAAAAAAAAATAATAATAAAAAAAATAAAAAAAAATCTAAAAATCAAGAAAAAGAAAAAAAAATAGAAAAAGGAAAAGGAAAGAAAAACATACGGACTACCATCCCGTTTCATTCTATGTTTATTTTATGTTTTTGTTATTTTTCATTTATTAGCTTAATTCGAGTCTAGTCTTGGCTTAGCAACGCCATATTGTACATGTAATTAACCAAGATTATTAACTCACCACCAGTAAAGATTGCCTATATCCAACAAAACCGTGTATTTCATATCCCTACACCTAACGTTACAACCCTTTAAAAAGACCTCTTTGATAGTTTATCCTAGGTACTTACGCCATGTGGTGGAGGTTTGATCCTTTCCCAAGCCTATGGTAATCTATTTTGCTATGACAGGTAGTGAGAGATATTTTCCATTTTCGTATTGTGATATATACTTTATTACACCCGAGAGATGTGAGTATCTAAACAATATTTGTGAGACGCTAGTGTATGACCTCCGAGCTTGTCTTTGGTCTTTAGTGGAACGATTATTTGTTGTAATTACGTTTATATTAGTGTTAAATGACCCCTAACTTGTATTTTGATTAGAATAAAAGCGCATTTGCTTGAGGACAAGCAAATCTCAAGTGTAAGGGTATATGATCAGGCGAAAAATGAACCGTTTTTAGGGGGTCATTTAAGCCTGGAATTGAATTTATTTGATCAAATATTGCCCTAAATCGTTCCTTTTGTGATCTTAGGTACTTTGGGAGTGAATTCTGGAAAAGGAAGCATTTTGGACGTTTTTGGAGCATAAAAGTGAAGAAAACGACAAAGACTTAATTTTCCTTGCTGGGAACAGTACCTGACGGTGTCAAGAAGGAATTTTTGACGGCGTCAAGAGCAAAATGGATGACGACCCAGAGAAAACGTGACGGCGTCAGAAGTAGGGCGTCAAGAGTAAATATTGTGACGGCCTGGAGCAGAATTACACATAACGGCGTCAGACCCAGATCTAGGCAGTCCGAGAACTTTATTGGCGGCGAGATGACGGCGTCAAAAATTTACTCTTGACGCCGACACCTCACAGAATCTATATATACTTTTCTATTTTTCATTCATTAAGAGAGGAACTTGTGTGGAGAATACTAGGGCCGAACCTAATAAACCCTAGGTCATTTGTAACAGTATTTTCAAGGGTTTTCACCCCTTGAAACATTTCATGTTCAATTAAGATAACTCTTCTTTCAATTCATTCAATATGTCTATGTGTTGTTTGAATATATCTTATGCTTGTCTTGATTATAACATGCTAGGCTAGATCTTTCATGTGTTTGCTTAGATGTAATGAAACCTAGATGTTGGTTATAGGATGATTGCTTGTTTATAGTAGTAATGGATGAATGATTTCAATGTTAGGCTTAAGAAAACTGGCAGATCTCCATTGTGTAACTTGCTTGAACGTCATAAGAAACATGAACAGATGTGTACTAGGTTTTTATGATTGTATTTAATGCATGAGCGAATTCTAGTGATCCCATGTTAGGAGCTTCTTAGCCGGCTCAACATAGGAGTGAAGTAGGAGCTTATAAAATTGGGGAAGTAAGTACGCCACCCCATGAATAGTATTAAGGAATACAATCCGTCATCCACGCAACTGTAACAAGTAATTAACCTGTAAAAGATACCTAGGGAGTAGTGAAATCTAAGTAAACACAATTCTCCCATATATTGCTCACACCACTAGTTTATATTAGTTTATTTTCATTTTTATTATTTTATTTTGATTGCATCTTTAGTAATTGGGTTAGTTGACTAGCAACTAATTTTGCCCACTCTTCCAAAAACCGAGATTTTACTTGCTTTTATAAAATATAAAAAATACAAAAAGAATCATCCCTCACCTCTAGACCTAGTTTTTAGGCTTTCTAATCCTAGCGACACTATTCCTGAGTTGAACGATCAATCCCCCGGACTTGTCACTATACTATACTACAAGGATTAGGTACACTGCCTGGTGGGGGTTGTAAGCTTCTCGAGATCCCTTGAGACGTAAAGCCTGGTGCAATTCCCACGCATCAACTAGCCCATCATCTGATGAGTTGTTGAGACAATTCATGAACTCTCAGGAGGAAATGAATAGGGTGATGATGATTCAGATTGCAGACCTTGTTAAGAAGTCTTTAATTGATCGAGCCTCGGGCTCAGGTACTACTTTACCTAGCAACACGATCGCTAATCCGAGGGGCGATGTTAAAGTAATAACAACGAGAAGTGGTGTTTCCTATGATGGACCCAAAGATCCTACTACCTCCTCTTCTCCTCCCAAGGCAGTAGAACGTGAGCCTGAGGTGACAAAGGACAAGGTGCAATTTACTAGCCCATGAAGTACTGCACACGTCCATCCTCAGGTTGTACTAGAAACCATGCCAAAACCTGGAGTTGTCTTTGAACCACCAACAACTCCTGTTAAAAACCCTAAATCCAAAAATTCAATACCATACCCATCACGACTTAATGAGCAAAAGCTCCGTGAAAAGTCTAGTCACCAAATGGATAAGTTCTATCAAATCTTTCAAGATTTTCCTTTTGACGTAAGCCTTGCGGATGCTATCATCCTGATGCCCAAATTTGCATCAATGATTAAGAACTTGTTAAGCAACAAGGAAAAACTGTACGAAATGGCAAAGACTCCATTGAACAAAAACTGCTCAGCAGTTATCTTAAAGAAGCTTCCTAAGAAGCTTGGAGACCCCGGAAAATTTCTCATTCCATGTGTTTTTCCAAGGATGGTTGAATGCTTCGCCTTGGCCGATCTTGGTGCTAGCATCAACCTGATGCCTAATTCAGTGTGGAAGAAACTTTCTCTTCCAGAACTTACTCCTACCTGCATGACTCTTGAGCTTGCATATCGTTCCATTACTCGTCCCCTTGGCATTGTCGAGGACGTATTTGTGAAAGTAGGAAAGTTCCATTTTCTCGCCGACTTCGTTGTTGTTGAGTTCGATGCTGATCCAAGGGTTCCTCTCATTCTTGGAAGAGGATTCCTGAGAACGGGCCATGCTCTAATCGATGTGCACGAAGAGGAAATAAATTTTCGTGTTGGTAATGAAGCAGTAACCTTTAACCTCGATCAAAATTATGACGCTGAATCAGTTAACGCTAAATCGATCAAAATTCAAGTGTAAGGGGAATGTACATCCCCTATGATGTATTATTATGGATGGTAGGGTAAGAATGTATGCGCCGAAAAAAAAAAAAAAAAAAAAAAAAAAAAAAAAAAAAAAATCGAGAAAAAGAAAAAAACATACGGACTACCATCCCGTTTTATTTTATGTTTGTTTTATGTTTTTGTTGTTTTTTATTTATTAGCTTAATTTGAGTCTAGTCTTGGCTTAGCAACGCCATATTGTACGTGTAGTTAACTCGCCACCGGTAAATATTGCCTTTATCCAACAAAACCGTGTTTTCTATATCCCTACACCTAACGTTATAACCCTTTAAAAGGCCTCTTTGATAGTTTATCATAGGTGCTTACGCCAAGTGGTGGAGGTTTGATCCTTTCCCAAGCCTATGGTAATCTATTTTTCTATGACAGGTAATGAGAGATGTTTTCCATTTCCATATTGTGATATATACTTTATTACACCCGAGAGATGTGAGTATCTAAACACTATTTGTGAGGTGCTAGTGTATGACCTCCGTGCTTGTTTTTGGTTTTTAGTGGAACGATTATTTGTTGTAATTACTTTTATATTAGTGTTAAATGACCCCTAACTTGTATTTTGATTAGAATAAAAGCGCATTGGCTTGAGGACAAGCAAATCTCAAGTGTAAGTGTATTTGATGAGGCGAAAAGTGTACCGCTTTTAAGGGGTCATTGAAGCCCAAATTCGAGATTATTTGTTCAAATATTGCCCTAAATCGTTCCTTTTGTCATTTTAGGTACTTTTGGAGATAAATCTGGAAAATGAGTGAACGTTTTTGGAGCATAAAAGTGAAGAAAACGGCAAAGTCTCATTTTTCCTTGCTGGAACAGTACCTGACGGCGTCAAGACTCTCCACATGACGGCGTCAAGAGTTACAAAGGAGGTGGAAGTGGAAAATACACGTGACGATTCAGAGAGTTTTTAAGCCTAGGACCTAACGGCGTCACCCAAGGCCGTCAGGGTCCAAACATTAGTGACGGCCCAGAGTATTTCTACATATGACGGCGTCACAAATAGATCTAGGCAATACGATTTTATTATGGCGGTAAGTTGAAGGTGTCACAGGCTAACACATGACGCCGTCACGATGTAATATCTATATATAGTTTTCCAAATTTCATTTATTAGTGTGCAACTTTGAGGGAATAAACCCTAGTCCGAATTTTATCAGCTTTTCAAGGGTTTCAACCCATTGATTCTTTCATGTTCAATTAAAGATAAGTATTCCTTTAAATCATTCAATATGTCTACGTGTTGTTTCATTATATCTTACGCTTGTCTTAAGAAACATGATCAGAGGTGTACTATGATTTTTGGTTGTATTTAATGCGTAGGAGAATTTTAATGATCCCATGTTAGGAGCTTCTAACGGCTCGACATAGGAGTGAAATAGGATCCTATAGAGTTAGGGAATATTGTACACGGCCCTACGACTAGTATTAAGGAATATGACCCATCATCCATGCAATTGTAACAAGCTAATCAACCTGTAAAAGATATCTAGGGAGTAATGAAATCTAAGTAAACACAATTTTCCTCATTATTGTTTCCATCACATTAATTTAATAGTTTATTTTCATTTTTGTTATTTTATTTTGATTGCATTAGTAGTTAATTGGGTTAGTTGGCTAGCAACTAATTCCGCCCACTCTTCCAAAACCCGAGATTTTTACTTGCTTTCATCAAATATAAAAATATAAAAAGAATCATCCATCACCTCTAGACCTAGTTTAGGAGGCTTTCTAATCCTAGCGACACTATTCTTTAGTTGAACGATCAATCTCCCGGTACTTGTCACTATACTATACTACAACGATCAGGTATACTGCCTGGTGGGGGTTGTAAGCTTCTCGAGATCCCTTGAGAGGTAAACCTGTTGCGAGGGCGCAATTCCCACATATCAAGATTGATGTTTCTAAAAGTTCTTGAAAATTCATCTTTGTCAAAAGTTTCGAGAACAAGTTTATCGAGAACACATTTTGTGAAAATTATCAAGAATACACCTAATGAGCGTTTTTGAAAAATTTTCTAAGTCAAATATTTTCGAGAATATTTTTTTTCGAGAATACACTTAGTAAAACTTTCGAGAATGTTAGTTATGTGTCTTTTTTCTAAAATTTTCTCAATGTTCAAAGATTTTCGAGAATATTTTTTTATTTTTCGAGAATACACTTAGTGTAATTTTTCGAGAATATCAATGATGAGTAATTTTCGAAAATCTTTCAAATGTTTAATGTTCCAAGATTCTTCAAGAGATGTAATTTTGAGAAATGCTGTATTTGTTTTATATGGTGTTATATTAAATGAAAAGTGGTGTAATTATGTAATTCAAACATTATGACGTAATTGTGCTTATGAGAATATCTTGTGATTTGTGCTTGTTTACATGATTTCACTTCGCTCATTCTATCTAGAACACATTATATGACACTTTCACTGTGCTAACATTTAACAATTCTGGATGTTTGGTTTCATGATAATACCTTTACAGATAATAATGGCTGAACACAACGAGAATATCCTTGAACAAACCCTTCCATTGCTCACACTCAATGACATCGTCCCAGCTGATTACCGCATCACCATTGGTAGAAACAATCCTCGAGTTAATTTTGACAAACTGAGAATTCCTGAAGACTCGTGTAAGATTGTGAAAGATATATTCCTGGCTCATCCGTGCAAGCATATTCTCAAATTATCTACTTCGGTTCCAACATTCTACCTTCACCAGTTCTGGCACACTGCAAAGGTCAACTTGGATGACAAATCGTTCACTATCACTCTGGATCGACAAGTCTATACCATAGATCTGGAAGTACTTCACACAGTTCTCCTTCTTCCTATACCTGAAACTGAATTTGTTCCCATGTTGCCTGAATTGGAAATCCTGGATTATTACATTGATCTGGGATACGATGTTCAAGATGACTTACCACTGACTAAGCATTGAAGGTTCGATGTCAAATACATGCCTCAACCGTGGAGAACCTTCTACATGTTGGTCGTTCATTCAATATCAGGAAGAAAAAGTGGTCATGAACATCCCAGACTTGAACATCTACAAGTATTTTGGGGAATGGTCAGCATGCTACCGATTGACTTTGCAAAATCCATAATGAGTGACATGGTCTACCACATCCAAACTGATTGTGAAAGGACAATGATTCCGCTTGTTCGTTTCACAAAGTCACTCATCGAGCATTTTTGTAAAGATCAACCAGAATACATCAAAAGAATGCAAGACCACGATCAACCGAAAAACCTCTACGAGGATGACTTCACGATTGATTTTGTCAAAATGACCATGTTCTCCACAAAACAACAAAGCAAGAGGATTCCTAACTATATCCTAGATGATAAGATTAGGAAAACCACGAACTATGAACTTTATTATAAAGCTTATCGAGGAAGAAAGGTGGGATTTGATACGTGGGAATCGCACCAGACTTTACGTCTCGAGGGATCTCGAGAACCTTACAACCCCCACCAGGCAGTGTACCTGATCGTTGTAGTATAGTATAGTGACAAGTACCGGGGGATTGATCGTTCAACTCAGGAATAGTGTCACTAGGATTAGAAAGCCTAACAACTAGGTCTAGAGGTGAGGGATGATTATTTTTGTATTTTTATATTTTATAAAAGCAATTAAAATCACGGTTTTTGGAAGAATGGGCGGAATTAGTTACTAGTCAACTAACCCAATATAACAAAGATGCAATCAAAATAAAATAACATAAATGAAAATAAATCTAATTATACTAGTGTGGTGTAAACAATGATAGGGAAAGTTGTGTTTACTTAGGTTTCATTACTCCCTAGATATCTTTTACAGGTTGATAATTTGTTACAACTGCATGGATGACGGGTCATATTCCTTAATACTAGTCGTAGGGTCGTGTACAATATTCCCTAACTCTATAGGATCCTACTTCACTCCTATGTCGAGCCGTTAGAAGCTCCTAACATGGGATCATTAGAATTCTCCTACGCATTAAATACAACCAAAAATCATAGTACACCTCTGATCATGTTTCTTAAGACGTTCAAGCATGTTACCAATGGAAGTCTGCCAGTTTTCTTAAGCCTAACATCGAATACAATCATCCGTAACAACTATAAATAAACAATCAACCCATAATTAATATCTAGGTTTCATTACATCTAAGCAAACACACAAGAGATCTAGCCAAGCATGTTAAATTGAAGACAAGTGTAAGATATATTCAAGCAACACATAGACATATTGATTGAATTGAAAGAGTACTTATCTCAATTGAACATAAGAAGTTTCGAAGGGTAAAAACCCTTGAAAAAGCTGTGAAAATCGGACTAGGGTATTTCTCCAAAGTTGCACCTTAAAAGTTATACCCCCTTAATGAATAAAAATTGCAAAACTATATATAGATTTTACAGGGTGATGGCGTCAAGAAGAAAATTGTGACGCCGTCAACTCGCCACCCATAATGAAATCGGATTGCCTAGATCCACTTTTGACGCCGTCATGTGTAAAGTTGCTCTGAGCCGTCACGCACATTTGGACCATGACGGCCTATGGTGACGCTGTCATCTCCTTAGTACAAAACTTTTTGGATCGTCATGTGCACCATCCACTTCCACCTCTTGTATTACTCTTGACGCCATCATTAAAAAGCAAGTAACGTTGTCAGGTACTGTTCCCAGCAAGGAAAATTAAGACTTTGCCGTTTTCTTCACTTTTATGCTCCAAAAATGTCCAAAATGCTTACTTTTTAAGATTCCACTCCAAAAGTACCTAAAATGACAAAAGAAACGATTTAGGGCAATATTTGATCAAATAAATTCGAATCCGAGCTTAAATGACCCCCTAAAAACGGTTCATTTTTCGCCTCATCAAATACCCTTACACTTGAGATTTGCTTGTTCTCAAGCAAATGCGCTTTTAGTCTAATCAAAATACAAGTTAGGGGTCATTTAACACTAATATAAAAGTAATTACAACAAATAAGCGTTCCACTAAAAACCAAAGACAAGCACGGAGGTCATACACTAGCACCTCACAAATAGTGTTTAGATACTCACATCTCTCGGGTGTAATAAAGTATATATCACAATAAGAAAATGGAAAACATCTCTCACTACCTGTCATAACAAAATAGATTACCATAGGCTTGAGAAAGGATCATACCTCCACCACTTGGCGTAAGCACCTAGGATAAACTATCAAAGAGGTCTTTCAAAGGGTTATAACGTTAGGTGTAGGGATATGGAGTACACGGTTTTGTTGGATATAGGCACTATTAACTGGTGGCGAGTTAATCATCTTGGCTAATTACATGTACAATATGGCGTTGCTAAGCCAAGACTAGACTCGACTTAAGCTAATAAATCAAAAATAACAAAACCTTAAAACAAACATAGAATGAAACGGGATGGTAGTCCGTATGTTTTTCTCTTTTCTTTTTCTATATTTTTTTTTCTTTTTCTTTATTTTTTTGATTTTCTTTTTATTCATACACTCTTACCCTACCATCCAAAATAATACATCATAGGGAATGAACATTCCTCTTACACTTGAATTTTTACATACTTTACAATAAACTAGTCTAACGACTCGAATCAAGATAATCAAAACACTTGGAGTACTTTTAAGATTAACGCACATATGGGGGTAATATATGATGTTCTTCCCCATTACTCCATAACATAAGTAATTTACCCATGAGTCCCAATCATCCAAAAATAATATGTACAAGATATGACTCGACTTAGCAACCATGTAATCAATTAGATAATTAACTAAGGGTTTAAACAAATAACAATAATGCACTAAAGATGAGTGCATACACGGAAGGCTAAGGAGATTTGGGTGTACATTTAAGTGGGTTGTAACAAATTCTTCCTTTAAGTAAGATGCTTAAAGGTAGAAACGAAAAGATAGGCTCGGAGGGGTGTACTAGGGGTTTCGTGTACTAAAAATGAGTACAACGCTAAGGTGTGGGAAAAATTAGTTGACTTTACTAGCCAAGTAATATGACTTAAATGGTTAAGTAATTATGATACGGGTTTAAACACAAGGGTGATCCTAATGCCTCTTATCATGTAGTAAATCCTACTACACGAATGTAGTCTCACTAGCGGTCTCGGGATGCATCACTAACGCAAGTTCTAGAATCTAAATGCTACAGGTACACTCATAAGCACTAATAATGAATGCTTTTCCTATCAAATCTAAAGGCGAACCTCACATATTTGGGTGGAAAATTTTTCTGAATGGTACAGTTTTGTGCTAGTCATACAACTCCTATCCATGAGACGCTTGCTAAGGCTAAAGTTTCACTCATAAATGTTGTAAAAAATTTTAAATTTGGCGCTAAAATTACACTAACAAGTATTTCTCTTAGTTTTATTACACACCTACCATCAAACAAACAAACTCAAGTGCAATTGTATCCTATAAGGTATCATGATTTACCCTCCCCTTACACTTAGGATGAACATTTTCCCCAATGTTCAATTAAAGAATGTAAAAGTGAAATAGGTAAAAGAATGATATCAAATACTCCCCTGATTCGTTCGGTGTGGATAGTTTGGTAACAAGGTTAGATCTTCCTAAAATAAAATGAACATTCAAAGCTTCCCTTCCAGAAAAATAAATCATCTTCTTGTCATATATAACTTGTTAAACCTGAGAAAACAAACAAGGCAACCTCGCGTAAAATCGGCGGCAATCTATATATACTAACAAGTCCTAGAAAGCAATGTAAGATATAATGCTTATGGAATGAATGTTTGCAAATTTCCTATAGTTTATTAAACTAAAGAATTAACAAAAACCTTAAAACTCCGTTAGAAAAACAAAACTACCAAAATTTCCAGAATTTTACACATGACGCCGTCAGGAATTAATTCCTGACGCCGTCAGAAGTGACCTGCAGAAATCTTTATGTTAAGTTTCCGGAAAATTTCTGGAAAAACTTATGTCCTACTTCCTAGAAAATCCTGCAAAACATCATTATGACACGATACAAGCATTTGACTCTAACAAATACTAATACACATATCCATTTAATATTATGGAGAATCATGATCAATTTCGTTCTTAAAAACAACTTTGGGGTTTTCACTTACACTTATCTTTTGGAAAATACCTTTATATGAAGTTAACACGAAATTAAACGACAAAATAAAGCATTTTCACAATTTTAGTTTGAAACATGATCTACCAACAATAAAAATAAAGCATGCATACGGAAGCAAATAACAATCAAACAAACAAACAAACAAACAAATAGATAGATAAAGCTTGGGTTGCCTCCCAATAAGCGCTTGTTTTTGTTCGAGTCACGAGCCTGACTCTACCCTTATTTAACAGAAATAGGGGAGGTTTTCCCTATACTTAGGATTAAGTGCGGGTGAAAGTAGCGATACACACCCTTAGGGTGGAAATATGCCACGTGAGGAAAGAGTGGTGGATGAATTATATGCTCAAACGGATGTGCTCCTATCATCATAACCTTACCTAATTCAATTGGGTTAATGGGTGGATTAAGATTTTCTCCTAGAAAGGGATCATTTTTTTATCAATTTTGAGAGATTCCTAGTTGGGAATCCATCTTGACCTAATCGGTTTAAACCCATAATGTTTCTTGTGATCAATCATGAATGGGTGATGTAAGCATGTAAGGTTATGTTCCACTCCTATATTGGCTTCCTCTCTACATGGCTTAAAGTCTACCACCTTTATCCTAAGACTATCCAGACTGCATGGGTTGATGGGTGGGTCGGCTCCTCTTTTGTCTCATAGATGTATATCTAAGGATGGAAAGTTGTATGAAGATTGAGGTTCTGGTTCATCAATATTAGGAAATTCCCTAGAACTAAGGGTAAGGTTATCACTATAAGTATTCAAACCTATATCCTCTAGTGGTGCTTGGTCCAAGGGTTCTACCTCCATCGGAGTTCCTAAAGTTTCTTCTACTTCTTCCGGGTAAGTCACGGGCGGTGTGTATGCCTCAAATGATGGTAGGACTTGTGGGGTACTTGGTGGGCTTATGTTATTCACCTCGTCCTCCATTGTATCTAGATTACCCATGTGTTCATCTTGTATTATGGTGAAATCAAACCACTCCGTGCACCTAGGTATCTCATCTATAGGCTTATTATCCCCAAAAAACATCTTGCTTGTGCCCTTAAACTTGCTATCAATTGATCCGTAACAACGTTTGTTGGGTTGTTCATCTTCTTAGTGAGTATGGCACAATTCTCTATGGCTTCCCATGCTTCATCAGCACTTAATCCCCAAAGGTCCCCATCTGCGGTATGGTCAATGTCCATTTTGGTATAGTGGTCGACACGATGGTAAAATATTTCAATTTGGGACCACAGATCAAAATTATGATGAGGGACTTTTCGGAGAAAAATTTTTAAAACGAGTCCATGCATCATAGATAGGTTCGTCTTGATGTTGTTTGAACATCAAGATATCATTTGGAGTGGGTGAATTACGTGGTTGGTAGTAGGCTGGATTCGCGTTCTCCATAATGGCAAACGGAATAGTCAATGAACTTAATTACTAACAAAGGCACAAAGAAAAAGATAGACTACAGAAACCTATAAAAATAAAATAAAAATCTTACTAGAAAGGAATCTAGCAAGTAGACCTAATAAAAAGAAATTCTAACCTAGATGATAACTATTCCCTGGGCAGCGGCGCCAAAAACTTGATACGTGAGAAACGCACCAAGAGTTACCTCTCGAGGGATTTCGAGAAGCTTACAACCCCCACCAGGCAGTGTACCTGATCGTTGTAGTATAGTATAGTGACAAGTACCGGGGGATTGATCGTTCAACTCAGGAATAGTGTCGCTAGGATTAGAAAGCCTAAAAACTAGGTCTAGAGGTGAGGGATGATTATTTTTGTATTTTTATATTTTATAAAAGCAATTAAAATCTCAGTTTTTAGAAGAATGGGTGGAATTACTTGCTAGTCAACTAACCCAATATAACTAAGATTCAATCAAAATAAAATAACAGAAATGAAAATAAATCTAATTATACTAGTGTGGTGTAAACAATGATAGGGAAAGTTGTGTTTACTTAGGTTTCATTACTCCCTAGATATCTTTTACAGGTTGATAATTTGTTACAATTGCATGGATGACGAGTCGTATTCCTTAATACTAGTCGTAGGGCCGTGTACAATATTCCCTAACTCTATAGGATCCTACTTCACTCCTATGTCGAGCAGTTAGAAGCTCCAAACATGGGATCATTAGAATTCTCCTACGCATTAAATACAACCAAAAATCATAGTACACCTTTGATCATGTTTCTTAAGACGTTCAAGCATGTTACCAATGGAAGTCTGCCAGTTTTCTTAAGCCTAACATCGAATACAATCATTCGTAACAACTATAAACAAACAATCAACCCATAATTAACATCTAGGTTTCATTACATCTAAGCAAACACACAAGAGATCTAGCCAAGCATGTTAAATTGAAGACAAGTGTAAGATATATTCAAGCAACACATTGACATATTGATTGAATTGAAAGAGTACTTATCTCAATTTAATATAAGAAGTTTCAAAGGGTAAAAACCCTTGAAAAAGCTGTGAAAATCGGACTAGGGTTTTTCTCCAAAGTTGCACCTTAATAGTTACACCCCCTTTATGAATAAAAATTGGAAAACTATATATAGATTTTACAGGGTGACGGCGTCAAGAAGAAAATTGTGACGCCGTCAACTCGCCGCCCATAATGAAATCGGATTGCCTAGATCCACTTTTGACGCCGTCATGTGTAAAGTTGCTATAGGCTGTCACTCACATTTGGACCATGACGGCCTATGGTGACGCCGTCATCTCCTTAGTACAAAACTTTCTGGATCGTCATATGCACCATCCACTTCCACCTCTTGTATTACTCTTGACGCCGTCATTAAGAAGCAAGTGACGCCGTCAGGTACTGTTCCCAGCAAGGAAAATTAAGACTTTGCCATTTTCTTCACTTTTATTCTTCAAAAACGTCCAAAATGCTTCCTTTTCCAGATTTCACTCCAAAATTACCTAACATGACAAAAGGAACGATTTACGGCAATATTTGATCAAATAAATTCGAATCCGGGCTTAAATGACCCACTAAAAACGGTTCATTTTTCGCCTCATCAGGATTCACAGGGGAGATTAATGAACCACAGGACAGAAGGCAGACTCGTAGCAAAAGAGGTGGGAAAACAGAGAGTATGAGTAGCACTACAAGTTCACTACAATCAAAACCTACTCCCAAACCTTAACCTAAGCCCAAACCTAAGCCTGCTACAAAACCAAGGAAGAAAATCACTCCTAAATTCATTATTCAAGATGAACCTATACCACAACCTTCTGAAAGTGAGTCAGAATTTGAAACCGAAACTGATGAAGAAGAATTTGAACGAAGTGAGAGAATAGATGAAGAGGACTTTCCTGAATTTGAACTAGCAAAGAGACAAATCTTGGAAACTCTTCAAACGGATGAAAGTAAAAGACGTGGGATTACTATCACGGAACCAAGTGCAGGTGCAAATGACGATGAAGAAGACGAACCTATAGTTGAACAGTTAGTCGATAAGAGAAAACTGAAAAGCATCATTGTCGATACACGAGCCAAAGAGAAGAAATACCGCAAAGAACAGCGAGAAGCATCACTCCTTAGCCGACACCATCCGCAACCTTCTCCACAACCAGTCAATCAACCTGAGCATGAAGGCAGCTTTAGTGGCACACAACCTGATCCCCTCTTACAATCTAGTATAGTTGTTACCTTTGTTGAACACACCGGTAATAAAGGAGAAGATAAAGATGTTGAAGAGAAAATTATTATGAAAGAAGCTACAGCTACTGAGGAGAATGTTTATAATCAAGAGAAGGATGAGGAACTTGAGAAACAACTTGAACAAGAAACGGAACTTGAGAAGGAAGATGAAGAAGACGAAGAGTTCAATAGATAGATAAACGATGAAACACAATTTAGGCCTCAACCTGAAAAAGAAGTCACTATTGAAGGACAACCGTTTGACACAAACATATTTCTTCAATTGCCTTCACACTCCCTTATACATCTTTCGTCATCTTCTAAGAAAACACCTCCAAAGAGTCCTTCACTTCCTAAAGGTTCACCTCCAAAGGATCCCACTCCTCCAGTATCTTCTCCTCCGAGCTCTAATGACGAATCTTCTTCAGAATCATCACCAGATCACTCATATCCTCCACCGTCCGAGACAACATCAAAACAAAATTCAATCAATGAACCCGTTAATCCTGTAGATCTTCAAGAGCAAGTGAAAATTTTAACCACCATGGTCACAAATCTGGATAAACAAGTTGAAGACTTTCAGGGAACAAAGCAACAAATAGATAAGTTCATGAAAGCGGATTTGGATGGGATGATCAAAACTTATACCAACGATTACCTCACAGACAATCTCGTTGGAATCATCACTCCTCAAGTAACAAGTCTTGTAGAACCATTGAAAGACAACTTGGAGCACAGAACCAAGAGTGTTGTTAAAAAGATGTTGTCCACTGATGCGTGGATTGCGCCCTCGTAAAAGGTTTTACCTCTCAAGGGATCTTGAGAAGCTTGCAATCCCCACTAGGCAGTGTACCTGTTCGTTGTAGTATAGTATAGTGACAAGTACCGGAGGATTGATCATTCAACTCAAAGAATAGTATTCGTTAGGG
The DNA here is from genome assembly GCA_030686995.1 of Artemisia argyi. Lineage (NCBI taxonomy): Eukaryota > Viridiplantae > Streptophyta > Magnoliopsida > Asterales > Asteraceae > Artemisia > Artemisia argyi. The sequence continues at coordinate 93,801,039 of CM060694.1, forward strand.
TTAAAATTCTACTAAACTAGGTCTACGGGTGAGGGATGATTCTTTTTGTATTTTTATATTTTAAGCAAACCAAGTAAAAATCTCGGGTTTGGAAGAAGCGGGTGGAATTCGTTGCTAGGCAACTAACCCAATTAACAAAAGATGCAATCAAAATAAAATAAAATAAACTTAAACTAATTGTGGTGTAAACAATAATGAGAGAAAGTGTGTTTACTTAGATTTCATTACTCCCTAGATATCTTTTACCAGTTGATTAGCTTGTTACAATTGCATGGATGATGGGTTATATTCCTTAAAACTAGTTGTAGGGCCGTGTACGATCTTCCCTAACTCTATAGGCTTCTACCTCAATCCTATGCCGAGTCGACTAAAAACTCCTAATATGGTATCCCTGGAAGTTACCTATGCATTAAATATAACCAAATAATTGTAGTACACATCTGATTATGTTTCTTAAGATGTTCAAGCAAGTTACCAAATGGAAGTCTGCCAGTTTTCTTAAGCCTAACATCGAATTCATTACAATTATAAGCAAACCATCAACCAATAATTAACATCTAGGTTTCATTACATCTAAGCAAACACAAAGGAAACATAGCCTAGAATGTTAAAAAGAAGACAAGCGTAAGATATAATTAAACAACAGATAGACATATTGAATGATTTGGTGAAGTACTTATCTTCAATTGAACATGGAAGAAACAATGGGTCGAAACCCTTAAAATAGCTGGAAAATTCGTCTAGGGTTTTATTCCCTCGAAGTTGCACACAATGAATGAAAACGAGAAAACTATATATAGATTTTGTATCCTGGCGGCGTCAAGAGCAAGGTGTGACGCCGTTAACTCGCTGCCAAAATAAACTCGTATTGCCTAGATCCACTTCTGACGCCGTCACTCTTTATGGGTTCTGGGCCGTCACTCTTTACAATTACTCTACGTGGCCTTGGAAATTTTGTATGTGACGCTGTCAACTCCTCTTCACAAAACATTCTGGCGCGTCACGTGTATTTGATTTATCCACCCTTTTGTTAACTCATGACACCGTCACTAACATCTTGTGACGCCGTCAAGTGCAATTTCCAGCATGGTTTGAGAATTTGTCGTTTTCTGCACTTTTTCGCTACAAAAACATCCAAAATGCTTCCTTTTGTAAAATTCTTCTCAAAAGTACCTAAAATGACAAAAGGAACGATTTAGGGCAATATTTGATCAAATAATCTCGACTTTGGCCTTAAATGACCCACCAAAAGCGGTACACTTTTCGCTTCATCAAATACCCTTACACTTGAGATTTGCTTGTCCTCAAGCAATTGCGCTTTTATTTTAATCAAAATACAAGTTAGGGGTCATTTAACACTAATATAAAAGTAATTACAACAAATAAGCGTTCCACCAAAAACCAAAGACAAGCACGGAGGTCATACACTAGCACCTCACAAATAGTGTTTAGATACTCACATCTCTCGGGTGTAATAAAGTATAAATCACAATATGGAAATGCAAAACATCTCTCACTACCTGTCATAGTAAATAAATTAGCATAGGCTTGAGAAAGGATTAAACCTCCACCACTTGGCGTAAGCACCTAGGATAAACTATCAAAGAGGTACTTTAAAGGGTTATAGCGTGAGGTGTAAGGATAGGATAAACACGGTTTTGTTGGATAAAGACAATATTTACTGGTGGCGAGTTAATCATCTTGGTCAATTACATGTACAATGTGGTGTTGCTAAGCCAAGACTCGACTCGACTTAAGCTAATTACAAACTAACAAAAGTATAAAATAAACATAAAATGAAACGGGATGGTAGTCCGTATATTTTTTTTTTCTCTTTTTCCCTTTTTTTTTCTTTTTCTTGACTTCTTGATTTTTTTTATTTTTTTTTATTTTGCATACACTCTTACCCTACCATCCAAAATAATACATCATAGGGAATTTGCATTCCCCTTACACTTGAACTTTTACATACTGTACAATCAACTATTCTAATAACTCGAATTAAGATAATCAAAACACTTCGAGTACTTTTTAAAATTAACGCGCATATGGGGGTAATATATGATGTTCTTCCCCATTACTTCATAACAATAGTACTTTACCCATGAGTCCTAATAGTCCCAAAACAATATGCAAAAGATATAACTCGACTTAGCAACCATGTAATCAATTAGATAATTAACTAAGGGTTTAAACATATAACAATAATGCACTAAAGATGAGTGCATACACGGAAGGCTAAGGCGATATGGGTGTACATTTGGGGTGGATTGTAAAAAAATTCTTCCTTTAAGTAAAATGATTAAAGTTAGAAACGAAGAAGATAGGCTCAGAGGGGTGTACTAGGGGTATCGTTTACTAAAAATGAGTACAATGGAAAGGTGTGGGAAAAATTAATTGACATTACTAGTCAAGGTAATTGACTTAAATGGTCAAGTAATTATGATACGGGTTTAACACAAGGGTGATCCTAATGCCTCTTATCATGTAGTAAATCCTAACTACACAAATGTAGTCTCACTAGCGGTCTCGGGATGCATCTCTAACGCAAGTTCTAGAATCTATGTGCTACCGGTATACTCATAAGCACTAATAATGAATGCTTTTCCTAATAAATCTAATGGCGAACCTCACACATTTGGGTGGAAAATTTTTTTGAGTGGTACGGTTTTTGTGCTAGTCATACAACTCCTATCCATGAGACGCTTATTAAGGCTAAAGCTTCACTCCTAACAAGTATTTCTCTTAGTTTTATTACACACCTACTAATTAAAAAAACAACTCAAGTGCAATTGCATTCTCTAAAGTATCATCATTTACCCTCCCCTTATACTTAGGCTGAACATTGTCCCCAATGTTCAATAAAAATGTGTAAAAGTAAATAAGGTAAAAGAATGAAAACAAATACTCTCCTGATTCGTTCGATGTGGATAAATCGTTAACATGGTTAAATCCTCCTCCAAGAAAATGAACGTTGAAAGCTTCCCTTCCGAAATAATAAATCATCTTCTTGTCCAATATAACCTGTTAAACCTGAGAAAACAATCATGGCAACCTCGCGTAAAATCGGTGGCAATCTATATATATAACGATATAATGCTTGTGGAACAAATGTTTGCAGATTTCCTGGAATTTATAAAACTAAAGAATTAACAAAAACTTCAAGACTCCGTTAGAAAAACAAAACTTGAAAAATTTCCAGAATTTTACACCTAACGCCGTCAGGTGTTAATCCTGACGTCGTTAGAGTGTTCTGAGAGAAATCTCATGTTAAGTTTCCTGAAAAATTCTGGAAAAACTTATGCCTTAATCCCTGGAATTTCCTACAAAACATCATTATGACTCAATACAAGCATTTGACTCAAACAAATACTAATATACATGTTCATTTAATATTTTTGTGGTTCATGTTCAATTTCGTTCTTACAAATTTAGATTTCCCTTGCACTTAGCTTTTGCAAAATACCTTTATATGTAGTTAAGACGAAGTTAAAAACAAAATAAAGCATTTTCACAATTTACTTTGAAACATGAGCCACAAACAATAAAAATAAAACATGCATACCGAAACAAATAAAATCAAACAAACAAACAAACAATTAAAACAAATAAGACATGTATTGCCTCCCAAGAAGTGCTTTTCTTTATTTACGAGTCTTGTAGCTAGACTCAAAGTCATGGGCTATCACGTAATCTCGGTATCGGTTTCGTTTCCTAGGTCATCCTTGATCTTGGTTTTGTATTCCGGACCTAGTTGCAAGCATTCTTTGTAAAAACCAAATACTCTGTTCATGACATAGTCTACTCCTCTACGTCTATCCTCATCACTCCTATAGTAGACTGCTTGCTTGTGTTCCTTTTCGATGTTTGATAAAAGACGAAATTGTTCAATCTTATAGGGCATTTGGTAAGCCATTTCATCGTTCTCATCCTTAAACCTAACTATCCCTAGAGACGGGTCATAATTCATCTTAGAAGCCTCAACAAACGGCTTTCCGAACACTACTTGACTTAGGCAACCATCTATTACCGGACGAATATCCTCCACAATCACAAAATCGGTAACATAAGTGAAGTTTCCTACAACGACGTGCAATCCTTTCACTCTTCGCACAAAGTTACTCATACAACTCGTGTTGGGCATCATCTTATATCCAAGTTGCTTCTTCATTACCCAATTGTAATGGGTCCTAGTCATAATGTTTATGGGAGATCTAAGATTGATGTAGGCTTTCCACACATGCATATGCCCAGTGTTGCATGGTATGTTGATATTAGAGGGATCACCCGCTTTGATGATTGGCGAACCAAGGACTTATGGTGTCTCGGGGTCATCGAATAGATCCTTATGGTATTCCCGTTCTTCCTTGGTAGGTAAACTATCAAAGTATTCCTATACATTTTCTACCTCCTCAAATTTCTCTTCCTTTTTCTCTACAACTTCCTTAATCTCATCCGTATCACTTTCTTCCCTATTATTATCGACTGGCATAATAGTAACTACATTGACAAAGTGGACGTGTTTAGATGATGAGGGGTCCTTAACTTGGGTTCCACTACTAGCGTCCCTAGTGTCCTTCTTTGGTGTAGTTAGCACTTGGTTGTTGAGAGCTTTCAACAAGTTGTCAATTTGATTGGTCATCTCCACTTGTTGTTGATTGAATTCGGATTCAAACTTAGCTATGCGGGCCTTTTGAGATGCCATAAATTTGGACATCAATCCTTCAAGATTATTAGTACTACCATAGTTCTTGGAAGGATTGTTGTTGAAAGTATGGATAGAGGGTGAACCGTTTGGTTGGAACCAATTAGGTGGAGTGGAAGAATTGTTTTTGGGGCATGCTTTGGTTTTGTTTCCACCTAAGGTTCGGGTGATTTTTCCAAGAGGGGTTGTATGAATCACCGTAAGGGTTTGGCTCGGGTTTAAAAGTGTACCACTTTTCTACTGCTCCGTCAGTACGCGAGGATGCATAATCCGTGAAAGCTTGTTCGGGGAGTTCCATGCAATCACGAGTGTCGTGGGGACCACTACATAATTCGCATGAAGAAGTGATTTTGTTCACTTCGCTTGAAGGTTTAGGAGCTTCGTAGGATTTCATGAGAAACTTGACTTGGTTTTCAAGTTCCATGATCCTACGTTTGGGAGTGATTGAATTGTTCGAAGGCAAAGATATTGCCTTGACCGTTTTGTTCAAATCACGGGGATCATTCCAACTTTTGTTGTCACAGAGAGCAAGATCTTCTGTGAGTTCTAATGATTCTTTCGCACTTAGATCACGAAGCTTGCCACCAGCCAATTGGTCAATGGTTCGCCTTGTGGAGAGATCGATATGGTCATAGAAAATTTGGACTTGGAGCCAAAGATCTATGCCATGATGAAGGACTTTTGGAGTAAGTCCTTGAAACGTGTCCATGCTTCATAGAGAGTTTCACCTTGACGTTGTTGGAACATCAAGATATCATTCTAAGCATAGTAGATCTCCCTGGTGGGAAAAATTGAGCAAGGAAACGAGTGGTGAGATCATCCCAAGAGGTGATGGATCCCGCGGGTAAACGCTCAAGCCATTGACTAGCTTGGTCATGTAGAGAGAATTGGAAGAGACGTAATCGGGTCGTCTCTCGAGTTACAACATCAAGGTCTATGGAATCTACGATTTTGAGGAAATCCTTGATATGTTGATTAGGATCTTCGGAACGAAGTCCATGGAATGCACATCCGCTTTGCACCAACCGGATGGTGTCGGATCGCAAGGGAGACACATTGGCTCCTTGAGTGAGCTCAATGGTGTTTCGATAGCCTTGGTGGCTAGGACGGGAGTACTCTCCTAAGGTTCGGGGTCTAGGATTTGCTAGTGGTGGGTTTTGTGGGTGGTTTTGTTGTGGTGGGTTGATGGGATCAAAGAGATTACCACCTTCCATGATGGCGGATGGCAAAGGTTACGAACAAAGGAACGAAGAAAAAGAGAGACTAAAGGAAACCTATAAAAATAAAAAAAATAAATAAATAAATCTTACTAGAAAGGAATCTAGCAAGTAGACCTAATAAAAAGAAATTTTAACCTAGACAATAACTATTCCCTGGGCTGTGGCGCCAAAAACTTGATGCATGGAATTGTGCCCTCGCAAAAGGTTTTACCTCTCAAGGGATCTTGAGAAGCTTACAATCCCCACCAGGCAGTGTACGTGTTCGTTGTAGTATAGTATAGTGACAAATATCGGGGGATTGATCATTCAAGTCAAAGAATAGTGTTCGCTAGGGTTAAAATTCTACTAAACTAGGTCTAGTAGTGAGGGATGATTCTTTTTGTATTTTTATATTTTAAGGAAAGCAAGTAAAAATCTCGGGTTTGGAAGGAGTGCGCGGAATTAGTTGCTAGTCAACTAACCAAATTAACTAAAGATGCAATCAAAATAAAATAAAATAATCTTAAACTAATTGTGGTGTAAACAATAATGAGAAAAAGTGTGTTTACATAGATTTCATTACTCCCTAGATATCTTTTACCGGTTGATTAGCTTGTTACAATTGCATGGATGATGGGTTATATTCCTTAATACTAGTCGTAGGGCCGTGTACGATCTTCCCTAACTCTATAGGCTTCTACCTCAATCCTATGCCGAGCCGACTAAAAGCTCCTAACATTGTATCCCTGGAAGTTACCTATGCATTAAATATAACCAAATAATCGTAGTACACATCCGATCATGTTTCTTAATACGTTCAAGCAAGTTACCACATGGAAGTCTGCCGGTTTTCTTAAGCCTAACATCGAATTCATTCGTCCAAAACAATTATAAGCAAACCATCAACCAATAATTAACATCTAGGTTTCATTACATCTAAGCAAACACAAAGGAAACCTAGCCTAGCATGTTAAAAAAAAGACAAGCGTAAGATATAATCAAACAACACATAGACATATTGAAGGATTTGGTGAAGTACTTATCTTCAATTGAACATGGAAAAAACAAAGGGTTGAAACCCATAAAATAGCTGAAAAATTCGTCTAGGGTTTTATTCCCTCGAAGTTGCACACAATGAATGAAAACTAGAAAACTATATATAGATTTTCTATCCTGACGGCGTCAAGAACAAGGTGTGACGTCGTCAACTCGCCACCAAAATAAACTCGTATTGCCTAGATCCACTTCTGACGCCGTCACTCTTTATGGGTTCTGGGCCATCAATCTTTACAATTACTCTTGATGGCCTTGGAAATTTTGTACGTGACGCCGTCAACTTCTCTTCACAAAACATTCTGGCGCATTACGTATATTTGATTTATCCACCCTTTTGTCAACTCATGACGTCGTCACTAACATCTTGTGACGCCGTCAAGTGCAATTTCCAGCATGATTTGAGACTTTGCCGTTTTCCGCACTTTTTCGCTCAAAAAACGTCCAAAATGTCTCCTTTTATAAAATTCCTCTCAAAAGTACCTAAAATGACAAAGGAACGATTTAGGGCAATATTTGATCAAATAATCTCGACTTTGGCCTTAAATGACCCTCCAAAAGTGGTACACTTTTCGCTTCATCATCCACAACACCATTCACTCTTCAACCTGCCAAAGCTTCAACAACTCCTCCAACCACTACAGTACCATCATTCGATGACTTGCTTGCTCAACTCTACGACAAAGTGGATTACAAGACAATTTTGACCTAAGAAGAAACAGCTCTTGTAGATGCCATTACAGCTAATCTGTCAAAAGAGTCTTGCAAAGAAGCAGTTGGATCCTTAAAAAGGTCAAAAACAAGATGATGACCCTGATCCAAATTCAAAAGGTAAGAAACACAAGTCTACAACCGGTCCATCATCTTCACAAAAACAACCAAAAGCTTCTACACCTCCTGCAACTCAAAGACACACTTCAGCTTCTAGATCAGGTCCTACCACAGAGGAAGAACCATTCATGCACCATGTGGAAGACTATCAGGAACAACCCGATACAGATTTTTGTGCATCTCCAATCACCTACTCTACACCTGAATCATCATCAACCGCAAAAGCTCAAGACAAGGGAAAAGCGACAAAATCAAAGAAATCCAAAAAGGGAAAACCAATCTCTTGGATTGACAATGATGACACACCAGAGGGTGATTGGTTGACTGAATTGATCAAAGCACAACCTCCACTTGAAGATGAAGAACCACTTCCTGGAAACACACTGCAATATACTCAAAGTATAATGTCTGGTCTTCAGATTGATAAGTTAGCCAAGGCTGAATTGAGGAGAATCAATCGGGATGCTTTTGAATTTCTCAAATCAAGATCTGGAAACAAGATGGAACTCGAATTTCACATGGAGAACATTGCAAGTGCTATGTCTGGCAAGTTCGACTGGCTTAACCCAGAGGCGAATTTTGACACCCACTCTGGAAAACCCGATAAACCTTACTTCACCGACTGGACCAAACTGTTACCACTTCAAGAATTTCCTGAAAAGCCTAGGATACCTTACCGATTCTTCTTCAACAAAGATCTTCGATACCTTCAACTTACTCTCAAAAAGTCAAAAGAAAAATATGCTTCTTTTTTGACCATCTCAGTACCTGCTGCTAGGTATGGAATACCTGCTATTGAAGAGTTGACTCCTATCTTCAGCGACTCCATTATAGCCTACAACAGAGATGCTCTACTAGGAATTCAACACTGGCGTGAACGTCGCCGACTCGGGTACACTTACAGATTGGATCTGAAGTCATTGGAAAGCGTGAAGCATAAATCAAAGATTGTTGTCAGCATCGAAATTCATGAATCTAAGAAGTTCAACTACACTTTCATGAGAAATCGTCGTCAAAAGACAAGATGAAAAGTAGTACAAGTTCTCTAAAGCAGATTTTCCCGATCTATATCTAAATGACATTGAAGATATATATTTAGAGAAAGTTCAAGGAAAAATTTGCCAATTCCCAACCGAAACACAATACAACTTCATTTCATCACTACTTCTCTACGTCAGACGACTAATCGATCAAAAAAGAGTGGAAGATCTTCAGCTTGGCGTTGAAAGTTATAAACAGAAGATCAATCTGACTAAACCACAACTCTCGTTTCCTGGAATAGAACAGATGTCACAGTTTATACTCATCCAACAACTGTCATTTGGTTTCACCTACCTTAATAAAGGGAAGATACTAAGTTTCATGAGGTTCGATGAGATACATAAGTTTTGTGATGATACGCTCAAAACCGTTCGAGATGGGTTAGTCAAAAGGCTGCATGATGATAAGATGAAGATAAACAAGGGTGAAGATCCTAGATGGAGATCTAACGCAAGAAGGAAACTCCGCAACTTTGTACGGACAAACAGATCAGACGATTGGAAAGCTACATTGATGTCAGACCATCATTCCTCGTCGAAACCTTCTAAAGACCTGATCCTCAGTTCACAAACTTTGATGCACCAATTGGTGATGAATCGTAAGCTGGATTACACGGGTACCAACATTTTCATTCCAAATTTTGCATTGATTGATTTGTGATTATTATGGCTTGTGCACACATTACAGTGTACAACCCGTTCTTGTAAAGAAAGGACCCTGAGGTACGCTTCAGTGCCTCAATCCTGATATAAGGAGCGAAGGCTTCTTACTTTTGAGTAGAATTAATCAAATGCTTTATGATTTTCATAAGTCTGCTCAAAAGACAAGTATTTCACCTCAATAAGTATTCACTTGTTGAGGGGGAGCACTTGAAAACTCATTGTTCTTAAAATCAAAGTTCTTGTTGATTTCTCCCCATAAGACTCAAAAAACATATTTTAATCAAAAGTTTATCAAAAACCACATTTTATATGCTATTTTTGAGGGGGGGAAAAGTAACAGCGATTAAAATATGAACGCAAAATGTTGCTTAAAGTTGAATCTTGAGTGAGCTCGACTCAGAATTGACCCAGGAATTGACGAAACAAAAATGTTATTAATCGAAAAGACTTATCCTCGATGGGTAATGACATCAAGTTAGTTATTAGAGCTAGTAGTCGCCTAAAAACTGACAATGGAACTCTTTAACTAATGATACGTGGGAATCGCACCAGGCTTTACCTCTCGAGGGATCTCGAGAAGCTTACAACCCCCACCAGGCAGTGTACCTGATCGTTGTAGTATAGTATAGTGACAAGTACCAGGGGATTGATCGTTCAGCTAGGAATAGTGTCGCTAGGATTAGAAAACCTAAATACTAGTTCTAAAGGTGAGGGAAGATTAATTTTGTTTTTTTATATTTTTTAGAAAGCAATTTAAATTCTCGGGTTTTGAAGGAGTTGGACGGAATTAGTTGCTATTCAACTAACCCAATACTAAGATGCAATCAAAATAAAATACTAAAAATGAAAATAAACTAATTTATACTAAAGTTGTGAGCAGTAATTGGAGAAAATGTGTTTACTTAGATTTCACTACTCCCTAGACATCTTTTACACGTTAATTACTTGTTATAATTGCATGGATGATGGATCGTATTCCTTAATATCATTCATGGGGTGGCACACTTAACTCCCCAATTCTATGAGCTCTTATCTCCTCCTACACCATGCCCAGCACAACTATAGGGATTGTAAACAGTGGCTCATGCATTAAATACAACCAATAAAGACCTAGTGCGCATCGGTTCATGTTTCATAAGACGTTCAAGCATGTTACCAATTGTAGATCTGCCAGTTTTCTTAAGCCTAGCATATAAATCATTCATCCAAGACAAGAATAAACAAGTAATCAACACATAATCAACATCTAGGTTTCATTAGATCTAAGCAAACACAAGATAGATCTAGCCTAGCATGATGGAATTAAGACAAGAACAAGATATAGACAACCAACACATAGACATATTGATTGAAATAAAGGAACACTTATCTTGATTAAACATGCAAGGTATCAAGGGGTTGGAACCCTTGAAAAACCTGTAAAGTTACACCAAAATCGTACTTAGGGTTTCTCCCAAAACTTCTCTCTTTTTAATGTGAAAAATTAGAAAACTATATATAGGAAAAGGGGTCTGACGGCGTCAAGACAAATCTTGTGACGCCGTCACCTCGCCGCCAAAACTCTTCTCGGACTGCCTTGATCTACATTTGACGCCGTCAAGACTTAATCATTTCCAGGCCGTCATGACTTTTACTCTTGACGCCCTACCTTCATGACGCCGTCAAATCTCTACTGGACCGTCATGGAATTTTGCTCTTGACGCCGTCAGGGAGTTGCTCTTGACGCCGTCACCTACTGTTCCCAGCATGGAAAATTAAGACTTTGGCGTTTTCTTCACTTTTATGCTCCAAAAACGTCCGAATTGCTTCCTTTTCCAGATTTCACTCCCAAAGTACCTAAAATCACAAAAGGAACGATTTAGGGCAATATTTGATCAAATAAATTCGAATTCGGGCTTAAATGACCCCCTAAAAACGAATCATTTTTCGCCTCATCATATACCCTTACACTTGAGATTTGCTTGTCCTCAAGCAAATGCGCTTTTATTCTACTCAAAAGATAAGTTAGGGGTCATTTAACACTAATATAAAAGTAATTACAACAAATAATCGTTTCACTAAAGACCAATAGACAAGCACGGAGGTCATACACAAGCACCTCACAAATAGTATTTAGATACTCTCATCTCTCGGGTGTAATAAAGTGTAAATTACAAAATGGAAACGGAAGATATCTCTCACTACCTGTCATAGCAAAATAGATTACCATAGGCTTGGTAAAGGATCAAACCTCCACCACATGGCGTAAGCACCTAGGATAAACTATCAAAGAGGTCTTTTAAAGGGTTGTAACGTTAGGTGTCTGGATATGAAATATACGGTTTTGTTGGATAAAGGAAGTTTTTACTAGTGGCGAGTTAACAATCTTGGTTAATTACATGTACAATGTGGCGTTGTTAAGCCAAGACTAGACTCGACTTAAGCTAATAAATGAAAAATAACAAAAACATAAAATGAACATAGAATAAAAAGGGATGGTAGTCCGTATGTTTTTTCTCTTTTTTTTCTATTTTTTTTTTCTTTTTCTTGATTTTTATTTTTTTTATTTTTTTTTATTTTATTTTTTTTTTGCATACACTCTTACCCTACCATCCAAAATAATACATCATAGGGGATGAACATTCCCCTTACACTTGAATCTTTACATACTTTACATTAAACTAATCTAATGACTCGAATTAAGAAAATCAAAACACTTGGAGTACTTTTAAATATAACCGTACATATGGGGGTAATATATGATGTTCTTCCCCATTACTCCATAAATAAGTAGTTTACCCATGAGTCCCAATCGTTCCAAAACAATATGTACAAGGATATGACTCGACTTAGCAACCATGTAATCAATTAGATAGTTAACTTAGAGTTAACAAATAACAATAATGCACTAAAAATAGCGCATACACGGAAGGCTAAGGCGATTTGGTTGTACATTTAAGTGGGGTGTAAGAAATTCTTCCTTTAAGTAAGATGCTTAAAGTTAGAAACGAAAAGATAGGCTCGGAGGGGTGTACTAGGGGTATCGTGTACTAAAAATGAGTACAACGCTAAGGGTGTGGGAAAATTAGTTGACTTAACTAGCCAAGTAATATGACTTAAATGGTCAAGTAATTATAATACGGGTTTAACACAAGGGTGATCCTAATGCCTCTTATCATGTAGTAAATCCTTCTACACGAATGTAGTCTCACTAGCGGTCTCGGGATGCATCACTAACGCAAGTTCTAGAATCTAAATGCTACCGGTACACTCATAAGCACTAATAGTAAATGCTTTTCCTATCAAATCTCAAGGCGAACCTCACATATTTGGGTGGAAAATTTTTCTGAATATACGGTTATGTGCTAGTCATACAATCTCCTATCCATGAGACGCTTGCTATGGCTAAAGTTTCACTCCTAAATGTTGTAAAAAATTTTAAATTTGGCGCTAAAATTGCACTAACAAGTATTTCTCATAGTTTTATTACACATCTACCATTAAACAAAACAAACTCAAGCGAAAGTGCATATGTAAGGTATCATCTTTTTACCTTTCCCTTACACTTAAGATGAACATTGTCCCCAATGTTCAAGTAAAGAATGTAAAAGTGAAATAAGTAAAAAGAATGAAATCAAATACTCCCCTGATTCGCTCGGTATGGATAATAAGGTGGCCAGGTTAAATCTTCCTCCAAGAAAATGAACAATCAAAGCTTCCCTTCCAGAATATAAATCATCTTCTTGTCGTACATAACCTGTAAAACCTGAGAAAATAGACAAGACAACCTCACGTAAAATCGGCGGCATCCTATATAAGTTACTAAATCCTAGAAAACAAGATAAGATATAATGCTTGTGGAATGAAGTTTGCAGATCTCCTGGAGATTATAAAACTTAATAATTCAAGAAAACCATAAGACTCCGTTAGAAAAACAAAACCGGAAAAATTTCCAGATTTTTACCCCTGACGCCGTCAAGAGTAAACTCCTGACGCCGTCAGAATTGACCTGCAGAAATTCTTATGTTAAGTTTCCAGAAAATTTCTGGAAAAACTTGGTCCTACTTCCTGGAAAATCCTGCAAAACTTCATTATGACTCAATACAAGCATTTGACTCTAACAAATACGAATATACATGTTCATTTAATATTGTGGAGAATCATGATCGGTTTGTTTCTTAAAAACATATTTTGGGTTTCCCCATACACTTATCTTTTGCAAAAAATACTTTTAGGTGGAGTTAAGACTAGGCTAAACAACAAAGTAAAGTATTTCCACTTTTTAGTTTAGAAACATGATCTACCAACAATAAAAATAAAGCATGCATATGGAAGCAAATAACAAACAAACAAAATAAACAATCAAACAAAACATGGGTTGCCTCCCACGAAGCGCTTTTCTTTATTTACGAGTCTTGTAGCTAGACTCATGGTCATGGGTTACTACGTGATCTCATCATTTGAAATGATATATCCCATGTAGTTGCGATCATTACTGTTATGGTGGTAGTGCCTCAATCTGTCGATACTCGCAATCACCATCCCACCTAATTTGCTTCTCAAGTTAGCTACCCCATCTTGGCTCACACCTTCGACTGTGAATGGCCCATACCACCAAGGGCTTGGTTTATCGGGTGGTATTGTTGTTTCCAAGTGTCTCAAGAGTACCAAGTTCCCTTCCTCAAATGGTATATGATTTTCTGCGGGTTAAGTATGTTCGAGTTCGACCTGAACCTTATTGCTTTTTCTTCTTTCATTTTTTGCTTTCTTATAGCTTTTGATTCTTGCCTCCCATGCAAGAATTTTATTCTGAACACGAATGGGTGTCGTGCCAATGTTGTTTTTGATCTTTCTCCAACTTAAATTCTCATGCTCACTTCGCGGGGTCATGGGGAAGCTAATCTTTCTTTTTCCAGATTTAAGCTCAATCTTCCTACCTTCATACTTAATGACAGCCCTAGCGGTGGCGAGGAATGGTGCCCCAAGGATTATTGGCATGCATCCATCTCCTTTATCATCGATGATCATAAAATCAACGGGGTACATGAATCCTGCGACATTAACTAATACATCTTCTGCGATTCCTAGGGGGTATACGTACGAGTGTCCAACAAGAGATAACCTAACACGACTAGGCACTGGCATTTTTGATGTTAGTTGGATGTAAATAGTTATGGGCATAAGATTTACTTCCAATCCTTGGTCGGCGAAAGCACTAAGATATTTCAAGTCCCCGATGCTCGTAGGTATCTCAAAGTTCCCACATGCTACCTGCTTAGTAGCCACCTTTTGTACCAATAGCCTCTCGAATACTGATCCTCCAGGAAGCGTATCATACTCATCTTTCTCTTCTTCCTCTTTCTCAGAAACCTGTCTGGAGGGTTGGTTACGCCCATCACCCTTAATCCAATTTGTTATGGTGTTTTTGTTTATATCATGTTTCAGGTAGTAACTCAAAGGTTGGGATTCTGGTGGTTTTTCTAAGGTCTGTTTAGCAGGAGTTTCTACCTTCTCGTTATCCTTTTGGACAATGGTGATGGAGTTGACAAATTGGGTGGTGGGAGTGGCGCGTTCTTTCCTTAGTAGTATTCTTTCGGGGGTTCTCTGGTTGGCATACTCCTCTAATAGACTCATCATCTCATTCATTTTCTCTTGCATCTCCTCTCTTTGCTTATAAACTGCTTCCTCGAATCTAGCAAGCCGATCTGAGTGAGTTGCCATATATTTTCTCATCCTAGCTTCAAACTCCGAGCTAAGTTCCTTGGGAGGGGAACAAGGTGGGGTATAGTTCTGGAAAGTCTCAACATTTTCTCTAGAAGGCGACTCAGATAATGGTGCCGAAGTTGGTTTTGAGACAGAATTGACAGTGGCTCGTCTAGGACTTAAAGGCCTCCTTTGCCTTTCCTCAAAATAGTCAACTTTGGCCTCGAGTTTACATATGAGTTCATCAGGGATTTCGGTGGTCCCTCCAGATGTTGAGACTGCATTGATACCGCTTTTACAGTATGATTAAACTCCCACATCTCCTGATTATCAGTGGCGAGCTCCTCGATAACTGCTCAAGACTCCTCGGCATTCTTATCACGCAGTTTACCTCCCGCGGCCCTATCAATTATGCGCTTAGTGTGATAGTCAACATGGTCGTAGAAAATCTGGACTAATAACCAACGGTTTATACCATGATGAGGGACCTTATGGAGGAGATCCTTAAAACGGGCCCAAGCTTCGTAAAAAGTTTCACCCTGCTGCTGTTCAAACATCAGGATGTCATTTCTAAGCATTGCAGTCTTCCCCGGTGGGAAGAATTGAGTAAGGAAGCGATTGGTGAGGTCATCCCATGTGGTGATGGATCCCGCGGGTAAACGCTCAAGCCATTGACTAGCTTGATCCCGTAGAGAGAATTGGAATAGGCGTAAACGGGTAGTCTCTCTAGTTTCAACACCTAGGTCTATGGAATCTACGATTTTGAGAAAGTCCTTTAGATGTTGGTTTGGATCTTCGGAATGAAGTCCATGGAATGCACATCCGCTTTGCACCAACCGGATGGTGTCGGATCGCAAGGGGGTCACATTGGCTCTGGTGAGCTCAATGGTGTTTCGGTAGCCTTGGTGGCTAGGTCGGGAATACTCTCCTAAGGTTCGGGGCCTAAGGGGTTCTAATGGTGGATTTTGTTGTGGTGGGATGACGGGTTCAAAGATGTTCTCGTTGTCCATGATGTTGGGTGGTTACGAACAAAGGCACTAACCCAATACTAATATGCAATCAAAATAAAATACTAAAAATGAAAATAAACTAATTTATACTAAAGTTGTGAGCAGTAATTGGAGAAAATGTGTTTACTTAGATTTCACCACTCCCTAGACATCTTTTACACGTTAATTACTTGTTATAATTGCATGGATGAAGGATCGTATTCCTTAATATCATTCATGGGGTGGCACACTTAACTCCCCAATTCTATGAGCTCTTATCTCCTCCTACACCATGCCCAGCACAACTATAGGGATTGTAAACAGTGGCTCATGCATTAAATAAAACCAATAAAGACCTAGTGCGCGTCGGTTCATGTTTCTTAAGACGTTCAAGCATGTTACCAATTGGAGATCTGCCAGTTTTCTTAAGCCTAACATATAAATCATTCATCCAAGACAAGAATAAACAAGTAATCAACACATAATCAACATCTAGGTTTCATTAGATCTAAGCAAACACAAGATAGATCTAGCCTAGCATGATGGAATTAAGACAAGAACAAGATATAGACAACCAACACATAGACATATTGATTGAATTAAAGGAACACTTATCTTGATTAAACATGCAAGGTATCAAGGGGTTGGAACCCTTGAAAAACCTGTAAAGTTACATCAAAATCGTACTTAGGGTTTCTCCCAAAACTTCTCTCTTTTTAATGTGAAAAATTAGAAAACCATATAGGAAAAGGGGTCTGACGGCGTCAAGACAAATCTTGTGACGCCGTCACCTCGCCGCCAAAACTCTTCTCGGACTGCCTTGATCTACATTTGACGCCGTCAAGACTTAATCATTTCCAAGCCGTCATGACTTTTACTCTTGACGCCCTACCTTCATGACGCCGTAAAATCTCTACTGGACCGTCATGGAATTTTGCTCTTGATGCCGTCAGGGAGTTGCTCTTGACGCCGTCACCTACTGTTCCCAGCATGGAAAATTAAGACTTTGGCGTTTTCTTCACTTTTATACTCCAAAAACGTCCGAATTGCTTCCTTTTTCCAGATTTCACTCCCAAAGTACCTAAAATCACAAAAGGAACGATTTATGGAAATATTTGATTAAATAATTCGAATTCGGGCTTAAATGACCCCCTAAAAACGGATCATTTTTCGCCTCATCAACTAACCATGTAAGAGTGTCTCAAAAAGGATTTGTCTAAGTAGATATGTACCGTTTCGAGAAACTTTCTTTGAACTCGACCAGGCCGGGTAATAACTTCAAGCTAGTTTAACTAGTGACGTAAGCGTGTCTCGAATCGGTCTTGTTCACTGAAAGTGGACCAATTCAAAAGTGCTTGGTCCTACCGCATGTGCAAATTTCATAACATATGAGCACATGTGAAGGGGGAGCCCTTCAAAAGAAAACACAAAAACTCTTAATTTTAAACAAAATAGTTTGATAATCACAAACTCTTTGAGAGATTTTTCAAATGGTGTTTCATGGCAATTATAGGATAGTCATGGTGTTATAAGGTGACTAAGGGTAGGAAAAACTGTCCTATGGTCTGCCAGAGCCGGAGGGATCTACCCATGGATATCACCAATAGTTAGAATTAGAAGGCCTTAGGTATGATATGAAAAAAAGGAGAAAATAATGAAAGGAGAAAAAAGGGGTTGAAGAATTAAAAAGAAATGTAAAAAAAGGGTGAAAAGAAATAGCCCTCCATATGTTCAACCTTAGGGCAGACACCAAGTTCAATTCGTATGCTACTAGTTGTTGCTAAGGCAACACCGGTATTGAAGACAAAGACATCATGGACCCAGTGAGGCAATGCACTAAACCTTCTTAACTACTCAAGTTCTCTCAAAAGAGCTTGTTTCATTCTCATGGGGAACCCCGAATAATCTATCGACCGCTCATTACGAGCCATGTTGATATTGAAAAAGGAGACGCTTCCCCAGTCTCCGACGACTAAATGAAGCACTTATCGAGTCTAGAGCCATGAGATACATCAAAGATGTCTCAGGAACACTTAATATTTCTACAACTGGTGTTCTACATCAATGGACACCAGCTGTAAACTATGTAGTCCTTCGCAAATCCGAGCAATCTGCCGAGAACGTTTATGAGAGGATATACTTATGTATTTCTCAATGATTGAACAGAAACTCCTGCCAGGGTCAACATCAAACAGCCCTGACAGCAGGTCACTTCGGTAACTCCTTGTAGGTTACGCTTAGTGTACGCTGTGGTTACAAAATGGTCTACAGTCGTGGAGTGATCCTCAGCGACTCACCCATTCGTTGAGCTACTTAGTAGGTCTCGTAAGCTCTCTCGGGAGTATCCGAAATGGGAACGGCCTTGGCAAGGGTTAGAAGGAGTCTTCACACTATGTTGTTAACGATCTCTAATTCTTTACCTGTAAGTACCAGTTGTTTATTGCTAACTGTTTACCTGTAGTTACACATCACCTCCATGGCGATAGATTCCGCATGCTCATACATACATCTTAAAGTTAAAATAAGCTCCCTCAAAGATCTAAGCAACACAAAGTTCAAATAAAGATTCTACGCCTAAAAAAGAATCTACAAAGTAAAAAGACTAAAGATCAAAGTGAAAGAAATGGAACTACGTGCATGTGAAAGTCAAAAGTACGAAGATGTATGAGCATGTTGGAATGGTAGACAACCACCACAGACGCAGAAGTGACGTATGGCAGACAATTTCATAAGATGATCACAACCACATCAACTAAGAACAAAGAACAAAGAACGATGAATAATTTTTGTCTAAGGATTTTTGAAGACGTCTAAAGCTGTGAAAGTCAAAGATTAAGACAAGACGAAGACGTCAAACAACCACTATGACCGACCCTTAGGGGGAGATTTTTGAGAACGTAGTTTTTCTATTTAGTCAAGTCTCGGTCATATGTAATAAATATTAGGTTGCTAAGTTTATTATTTCATTATGTCATGTTTACTAGGCTTAAGATTATTAGTCCATGGTCTTTAAGCCCACACGATTTGGAAGAAAGAGGGAAGAGGGAGTGTTGCCCTACTTCTCCTCTATAAATACTAACCTAATATCACATGTAAACTTGTTGGTTATTTTTATATCTAGTGGAAACTCTTGTCAAATTTATTTTCTTATCTTATAATCAACCATCTCTTCTCCTCATCTCATTTCTATCATTACATAACTTGTGTATTCACAAAATGGTGACCTAACAATCATTCCTCAACTTGGTGGTTCTTTCCGGTGAGAAAAATTGAGCAAGGAAACGAGAGGTGAGATCATCCCAAAAGGTGATGGATCTTGCGGGTAAACACTCAAGCCATTAACTAGCTTGGTCACGTAGAGAGAATTGAAAGAGACGTAATTGGGTCGTCTCTCGAGTGGCAACATCAAGGTCTATAGAATCTACAATTTTAAGGAAATTCTTGAGATGGTGTTTTGGATCTTCGGAACGAAGTCTATGGAATGCACATCTGCTTTGCAACAACCGGATGGTGTCGGATCGCAAGGGAGACACATTGGCTCCTTGGGTAAGCTCAATGGCGTTTCGATAGCCTTGGTGGGTAGGTCGGGAGTATTCTCCTAAAGTGCGGGCTCTAGGTGGTTCGGGTTGGTTTGGTTGTAGTGGGTTTTGTTGTGGTGGGTTGGCTTGATCAAAGATATTACCACCTTCCATGATGACAGATGGCAATGGTCACGAACAAAGAGACGAAGAAGAAGATAGACTAAAGAAAACCTAATAAAAAGAAAATAAAAATCTCAGTAGAAAGAAATCTAATGAGTAGACCTAATAAAAATAAAATTTAACATAAACAATAATTATTCCCCGGCAACGGCGCCAAAAACTTGATGCGTGGTTTTGCAACCTTGCAAAAGGTTTTACTTCTCAAGGGATCTTGAGAAGCTTGCAATCCCCACTAGGCAGTGTACCTGACCGATGTAGTATAGTGAGTGCACAAGTACGGGGGTATTGATCGTTCTCTAGAGGAATAGTGTCGTTAGGATTAAAAGATACTTAAACTAGGTCTAGAGGTGAGGGATGATTCTTTTTGTATTTTTATATTTTTATGAAAGCAAGTAAAAATCTCGGGTTTTGGAAGAGTGGGCGGAATTAGTTGCTAGTCAACTAACCCAAAATTACTACAAATGCAAAATAAGATAAAATAACAGAAAAGTAAATTGGTGAACTTCTTATAATGGGAAAAATGTATTTACTTAGATTTCACTACTCCCTAGTTATCTCTTACTAATTAATTGATTTGTTACAGTTGTTTAGATGAAGGGTTGTATTCCTTAATACCAGTCATGGGGCAGTGTACGTCGTTCCCCAATCTATAAGCTTCTATCTCTTCCTATCCATGCCTCGTAAACAGTTACTTATGCATTAAATACAACCAATAACATCATAGTACACATCTTATTACGTTTCTTAAGACGTTCAAGCCTATTACCATGTAGGAGTATGACCAGTTTTCTTAAGCCTAACGCGAAAATCAATCAACCAAATTAACTAATAACAAATCCACAACCAATAATCAACAACTAGGTTCCGTTAGATCTAAGTAAACACAAAGAGAATTACGCTAGCATGTTAAAAGAAAGACAAGATAAAATATTAATCAAACAACACATAGACATATTGAATGATTAAAAAGAAAACTTAGCTTCATTTGAACATGAAGGAAAAGAGGGCTTGGAAACCCTAAAGTTACAATAAAATTCGTCTATGGTTTTATCTCCCAAAAGTCACACTTAATGTATGAAAAATCGAAAAGTATATATAGATATACAACTCTGACGGCGTCAAGCTTTGGCCTCTGACGCCGTTAGATCGCCGTGTTTAGGGTTCTCGGATCACCTAGATCCACTTTTGACGCTTTCCCTTTATAGGGGTTCTTGGTCATCTCTTGTAGAGCCAAAGAGGGGCGGCCTTGGTTCTAGAACACCTGACGTCGTCAAATGTTAACCTGACTTTGGTTTCTGGGGCGTCACTTGTAAAATCCACCATCATTTCAGTATAAGGTAACGGTGTCAACATGTAAAGCCTGACGCCGTCAGGTGTGATTTCCTGACTTTTCTTGGCTTTTCTTGTTTTCTTCATACTTGAGCATAAAAAGTCCAAAAAGCTTCAAAATACTCCATTTTCCAGAATTCATGTCCCATGTACCTAAAATGACAAAAGAAACGATCTAAGGTAGTATTTGATCATAAAAACACGATTTAGGGATTAAATGACCCCCTAAAAACGTAACAAATTTCTCCTTATCAGGAGCTTTAGCTTCAACCCAACATAAAATAGTTGTCCTCCGGTCATCGGCCATAGAGATCATTACTATGCCGCATTGTTGTTTTACCTTGAACATTACTATTTGTTTTACCACTGGAGATCATTGTTGTTTTTCGAAAATAGTTGCCGCTCCTACCTAAAGGCAAAGCAAGAAAAAAAAAAAAAAAAAAAAAAAAAAAAAAAAAAAAAAAAAAATCCATGCAAAGGAAAAATCCGCAAGCGATAAACAACTATGCCGCCAAATAAAAATATGCCTCCATTCAAACAAACAACAAAGAATATGATAAAAGAAAAAAAGAAGAAGTGACTTTCAACATATGTTCAAGTTTGTTCGTTCATAAGCCTATGTTCAAACCGCGAGGCGTGTTTGATGACTAGATTGGCTCAAACCTAATTGTGGGTTTGGGTCCATTAAAGTTAATGTAACTATTGCTTGTTTATTAAGCTATGTATTTATTATAAATACATAGGCAATCTTGATTATGTAGTCGCACAAAAATACAATTCAATATTACTGCTCTTTTGCTATTTTTCAGTTTATGTTTCTGTAAAAGAAATCTCTACACAAGTAACACAACAATGGTGAAGCTTTTAAAAACATTTTCAACAAGTATTTAAATATACTTATCAAAATATGTGTAAATGAATAATATATTAACCGAGGTTCGGCTTGCGGATTAATTGGTTGATTTATTCGTGCAATCATTTATCAAATGTGATATGAATAATCAACTTATGTGTTCCGAGATTCCGTAACCATGTTTTTGCATGATAAAAAAGGGATGCATTTATACAATCAACGTGTTAATAATTTGTGTATAATAATAAAAAAGGGGTAAAGCTAAAGATACGCAACATATTTGTTCAAATAAACATATCTACGTAATATATTTTCTAAAGTGTCTACGTAACATACTTTCAAATATGATTCAATCTACGTAATATGACCTGTTACCAACAGGTTTAAAGGTTACTAAGGATTAAAAGTCACACCGTTAGTCCTCACACTGGAAAAATTTTGCGCATTTGATCCTATTTAGTTAAGGGTCAGTAAAATATTTTTAAAAAAAAATTTCTTAAAACCTAAATAATGTCTTTTTTATTTTAATTTCAATTTTTTCACAAAAAAAAAAAAAAAAAAAAAAAAAAAAAAAAAAAAATCGATATATTTAAAAAAAAAAAAAAAAAAAAAAAAGACGATAAACTTTTTTACACATTTTTTTAAGGTTTTTTTTAATTTTTTTTTTAATCTGGAAATATTTTTTTCAATTTTTTTTTTTTTTTTTTTTGATTAATCACTCATCAAGACCCCTCCCTAGTCTCCACATAGGAAACCTAAGTGAGCACTTATCGAGTCTAGAGCCATGAGATACATCAAAGATCTCTTAGGAACACTTAGTATTTCTACAACTGGTGTTCTACATTAAATGGACACCAGCTGTAAATTATCGAGTCCTTCATTGATTTCAGGGGAAGCATATTATGATGTGTTTAATCAATTGATCTACATGCACCACTCGAGGGGAAGTTTATAATGCTTGCATTCCCTATTTGTTGATAACAAAAAGGGGAAGAGATATTGAAGTGGCATGGCATGGATTAAGGTGAAGACAAACTTGTTTTATTCAGGGAGATGTTTACATCTCAACTTCTCTAGGGAAGTTCGTACACGACTTTGTTTTGTCATCATCAAATAGGGGACGATTGTTGGGATTCTAGATTTGATGTGACAAAATAAATAAAAGAATGAAACAAGAAGGGCTAAAGATGACAAAGAGAGAAAGCTACAAAGAATAAAGATACAAGAAATAACTTATTATGTTGAAACAATTTTGATAATATTCTGTATTTTAGTTTTATTCTTATCTCTTTGTAAACCCTAATATCTCTCTATATAAAGAGACATAGGGTACAGGTTTTCATATGTCTTCAACAATGTAAATATCATAAAAGTGTGTGTGTGTGTGTGTGTGTGTGTGTGTGTGTGTGTTTTCTAGGGCGTGTAAACTATAAACGCCTAGAACTAGATTAGTTTGTGTTCGTATTCCTTCAAGGTCTGAGGTGTCTTAAAACCTTGTTACATTTAGGTAACACGTTGTTATTCTGATCAAATAATAATTGGAGGTGATTGGGAAAAACCTTGTGTCAATAACTTTGATTTGTTCTTATTCCGCTGCATGTTATTATCATTGTTATTGTTTAACCCTGTAACACCCCTAATTTTAAAATATTTACAGCGGAATAAAGATTGGGTGTTACTTCACAGCTCATAGTTTTTCAGTAGAAAATGATTTTCTAAAAACATTTATCATTCGAATTTTAATAAATATCAGAGTTTTCAAAATGAGGTCCCAGTGGTTTTAAAATTTGTTAGGTTTTCGAATGATAATAAAAATTTTATAGCCTTTGTGAAAATTACGTGCTCTTCCGTCCCATCCTTGCTCGTTATAGACCTGAGATAAACATGCTAAAAGTCAACAAAAGTTGAGTGATATTCATAGGTTTAAGTTTAAAAGTTGAACACAAGCTATAAGTGATAATTGCACAGTCATACAATTATAAGTTAAAAACAGTTGTTATTGCATTAAGCTCATGACACTCAGCCGATTAACAGATCTCATCACGAATGATGGATTATAGTAACAGGGGGCCCTCGGGATACGTTCTTGCCAGTAACCTATTAGATTTCAAATAAAGTGCGTTTGGTTGTTTTCTCCAACGCCCAAACGGGGATGGTCAATCCCTAATAGATATATCCACAATTATTTACGTTCACCTCTCTGAGTGACTAAGGCTCATGATATGAGGGGCCTTTGGCAAAAAAGGTACTTAAGCAATAACGAGATCAGGTAAAGCATACCAAGAAAATTACTTGTGTTCAGTTTGTAAAAACTAACATGTATCCCCCTCGCAGGGTTTATAAAACATTTAAACAAGTAAAGGCGAGGCTATGAACTCACCTTAGTGGTTTAGTGAATAAAAATATCGATACTCAGTTTGTAAAATGGGAACGGCTCCACACACGACCTAGATAAGGTATGGCAAGTTTTAGCCTTTGATAGTCTTAGTGTTTTAATCGCGAGTAGTTTTTAAATGCATGATTGGTTAATTTGACGTTAGTAAAACTTTTAGTTTTATAATGTATTGTACGTTTAGTTTAATTATATATATATAAATCTAATGTAAGGTTTAATAATAGTAATAATAATAATAGTTTGAAAATAACGTAACGTTTAATAATAATAATAGTAATAATAATAATAGTTTTGAAAATAACGTAACGTTTAATAATCATAATAGTAATAATAATAATAATAATAGTTTGATAATAACGTAACGTTTAATAATAATAATAGTAATAATAATAATAGTTTTGAAAATAACGTAACATTTAATAATAATAATAGTAATAATAATAATAATAGTTTGAAATTAACGTAACGTTTAATAATAAAAATAGTAATAGTAATAATAGTTTGAAAATAACGTAACGTTTATTTAATAATAATAATAATAGTAGTAATAATAATAGTTTGAAAATAAATGTAACGTCGTGACGTGAACTCGTAAAAATGGAAAGTAAAAATAAAAATAAAAATATTAATTTTATTATACGCCCCTTGTATTTTCTAAAAATTTACACTTTTTACTCTAACGGCGTTAGCGTTACGCCGTTAGTCCAAAATTAAATATAGTTACATTTTACGTCCAAAACTTTATATTTCTTACACTTTTCACCCTAAAGTTTATAAAAATCAGTTTTCACCCTTAATTTTACGAAATGACAATTTATACCACAACTTTGAAAAATTGACACTTTTGACCCGATTTTTGTAAAATTTGCAAATTTAGTCCAAACTTCACTAATTTCAAAACTTAATGTTTTCATCTCTTAAGTAGTTTCAAAACAGCTTATTGAACTTATTCTAACAGCTTATTAGTTCGAAAAAATTAGTTTGATAGCTTATGGGCTTTTAACGAAAAATCTTAAGCTCGTTAGTGTTTTTGAATCCAATGGGCCTACGGGGTTTTTGGGCTTTGTTTTGGGCTAAGGTTAGGAGTATAAAAACGTTGCCAAACTGCTTATTACTTCAGCTTATTTGATCGGCTTATTTTGAAGTGATTGGGCCTAACGTGATTTGCTTTTGATCGATTACTAGGTCCTAACTTCAATTTAATTTTTAAAAACAGTTTCTTGGTCGATTTGCTTTTGATCGATTACTAGGTCCTAACGTGACTTTCATTACAAAGTTTCTATACCAAATCGATTGTGTGTCATGAGGTCTATTGGTTTGTGAAATAAAAAGGTATGCTCGTTAAGTAAATATTAAAGTTGTACGTGTGTTTTGGGCGTGGCATGGGACGAATTTTTGTAAACAAAAGACTTAGAAAATTTTTAGAGTTTTTCCAAATGGTTGTGGTACGCTAGGAATGTACTTAAAAATGGTTTGTACGTAGCTTTTTAGTTTCAAAAGTCTACGTAGTTTATTTGTTAGAGTGTGAAATATATAGACGAACGTAAATATATATATGTTGTATATTTAGTTTTCGAATAATGTGGTGCAATTGTGTGTGTCGCGAATAAAAATGATGCAAATGAAAGTTTTATTTAAATATTGAAAAGAGTTTTGTTAGGAACTTACGACACCAAAATGGTGGGTAAAACAAGACGTAGAGGCGAGAAGTGAGTGAGATGAGTACGTAGTGTGTATGTGTGCTCGACCAAGGTTCACAAACAATAACGTGTTTCTCCTAAACCCACACGAATTCCTTAAATTTCTACCCAATGTTTCGACCCAAAGCCTAGTTCACTACTTAGAAATATTTGGTGGATTTTTGGTATGCATGGAAGTAGAAAATGCAAGCATGCATGCATGCGATTTATATAAGGTTGCTAGTGTGTACTAGTATATAAGTTTTAAAGTGGTGTGATTGTTGCTTGTTATTCAAAAGTCATGAGAATGAGTAGAAGCAACATTTCTCCTTGTTTTCTAGCCATCGACATATTCCATTTCAAAAAGAAATGTGTGGTTGCTCCAATATAAAATGAATCGTACTAGTGAAATGGATTTAAATATTGGTGTAGTACTTTCCTAGATGCATAAAATATGTATATGAGTGTGAATGAAAAGAGGAGGTACTTGTTTATTTTCAAAATACATGTCGACACCCTTTTTATTTGTTACACGATTTGCAAATCGGTTAGGATTTGTGAGATTTAATAGTTTTGCAACGTTTAAACATTAGTTTGTGTTTAGAAATGATTTTAGGAAGTTATAGAAACAAACGTGGGTTAAAATGGTTAAGTTTTGGATTAGGTGAAATTTTATGAAATCGTTTTTGGGACATGAGCTTTGCCTAGTAAAAACATATCTAGACTCGATGTGAGAAACTAAAAGTCGACACTCTAATTGTTGGCTAGGGGAGGATCGAGATTGTACAAAAATATGTGTGAGTCATGTGTAAGAGTTGGGAGTACGAGACGTGTTTCTAGCTTGTCTAGTCAAATGGTTTCAAAAACAAAATAAAGTAAATGGGCTAAGTTTACTTTGGGCCGTGAATAGTAACAGGCCAGAAATTGTTTTTTTTTTGGGCTTAATGTGTAATTAAGGGTCCGGTTAGGGTAATTATAATTAGTAAAATTTATAAATTATAGTTAGTGTAAAGTTTAGAAATTAATTAGTGAGACGTTTATGTAAGTCCGAGAATGAATAGCGTTTTGTGAATAGTGTTTTGTGAATAGTAAAACTTTTGAAAAACATCTCAATATCTCTAACCGTCTCTAAAAACGATGAATAGTGAAATGATAAATAGTGTTTTTGTGAATAGTAACCGATGAATAGTAAATTTGAAAAATGTCGGGAAATGCAGGTTCGTAACGAATAAAAGAAAATTTTTAATATTCTCGCGATTTTAGATGTAACACCCCCAAAATTTGATACAGCGGAAGACTCAACAAGCTTTCGGGGTGCTACGGGGATTGGTATCCAACACAAGACATAATAGAACGAGATAAAGTAGACATAATAAAAACGCAACCAAAACGGGGTTTTAAAGTTTACATTTATCCCAACATCATTCAGATTCAGGCCCAAAATAACATAACAGTAGGTCCTAAATTAATTATCAGAGTTTAGAAAAATAGATCCATAAACCATGAGCCTTAGCCAAGCCTTCCATTCCAAGCATCCATATCATCACTTAATTACCTGAGAAAACGTGTTAAAAGTCAGCTTTCGCTGGTGAGATCATAGGTTTAAATTTCATCTAACAATATAGTGGACATATACGCAAAACGCTTGCTAGCTAGACTAAGGATTCACTAAAAGCCTGCGGATACCCTCCGCTCCAATCCTAACACACGGATACCCTCCGTTCCAACATAGATATTCGGGTAACCCCCGCAATAGCAAATAAATACTCGGATAACCTCCAAAGTATCAATAACCTATAGGTGCACACTACAGTATCTAAATAAGCCAACCTTGAATAGTACACACGAACCGTGTGACTAAAGCTGACAATTCCAAATAAGCCAACCTTGAATAGTACATATAAAATGTGACTAAAGCTGAAAAAATATCCTAGTCCATACGCATAGCAAGTTTAGAAAAGAATATAAAAGCGATAATAGTCCACATAAAATAATTTGCACGTTTCTCACCCCAAGTATTGAAAACATAGTTCAAGAGTAAAAGTGGGGCTATGACTCACCTCAAGTCCAGAAAATAGCAAGAAGAAGTTGGTAGAAATAAGATGTATAGTAACTCACAACACAGCAACTACGGACTCGGCACGACCTAACAATATCAACTCGTTCAGAAATCGTTTCCTCAAATTCAAAATATTCCCAAACCCGGACGTAATCCATTTTATTTTCCGAAAATCCATTTCGTATTAGTTTGGTGTATTTACGTTTGGTATCCATACGGGTGGTGGGTCGACACAAAACAAACCAAAAAGGTCACACAAAGAATAATAAAATGAACTATAGATCTAATCTTAGTCCAATATATTATTTAAATAAATCGCCGAAGTTTATTAAATCCGTCGATTTGATAATCCTCGTATTTATTTACGTAACATACCGATCCAAAATTACACCCAATCCTAAAGCACATAGCACATAAATACTATATGGTATATATCGTAGTTTAATAAATTCCTTATATACATCGTCAAATTGGTCAGATTCCCTGATATATATACACGCAATTTATTACTCTTTACATATACCACAACCTATGGGCGTCATAGGATACGATGCCCATTAATATATTCATTTCATATAGCCAAATAACCCGGTTCAACCCTGCGGTTAAGTGGTTATTTAGTTATAGAAAACGTTTATATTAATCGTCATATATCCGTGACAACACGATAGTCACAAATAAAACTTACCTGAACTCGAGTGACAACGACACCGCATAACTCGATAAGTTTAC
Organism: Artemisia argyi; assembly: GCA_030686995.1. Taxonomy (NCBI): domain Eukaryota; kingdom Viridiplantae; phylum Streptophyta; class Magnoliopsida; order Asterales; family Asteraceae; genus Artemisia; species Artemisia argyi. Next base: position 93,829,949 of record CM060694.1, read on the forward strand.
TTGTTATATATATATATATATATATATATAATGACATTTTATTTAATATTTAATAATTGTCGAGAGTTTCTCGTTTTATAATGCATTTTTATAATAATAATACGTTCAATAATATTACGCCACTTTCGTAGCCTAATATATATGTAGTCGTATTATTTATAATATGACTCGTGATTATTATTATTATTAATATACGCGCTTATAATTATATATCCATTATTCACGTCTATATATTCATATAAACGTTTATATTATAAATAACTATTATTACGAGTTTTATTACTTATGTTTTATTTGTAAATAGTTATCGAATCATACGAAATGGTCACATGTCCGAGTCATGACTCTCGGCTCATTGTCCAAGTCCAAAGTAATAAGTAAATGTCATAAAAATAATACATCTCTGTCCAACACAATCCCAATCCACGTGCTACAACAATAGGGTCTGACTACGGCACCCGACTAACCTATCTCCGTCAATCTAAGTAACCGTCTCACAATCGGTCCCCAATATCACAATTCGTCAACACTTCTCAACACCAAAATTACAATATCCAATGTCGAGACCCAAACATGGTCTCGACTCACATGTATTCGGCCAAGGAGCAAGTAAACAACCAACTAATAACAATTAATCCAAACCAAGTTATATCCAAGAACCAAAATAATCAAAGTCATACTCGGGTGGGTTTACCAAGCCACACCCATGTCCACACGACTCGACCGAGTCGTGGTCAATACCACGAGCCAAAAGGGCTCGAACCAAGTATCAAGGGTCACCAAAAAGGCTCCAAAGAGCACTCCAAAATATACCCATTCTACCGAAAGGTCTCGGCAACAACAACAACAACAATACGGCTATGAGCCGCGACTCACAAGAGTTGAACCAAGTCAATAACGAGCCCAAGGCTACTAAGAGCCAAATCAAAGCTCTCAAAATAACAAGATAACGAGCCCACGGCTCGAGTCAATATTCAAGCCGTGAGTCGAGGACTCACGGTTCGAACCAACCCACGGTTAACAACCCGGATACCAAACCATTTATAAAAATCGAGGTTCCAACAAAACCCTATAGTATTACTCCGTTTTTGGGTGAAAACCCAACCGAATCCAAACCCATCGTGACCAAGGGTCACGTTTTAATAAAATACGCGAGTCTCACTCGCCTCACCTTCGGCTAAATATGCTCTAAACCGTGTAAACCTTCGAAAATGGTGATTGGTGGTGAGATTTGGTGATAATACGTGATGAAAATGATGTAATAAGGGCGCGTGTAGGGGCGGATCTTGGAGATTCGAGGGTGAGGATCTCGAAAATGGTGGTTGTTTGTTGTGGTGGTCGGAGGTGGAGTGGTGGCGGCCGGATTATCAAGCGGCGGCTAGGGTTAGAGGGGAGGGGAGAAAATGAGAGAGATGAGTGTTGGTGCTTGTGTTGTGTGTGTGGGTACCGATCCACAAGGACCAATTTGTAGTTTTACTCTTTTTTTTCTTTTAAAAAAAGTATAATTAATAATAATAGTAATAATAATAATAGTAATAATAATATTACTAGTAGTGTTGAGCGGGTAAAGTGGGTAAATGTAAAACATGTGGCCCGAAACCCGAACTCATTTCAAACTTTAATATCTCCCGAAAAACATCTCGTAATTACTCAAATATCATCGGACTCGTAAAACGAATCATAAAATTTTCCGTTAGGTAAACCTAGTGCCAGAGTCAACGTAGTACCAGTGAGAATTTTAAATACATACATCATCACGTAATTTCCATAATGAATTATTAAAATAATTCACGAATTCCATAACGTCATAAAAATATAATTATCCATAAAATAGGTCTTACAAGTTCGTTGTGAATAAAAATTCTAAATAAAAATTATAAACGAACTTTAACGTAATGCGGGTTTTTAAAATAGCTCCCTAAATTGCCGGTTGTCACATCCTCCCAGTCTCAGAAGAAACCCGTCCCGGGTTTCACTCGGAACAATTCATCTACGAAGCGAAAAGCTTCGGATATCTCTTCCGGAACTCGTCCTCACGTTCCCACGTAAATTCTGGTCCGTGTCGGGAATTCCAACGAACCTTGATGAGCGGAATGCGACTTCGTTTGAGTCGTTTAACTTCACGATCTAAAATCTCAATTGGCTCTTCCACAAAATTCAATTTCTCATCAATATGAATATCCTTCATCGGAATAATAGGCATCTCATCAGAAAGACATTTCTTCAAATTACTAACGTGAAACACGTCGTGAACTTTACTCAGTTCATGTGGTAATTCCAACCTATAAGCCACGGGCCCAATTCTTTCTAAGATAAGAAATGGTCCAATGTAGCGTGGGTTGAGTTTTCCACATTTCCCGAAACGTATCACACCCTTCCAAGGCGAGACTTTCAGCATCACTTTGTCTCCAACCTGGAATTCTAAGGGCTTACGTCTCTGATTGGCGTAACTTTTCTGCCTATCTCTGGCTGCTTGCAACCGATCACGAATCTAAGCTACTTTCTCTGTAGTTTCCAAGATAAGTTCAGGGCCTATGAGTTGGCTATCTCCAACATCTGCCCAACCAATAGGCGAACGACACTTTCTGCCATACAAAGCTTCGAATGGTGCAGCTTTAAGACTTGTGTGGTAGCTATTATTATAGGAGAATTCCGCAAGGGGCAAGTACTTCTCCCAGCCTTTACCAAAGTCTATGATGCATGCACGAAGCATATCCTCTAACGCCTGAATGGTCCTCTCACTTTGACCATCGGTTTGGGAATGATATGCAGTACTCATATCAAGTCTCGTCCCCAAAGCCGTTTGAAGTGATCGCCACAAAGCTGACGTAAAGCGTCTATCGCGATCCGAAATAATAGATATCGGGACTCCATGACGAGAAATAATTTCCTTCACGTATAACCTCGCAAGTTTATCAACACTATCATATTCACTAATTGCTAGGAAATGAGCAGACTTTGTTAGATGATCCACAATTACCCAGATAGCGTCACAACCGCTAGCTGTCCTCGGTAACTTGGTAATAAAGTCCATTGTAATCCGCTCCCATTTCCAGACTGGAAGTTCTGGTTGCGTTAGTAATCCTGACGGTCTCTGATGTTCGGCTTTAACCTTAGAACATGTCAAGCACTTACTAACGTACGATGCTATATCTGCCTTCATGTTCGGCCACCAATATAACTTCTTAAGATCCTGGTACATCTTGTCAGACCCAGGATGAATAGAGTACCTTGACTTATGCCACTCATGCATAATTAACTCCCGAATTTCTCCATATAAAGGTACCCAAATCCGATCTCCAAAACATAGCAATCCATCAGAACGCTTAACAAATCCTTTCTCATTCTCAACCATCCCAAATATATTTTCAGCAGATCTATTTTCTGCTTTCAACGCTTCCATTTGAGCTTCAAGTATTTGAGACGGTAATGGCGATACGATAGTCATTCCCAATGACCTAACTCGTAATGGTGGTATTCTTTCCTTTCAACTAAGAGCTGTTTTCAACGCTTCCGTTTGAGCTTCAAGTATTTGAGACGGTAATGGCGATACGATAGTCATTCCCAATGACCTAACTCGTAATGATGGTATTCTTTCCTTTCAACTAAGAGCATCAGCAACAACGTTTGCTTTACCAGGATGGTAGCGAATTTCGCAATCATAATCACTTAGCAACTCAATCCAACGTCGTTGTCTCATGTTAAGCTCTTTTTGATTCAAAATGTGTTGCAGACTTTTGTGGTCAGTGAATACAACACACTTTGTTCCGTACAAGTAATGTCTCCATATCCTTAAGGCGAAAACCACAGCACCTAACTCCAAATCATGGGTGGTGTAGTTTTTCTCATGCTTTTTGAGATTTCGGGAAGTATAAGCTATCACCTTCTCTCGTTGCATTAACACGGCTCCCAATCCTTTATGTGAGGCGTCACAATAGATGACGAAATCTTCGTTACCTTCCGGTAACGCTAAGATAGGAGCACTACACAACATCTTCTTAAGCAATTGAAATGCTTCCTCTTCTTTATCTCCCCATTCATACGTAACACTCTTTTGAGTCAATTTGGTTAAGGGTTTAGTTATCTTCGAAAATCCCTCAATGAATCTTCGGTAATAACCGGCTAGACGAACCTCTGTTGGGGTCGTAGGTACAGCCCAATCTTTTATTGCCTCAATCTTAGCAGGATCCACATGGACTCCTTGTCTATCAATCACATGACCCAAAAATTGTACCGTCGGAATCCAAAATTCGCATTTCGAAAACTTGGCATAGAGTTTCTCCTTCCTGAGCAATTCTAAGATGAGTCTTAGATGCTCCTCATGCTCCTTCTCACTCCTCGAATAAATCAGAATGTCATCGATGAACACAATCACGAACTTATCTAAGTAAACACACCCGATTTATGAGATCCATGAATATCGCCGGTGCGTTATTCAACCCAAACGGCATCACCTAAAACTCGTAATGCCCGTAACGGGTTCTGAAAGTCGTTTTCGGAATATCTTCCTCTCGAACTCGAAGTTGATGATATCCCGATCTCAAATCGATCTTCGAATACACACTCGATCCTTGAAGTTGATCGAACAAGTCGTCGATCCTCGGTAACGGGTATCTATTCTTCACCGTTAACTTGTTCAGCTCTCGGTAATTAATTCACATACGGAACGATCCATCCTTTTTCTTCACAAATAAGACTGGGGCTCCCCAAGGTGAAGAACTTGGTCTTATGAATCCTTTTTCGGATAATTCCGCCAATTGTTTTGACAACTCTTCTAGCTCGGTAGGTGCAAGACGATAAGGCGCTCGTGCTACAGGTGCAGCACCAGGTATCAACTCAATCTGAAACTCCACTTGTCTAGTCGGCGGGATTCCCGGAAAATCATCAGGAAATACATCAGGAAAATCACGAACTATAGGCACATCTCCAATGCACCTTTCCTTTTTCTTCGTCCCTCCTTTCTCAGAAATTTAAGCTAAGAAGAGGTAACATCCCTTCTCCATTAGCTTTAGTATCTTAGTGCAAGAAATAACTGCTAATCGGGATGGGCTCCTCGAATCCTTTCGATCTCCTAATATATTTAGGATTTCCTTTCCATATGATACACGCACGATCTTCTCGTCGCAAAGTATGTGAGCACGATACTTCGACAACCAATCCATACCAATGATGACATCGAAACTTCCTAACGTGACGGGTAGAAGATCTATGTTGAAAGGGTGGTTCAAGAAATTTAACGTGCAACCGCGAATGATGGTATTAATCCTTTCTATATTCCTGTTTGCTAACTCTATATCGTATCCAATTCCTAAGGCCATCGGGGGTTTCTCTAGTAAGGGTGCAAACGTAGTGGACACAAAACTCTTATCGGCACTAGTATCAAATAGTATGGAAGCATAACGATTATTGAGTAGGAACGTACCAGTAACGACGTTCGGATCTTCTCCTCTCTCGTTCCCAAGTGCATACACTCTTCCCTGAGCAGCTCCAGCTTCCACACGTTGGTCCCCGTTATCTTGTCGTCCACGGTTTCCTCCAGCTCCACGGTTTCCATGATTGTACCCATTACCACCCGAGCCTTGATTTCCACGGTTCCACGATTCTCTACACTCGTTCCTATAGTGTCCCTTCTTTCCACACCCATAACAAGTAACATCTGCCTTGTTTCTCATCTCAGGAGCAGCCGAACCATAGCAAGAGGTCGAGCTCTACAGTCCTTAGCTGTGTGTCCTTTCTTTGAGCAGTTTTGGCATTTCACACTACACCATCCAGTATGATGCTGGTGGCAACGACCACACTTAGGTGCATCACCGTTCTGATTCTTCTTATCTCCATTCCCAATAGCATAAGCCTTAGCTTGTCTCTTGCTTCGGTGATCATTACCCTTAGAGTGTTGGTCTCTCTTTCTCTTTCCATTCTTCTCCTTATCAGCTCCTTCTAATTCCAATGAATCCATAAGTTGTTGAGCAATAGTGATTGCCTCATGGATGTTTGCTGGCCTAGCAGAAATCACATCATTCCTTGTAGCTACAGGCAACCCATTAGTATACCTCTCGATCTTTTGAGTCTCGGTTTTCACCATATCTGGGCAAAGCAAGGCCAACTCCTGGTAACGACGATTGTAAGTCGTCATATCATTGCCTTTCACCTTGTGGTTCCAAAACTCAATCTCTAGCTTCTTAACCTCATTCCTTGGGCAATAAGTCTGAATTAGCAGAGACTTAAATTGCTCCCAAGTGATGGCATAAGCTACATCACTCCCAACGGAATTTCGGTAATTGTTCTACCAAGTTAAAGCTTCATCCTTGAAAGTAAAAGAAGCAAACTTTACCTTCGCATTCTCCGCACAACCACTGACATTGAACACTGACTCAGTCTTCTCAATCCATCTGACTAAGTAAACCACTCCTTCAGTTCCACCAAACTCAATGGGTCCACAAATCTTGAACTCCTTGTATTGACATCCATTAGCACGAACAGGTGGAAAATTTTCAGCAGAATTGTTGGAATGATTTGACTCGGCTAGCAGTTCAGCAACTCTTTGCTCCATAAGTTGATTGATCATTGCTTGATCCACAGTAGGTGCATTAAGTGGAACATGATCATTGTCTCCCTGAACATCAACATTTTGATTCCTGTTGTTGCGGTTAGTAGTGTCCAGGTTGTCAGGAGTAGGGGTTTCAACATTTCAAGTAGGTCGGCGTCCTCGGCGACCAGGGGTAGTCACTGCAGGACCAGTTCTGGTAGCTCTAACAGGGTTTCGTCGTGTGGCCATTGATTTGAAACATCATACAAGTTCATGAGTCTCCAATAGAACTTATCAATATGCTCAACAAAATAATTCAACGAAGCCAATTCATGGAAAGAATAGCAACAAGACACCATGAAACATCAATAAAACGGATAGGGACTCAATTTCCATAACACTCAAAATCACATAATACCATATACTAATAACCATCAACCATACAATAGCGATCTAACATCGTTCCAACTACTGGATAACACAAAACGTACTAATCGTTCCAAAAGAGACGAATACTGAACAAAATACATCAAAATATGATAACTAGCTTTTCTAGCCGAACACTCCTTGGGTAGAAAGCAACAAGACAACATAACCCAAGCAACTAGCCACGCTGCTGGCGGAGGCTCCTCAACTCCTGCCTCAAGCCATCAATATCTCTCCATAATGATCCTAGCTCCACGCTATGGGTGTCTCGGTCTCTCTTGAGGTCAGCCACCTCCTTCTCTAGCTCGGCATTCCTTTGCCATAGCTTGCGGTCGGCCTCTCGAGCAGTAACAAAACCTCGCTGCAAACTATCGATATGCTCGTGAACCTCCATCAAAACTATCCTCATCTCAGTAACTCTCCTCTCCGCCATAACCATGTCAACCCTCAACTGCCCAATGAACTCAACAGTCACCCTATCAATCCGCTCAGACAAACGTGCAACTCTCTCACCAAGATCAGTAATCTGAGCCCATAACCTACCAATCTCACCTAACTCTGCATGCTCAGCAGAAACCTCAGAAGGTGCATCCGACTCAACGGGACTACCAGGTGGCAACTCAAACAAAAACGGATGGTCAGGTGAGTCAGGCTCAATCGGATGTATAGGTGAATCAGGCTCCTCAGCCTGAGCTGGTGGTACTAACACATCATCATCATCATCAGGAATCTCATCCTCCTGAGGGTCATCCTCCTCCTCAGGGTCATCATCATCACCCTGCTCAGCCTCCTGAGGGTCATCCTCCTCCTCAGGGTCATCAGCCTCATCCTCACCCTCGTACTCCTCCTCATCCGCATCAGAAGAGTACCTCATCAATCGTCGTCTCCTAATAGGTGAACCATGTGGAGATGTGGTAGGAGATCTAGGACGACGACGCAATGATGTGGGTGGCGCCTCAGACAGAAGAGAGTGAGCATCAATCTGTAAAGGTGATGAAGTAGGGCGTACCGACATGCGTGATGTAGCTCGGTAGGCAAAGCGTGGGGCCACGCGAGCCAAAGCCTGATGAAGAGTAAGCTGCCTCGATGTACCAGGGAGCCCTAGAGAAGATGAGGGTCCCTGCGTTGATGCAGCAGGTAGTGCTGAAGTAGAAGCTGTCTGCGGCACAGTAGCTGAAAGCATGGCCATCTGGTAAGGATCATCAGATGCCATAGTGAACTGTGCAGGTAAAGCCGGTGCAGTAAGAATATCCTCGACAACATCGGGCATATGGGAGGCCATGGTCTGTGACAACGGCGTAGGGTAGGTGTAAGTGTTTCAAAACAACTAAATCACAACTCAAAATACCATACCAAAAATCCTCATTAAATAATTCAAACATATAATCTCAATAAAGAGTTTCAAACACCGCATTACTAAAATGTTTATAAAAAATTTAGACCATATAATTCCCCGAAACGCCATCTTATACTAAATCCATAAACCTCAAATCATCTCAAGAAATTCCAAATCTAACAATCATCTCAAACACCTCATAATACCTCAAAATAATAGAAGATGCTTCGGCTTGGCGGGCTGGCGGGCAGTGGTCAAGGATCATTTTCTATAAAAATTCAGTTATAGTTTAGGCGTTTATTTACCTAGTTCTCTATAACCTTGGCTCTGATACCAATCTGTAACACCCCCAAAATTTGATACAGCGGAAGACTCAACAAGCTTTCGGGGTGCTACGGGGATTGGTATCCAACACAAGACATAATAGAACGAGATAAAGTAGACATAATAAAAACGCAACCAAAACGGGGTTTTAAAGTTTACATTTATCCCAACATCATTCAGAGTCAGGCCCAAAATAACATAACAGTAGGTCCAAAATTAATTATCAGAGTTTAGAAAAATAGATCCATAAACCATGAGCCTTAGCCAAGCCTTCCATTCCAAGCATCCATATCATCACTTAATTACCTGAGAAAACGTGCTAAAAGTCAGCTTTCGCTGGTGAGATCATAGGTTTAAATTTCATCTAACAATATAGTAGACATATACGCAAAACGCTTGCTAGCTAGACTAAGGATTTACTAAAAGCCTGTGGATACCCTCCGCTCCAATCCTAACACACGGATACCCTCCGTTCCAACATAGATATTCGGGTAACCCCCGCAATACCAAATAAATACTCGGATAACCTCCAAAGTATCAATAACCTATAGGTACACACTACAGTATCTAAATAAGCCAACCTTGAATAGTACACACGAACCGTGTGACTAAAGCTGACAATTCCAAATAAGCCAACCTTGAATAGTACACATAAAATGTGACTAAAGCTGACAAAATATCCTAGTCCATATGCATAGCAAGTTTAGAAAATAATATAAAAGCGGTTATAGTCCACATAAAATAATTTGCACGTTTCTCACCCCAAGTATTGAAAACATAGTTCAAGAGTAAAAGTGGGGCTATGACTCACCTCAAGTCCAGAAAATAGCAAGAAGAAGTCGGTAGAAATAAGATGTATAGTAACTCACAACACAGCAACTACGGACTCGGCACGACCTAACAATATCAACTCGTTCAGAAATCGTTTCCTCAAATTCAAAATATTCCCAAACCCGGACGTAATCCGTTTTATTTTTTGAAAATCCATTTCGTATTAGTTTGGTGTATTTACGTTTGGTATCCATACGGGTGGTGGGTCGACACAAAACAAACCAAAAAGGTCACACAAAGAATAATAAAATGAACTATAGATCTAATATTAGTCCAATATATTATTTAAATAAATCGCCGAAGTTTATTAAATCCGTCGATTTGATAATCCTCGTATTTATTTACGTAACATACCGTTCCAAAATTACACCCAATCCTAAAGCACATAGCACATAAATACTATATGGTATATATCGTAGTTTAATAAATTCCTTATATACATCGTCAAATTGGCCAGATTCCCGATATATATACACGCAATTTATTACTCTTTACATATACCACAACCTATGGGCGTCGTAGGATACGATGCCCATTAATATATTCATTTCATATAGCCAAATAACCCGGTTCAACCCTGCGGTTAAGTGGTTATTTAGTTATAGAAAACGTTTATATTAATCGTCATATATCCGTGACAACACGATAATCACAAATAAAACTTACCTGAACTCGAGTGATAACGACTCTGCATAACTCGATAAGTTTACTCGTTATATATATATAAAATGACATTTTATTAAATATTTAATAATTGTCGAGAGTTTCTCGTTTTATAACACATTTTTAAAATAATAATACGTTCAATAATATTACGCCACTTTCGTAGCCTAATATATATCTAGTCGTATTATTTATAATATGACTCGTGATTATTATTATTATTATTAATATACGCGCTTATATAATTATATATCCGTTATTCACGTCTATATATTCATATAAACGTTTATATTATAAATAACTATTATTACGAGTTTTATTACTTATGTTTTATTTGTAAATAGTTATCGAGTCATACGAAATGGTCACATGTCCGAGTCATGACTCTCGGCTCATTGTCCAAGTCCAAAGTAATAAGTAAATGTCATAAAAACAATACATCTCCGTCCAACACAATCCCAATCCACGTGCTACAACAATAGGGTCCGACTACGGCACCCGACTAACCTATCTCCGTCAATCTAAGTGACCGTCTCACAATCGGTCCCCAATATCACAATTCGTCAACACTTCTCAATACCAAAATTACAATATCCAATGTCGAGACCCAAACATGGTCTCGACTCACATGTATTCGGCCAAGGCGCAAGTAAACAACCAACTAATAACAATTAATCCAAACCAAGTTATATCCAAGAACCAAAATAATCAAAGTCATACTCGGGTGGGTTTACCAAGCCACACCCATGTCCACACGACTCGACCGAGTCGTGGTCAATACAACGAGCCAAAAGGGCTCGAACCAAGTATCAAGGGTCACCAAAAAGGCTCCAAAGAGCACTCCAAAATATACCCATTCGACCCAAAGGTCTCGGCAACAACAACAACAATACGGCTACGAGCCGCGACTCACAAGAGTCGAACCAAGTCAATAACGAGCCCAAGGCTACTAAGAGCCAAATCACAGCTCTCAAAATAACAAGATAACGAGCCCACGGCTCGAGTCAATATTCAAGCCGTGAGTCGAGGACTCACGTTTCGAACCAACCCACGGTTAACAACCCGGATACCAAACCATTTATAAAAATCGAGGTTCCAACAAAACCCCATAAGTATTACTCCGTTTTTTTGTGAAAACCCAACCGAATCCAAACCCATCGTGACCAAGGGTCATGTTTTAATAAAATACGCGAGTCTCACTCGCCTCACCTTCGGCTAAATATGCTCTAAACCGTGTAAACCTTCGAAAATGGTTATTGGTGGTGAGATTTGGTGATAATACGTGATGAAAATGATGTAATAAGGGCGCGTGTAGGGGCGGATCTTGGAGATTCGAGGGTGAGGATCTCGAAAATGGTGGTTGTTTGTTGTGGTGGTCGGCGGTGGAGTGGTGGCGGCCAGATTATCAAGCGGCGGCTAGGGTTAGAGGGGAGGGGAGAAAATGAGAGAGATGAGTGTTGGTGCTTGTGTTGTGTGTGTGGGTATCGATCCACAAGGACTAATTTGTAGTTTTACTTTATTTTTTTCTTTTAAAAAAAAGTATAATTAATAATAATAATAATAATAATAATAATAATAATAATAATAATAATACTAGTAGTGTTGAGCGGGTAAAGTGGGTAAATGTAAAACATGTGGCCCGAAACCCGAACTCATTTCAAACTTTAATATCTCCCGAAAAACATCTCGTAATTACTCAAATATCATCGGACTCGTAAAACGAATCATAAAATTTTCCGTTAGGTAAACCTAGTGCCAGAGTCAACGTAGTACCAGTGAGAATTTTAAATACATACATCATCACGTAATTTCGATAATGAATTATTAAAATAATTCACGAATTCCATAACGTCATAAAAATATAATTATCCATAAAATAGGTCTTACAAGTTTGTTGTAAATAAAAATTCCAAATAAAAATTATAAACGAACTTTAACGTAATGCGGGTTTTCAAAATAGCTCCTTAAATTGCCGGTTGTCACATTAGACTATAGTGGTACATGTGTGAGCATCGTTCCAAGCAAACAGGGATCATAAATATCGTAGTAATTTTCAAGTAACATAGCATATTTGATAATAAAATAAAATAAAAAATTGTTATTGGTAAAAACGTTATCAATTTACGTAATGATATATTAGTCCTTGATTTACTTTTACTATTTATAGGGAAATTTACGGGGGATTACAGTACCTACCCCTCATTCTGAATTCCGTCCCGGAATTCAAGTTTAACAAAAATTTTGTATTAGAAGAATTTCGATCAGAGGGTTGTCGAGAGATTTTTATTATTAAGATTTAGGAGACGCGGTTTATTTAGACTTATTTGTGCTATACAGGATCTAGTAATTGGTGTACTTAAGGGTTGTGAATATTGAAGGTAATGATTTTGAATAGTAAAATAACGGCTAGGTGTACCATACCCAACGGTCGGGAATAGTGATTCCTAACGGTCGTGAATAGTGTCTAACGGCTAGTTTTCCACCTACATATACCCCTTTCAAATTTCCATTTCTTCCACCAACCATTTCCTATCATTTCACATTTCCTATTCTTAATCCTTTTCTCTCATTAAATACTTCCGAAACAAAAAATGCCAAGCCTAATTACTATTATCGCAATGGTATTTATCGTTGTTGCCATCACCTATTTGACTTTTGTTACGGATGAAGATTATGGAGTTTTGGTCGGGATGTTGGGGTTCCTAATACCACTCACGGTTCTATCATATGCGGTTGATAAGGCATGGAGGCACTAGTCTTGAGCTAGGGTTGTTTAAGATGTATCCTTGTTATGTTTCTATGTAATCCTTAATAAATGTGAAATAAGACTTATTTGTCCTTATGTTTAAAAACTATTCTTGTTATTGTTTCTAATGGTGTACTTATACTTATCTTTTAAAATAATCAGAGTAATCCATCCTATGGTGGTCCTTGCTATGGTACTGTTGATGGGATTCCTTATTGTTTATGTCGGATCAGCCTATTGAAGATTCTATGGTTTATATTGTAATTATTGTGACGTTAGCACTTCCGATGCTAATTATTTGTTTATTTATTAATTTCCTTGGATTCGGATAAACTTTTAGTTATTGAAGTTTTCTGTTAGTCTTTGCGAATTACCAGGGTTTTCCTATTTGTACTTTTGTTGGCTTCTCGTCCTAATGACGAAGGAATAAGATAGGTATTTATGGTAGTTTGTAATATTTATGAATAGTTCAGTTTATCTATATTTGTTGTTTTTAAATGAAGATTGTTATTTAGAAATTTTTGGCATTATGATTGTTCCATCATAACATGATTCTTCCTAAATTAGACATAGTTGATCAGGCTATGTTTAATTGAGGACTAAATGATGTGATGTTAGGTTCAGTCACAGTGGTATTTATGCTTTTCTTTAAGTTGTTTTAGATGGTGTTCAACGTTTTGTTATTATGATATAATATGTAATTTCTTTTAAGAATAAAGTAGGAACTTTATTTATTGATTTATTTATTTATTTTATGTATATATATATATATATATATATATATATATATATATATATATATATATATATATATATATATATATATATATATATATATATGTGTGTGTGTGTGTGTGTGTGTGTGTATGTGTGTGTGTGTGTGTATGTATAATGAGTCAGAAATTTCTAGTCAGAAATTCCTATGGAAATAACAGTATTCTGTTATTTGGTAAATGGGATAGGAATTGAAATTGACGTAGGTTATAATTATTTTGGAAATATTACAAGGTAGATTTTTCGATACGATAGAAGGATAATTGTTTTACTTAAGTTACATCCATCGTAACTTAAAGTAAAATATGGGGAAGAGATACAATCTCAGGAAATTGTCGAACTAGGATTTATTTATTTTCAACAGGAATTTATTTATCTGCTTCAATCTAGTCATCATTCCTTTGATACTATCGAAGTCTTTAAAGGTTCCTCATTTCTAAGAGTTTTAGCTTTTGTTTATTTCCATTAGGTATAACTCTTTGCCTAATTCCTTGGTTATGGGTGATGGTACGGTTAGCCATTCCTTCTAGCGTTTTAAAGTGGGTTGGCCTATATTCCATGCAGTTTTCATGCTTATTGGATATGTTCATTTCTCCCCTTGGATCAACTATGGTAGTCCCTTCGAGTACTACTGATACGATGTTTGTTACCAATTTCCTGACGGCTTCAGTAGTCATGGTGGTTTTTGGTGAAGATGGAGTACATGTATTTTTTACGTTGTCCATCTTCTGAAATCATTAATGAAACTTAACTTAGAATCCTTCTGATGTCATAATAATTCAAATGAAGTTAATTATTTCATTGATGATAGAATGAATTGACTCCTTACTGTAATCTAATTTCAAGATATGTCTGTGTTGTATCATAGATAGATAATCAACTCTTGATATAGGATTACTAAGGAACAAACCGGTTCGTCCACTAAAATAAATTTTCTCTCCATTTTTCAGGTTCTCTCTTGAAAATTTATTTTTTAGACAATCCTTTGGTTTCTGGTCAATTATAGTATGTTTAAGAATTTCTTACAATTGTTAAGACTTCTTACGGTTGATTTGAATAGTATAGTAGAAGTCATCATAATATTAATAACTTGACTGATCGTCTTTGTAAAACGATTAGTACAAGGTCTCTTATTAATATGTCAGGGATCTACGTGGAGTTATTTTTTTATCTAGGGAGATAACAAAATGATGAGATTTTTGCATGAAGGTATGAGGATTCATAGTATGCATGCTCGATACGAAAGAAACGATTAATTTATAACAGAAAGATGTAACGGAAGAGGAGGTTATTATATATTATGATTCGATTACAGATTCTGAAAGGTTCGGATTTATTGAACATTACATGAAATACTAACCAAGTCTGTCTGGTTTAGTAGATGCAGCAGGGATTCTTGTAAACTTAAGATTAGTTACGCCTCTGATGTAAATATCTAATCTCTTTCTCAAGTTCAAGTTGTGCTGCTTCCATGTTTGAGAAACGTTCCTGACACATGTTCATTTGGTTTGCCAACATACTCTCTAATGCGGCAATCTTTTGACCTTGGCTCCTGGCTGTCTCTCTAGCCATCCATAAGGTCCTTTCAATTTCTTCAATCCTACCATGTGTATGACCGTGTTCTCTTCTTGCAGAACGGACCCTGGAATCCAAACTTCCAAGTTCCTGGTTGGTGTTGTCCTTTATCTCATTAACCTTTATTCCTAATTCACATATTGCTCGTCTCTCAGCATCCTCTCTTTTGAACAATTCGTCAAGGTTACGGTCATACCATTCAAATTTTGTTGGTCGTAAACCTTTCAGCTGTTCAGTGTGAGCCTCTAATGTGCTGGCTTGTTGATAAACAAGAGTCCATATTGAATCAGGTGTGCTTATATCGTAGTTGGGGGAATTAGGTGAGGATAAGGTATTTGGGATATCTGGTATTGGGGAATCTAAAGTGTAGGGTAACGGAGAATTTGGCTCAACATTCGTCCACAGCCTCTCTTGTCGTGAACTTTGTCCAACTTCGAATGTTGCCTGACCACCAATCACATCTTCATATGATTCAGTAGTTCTCCTAAGTTTTTGACGTAGGGGTAAACAGATAGGTGACGATGAAAGTGATCTATGAGTGATTTCTATATTAAGTTAGGGCTGTGATATTTGTACGTAGGGATCTTCAGTGTTCGGAGAATTTTGATTGACGGGGGATGTATTAGTATTACGGAGAGTAGTTTTGGTGTTCAAGGAAATTTTTGGAGACATGTTACTGTAGTAACCGGAATAGTATTTTATAAGTAATTTTTACGTTAAAGCTATAATAGTACGGATGAAATAAAAATTATGTAAGCGCAATTTGTCACAACTCACCATTTCAGGTCATTTCCCAAACTTTGACATTTTACTATTCATAAAATCACTATTCATCAAAACACTATTCATCATTTTCGAGGTCATTCTGATATTCTGAGAAACATTTGAGAATTTTACTATTCACTGAACACTATTCATTTTCGGAAAAGTTTTCACTATTCACTTGCATTACTCATTTCATCGTAAATTTAGTTTACGGGTATTCAAATTCGCGTAACCGGATTGGTTTAGGTGCGAATTCATTTCATTAGTGCTAAGGACACTGCATACGGACTAGAGACAGTCTGCATATCATCATAACAGCATTTTCATGTTATACCACTCTTAGGATTTTCAAATTTATATATTTGATACATTTAACGTTTTACGTATAGGTATTTATAAATAAACGTTAACACCCGGTTTATACACGACGAATATATATAAATCTTCCCACAATGGTCCCGACATATTTTTATATCCATTTTATCATCATAAAAGTTATAACATTCATTTACCCAGTATTTTGGAAATTTATTTTATTTATAACGTAAGCTTATAAATATTACGACGGTTTTCGTGAAAACTAAACAATAATCACCCCAACACTCAGTAATTGTACCCAACATATTTTTATCATTCTTATGACTTTATTTTGTCCCGGTTAACTTTGTTAACATTTATTTCTATCAAACCCGGTACCCGATTATAACTAAAAACACTAAATTACACCAAATTCTTCACTAGTTTTCTAAATAAATCCCAACTACCCCTACCCCCCCCCCCCCCCCTCCTTGCTCTTTATAAACTGGCCCCCTAAAGTCCTCACAAGGCAAATTTACACAAATTCTTAACCTAGAGCATTGATGTGTACATATAATACATTATACTTGTTTTATTTAGTTACATAAACCACAAAAATACAACATACATAAAAATTAGAAATCAAAAAGGCTCTCATCTCCTCTTCCACCATCAAACCCACAACTTCATCCAAGAAGCATGATCAAGTGAAGTTTTTCCAAAAGTTAAAGCATCAAAGTTGTTCATTTTGTCTTCCTAATCAAGAATCATACCACAAAAACAAAAGTAATCCAAGGTTTCTAATCATCTCATCACCTAAAATTTCAAAGTGAGTATTCAAATTTATTTTCATGTTTTCATCTAATTAACACTTATATCTCATGGTATTCATGCTTAATTTCATGCTCATACTAGCTATACCACTTTATTTTTGTAGACTTTTGAAACATACAAACCCTAGAATTGGTTTTAGGTACTCCTTTGTTAAATTAACTTTTCTAGTGATCATTAGGAACTCATGGCACCCTAAGAAGGTGTATGGTAGGATTATTATAGTTTTGTGAAGTTTGCAAGAGTTTTGGTTGATGTAGAAACTAGTTTTGAACCTTGGAAATGGTTTTGTAACAAGTAAATATACCTAGTGTCCCATTTTGTTAAATTCTGGAAAATCAGTAAACACAAAGGAAACTTTGGCAAAATTTTTAGAAAATACTTTCAAAAACGAATCCGTAGGCGAAAGAGCGGATTAAAAAGAGTTTATAACGAAGAAGTTATTATTTTTGCAAGTTTATTGACGAAAAGTATTTTTCTGAAAATTACATGCTGTTGGACGTTTTTCGTCGGACAAAAAGGGGCTTTAGACGTAACCCGGAGGAGCCAAGCTTTTCAAAATATATTACTACATACTAAGACGTAATCGTGGATATAAAGAACAAGTAAAACGGACTTATAACGACAAAGATATTCACGTTTGAATATCGGCAAAACTCATTTCATTTTTACAGCTTTTATAAATATTAACACTAAAACTACGTAGTAACTCTAGATTTCTAGAAATGATACCAAGTACCCAATTTTATAACTAATGAAGTATTAGTTATTACAAGTATATTTTATCACTACAAGGCGTTATTTCAAGGATTTCAACCCGAGGATTTCAACACTAACATGGAAACATACGATATATATATAAGTATATATATTGCAACTAGCTTTATTTTTCTAATAGCCATATTTTTCCTAAGTCTTGAAACATATATTTTTTTGATAACAACAAGTATTTTTCCAAAGAGTAGAGTGGTATAGGAATATGTGCATGGACATTCATAACATCATTGGTGATCTAAATTAGATAATTCATCATTCATATTAGGTTGCGGCAGCTAACCGTTCATTGTTGTTCATTTCACATCATCACAGTATCATCAGTTAAGGTGAGTTTTCATAGCCCCGTATACATTTTATTATTGATTTCAAATCCCATGGGGGAGAATACATTGCACCATTTTAGTACGAGCCCAAGTATCAAAACATATGTACATTGCTTAAGTAGCTTGTCTGCCATGTGATAAGTCCCCTAGTATCATCATAAACCGTTAATTTGCCTTTAAGCTAGAGTGAGTGGATAGATCTATTGAGGGTGACGCCTCCATCAGTGGTAGTATATACCAACAGTAAGCGGATGCATTTCATGTCTGTTACATTTGAGTGTTTTGGCAGAACATTCAGGAGGGGCATAGTTTCATCAGTCATAGCTTTGGTGTCATGAGCTTAAGGTCTATTGTACTATTTTACGTGACTTTTGTCATGCACTTATACTTGTGGTGGCCGTACAACATTACATTTTATAAACCTATGATTATTCACCAACATTCGTGTTGACCGTTTTCGCAATGTATTTTCAGGTAACTAAGGCATCATCATATCATATGCATGGAGTCACATTAGGGTGTGCCAGGGATGACGCACTTCATTTTGGATTTTTCATGCACTTGTAAATTATCGTTTGACATTTCCTGAACTTGTTTTCTGTAAACGTTTCAACCTTTGGGACCTATGTTTTGTAGCACTGGATGCTTTTAAATAAATCAAACGATGTATTTTCCAAACGACACTTTAGGTCGTTCAATACATCCTTGTTATGGTGCTTTGACAGTTACACCCCCAGGCATTCCATTCTGCTGCAAGTCAGGTAAATTGGGGGTGTGACAGATTGGTACCAGAGCCAAGGTTATAGCGAACTAGGATGCATCATGATAGGGTTTATGATGTGTACGATCCCTAGACTATAACCACATTATCATAGCATCTCATCATTTCATCATAAGTGCATGTTCATTGTTTTAGGTGACTTCATTATACGAGTTATTTATTTTATTTCACCTTGATTAACACAGAACCATGTCTTCAGACCCAAATGTTGTTATACTGTACTCTATCACAGACTCCGATGTTAAAGGCTCTATGTCTTCTACTGCCTTTTCATCACCACCTATTCCTCTTGTACCTGTGTTGCCACTCTCGGCATCAGGTGAGGAAACCGAACCTTTTGAGGAGGATGAGACGGCTCCTACTCCTCATGTTTCCCCTATTGCACCACCCGAGATTACCCGTGCACCCACTGACACATCATCCTCTGCTACCACTATTCCATCAGAACCTAGACTCATGTTTCTACGTAGGAAGACGACTATAGGTCCTAGTAAGAAAGTTTGCACTGCTACATCTACCTTTAAGATCCCTTCTATTCCTATGTTACCTACACCACCACCAGCCATACCCGCTACTACATGCATATCTACTTCACTTTTACCGCTTAGGAAGCGTGCGAGGTTTACTACACCAGATTCACCTACTACAGAGTCAGAATCAGAACCACCACCAATATACCACGTAGGGGAGTGTTCGAGAGCAGCAGATGCTAGGGAGTCTACAGATGCTAGGAAGCCTACAGATGTTACTTTAGAGGATCAGTTAGGGGCTCAGCAGGAGCAGGTTGATAGTTTGGGTTTTAGGGTTGAGGCGGATATCACTACTCGACTTGAGGCAGTTGAGGAGCAGGTCGAGGGTTTGCTTTTAGGCAGAGTTAGTATCGACGTGTCATATCATGGGCTTGAGGCACGACAGTTGGGACATCGGGAGCCGATTGACCAGCTTAGGGGTGAGCTACCAGAGATTAGGGATAGAGCTCAGACTACACAGGAGGCTCAGGGAGAGCTGACACACCAGTTGGCAGTAGTTCATGAGAGGTTGGCTATGATGGAGGGTAGAGATGCTGCTTTTCAGCTTCGAGTTCAGCATCTAGAGGAGATTGCAGTTATGATAGACAGGGAGATTCGTCGACTGAGGAGTGCACCTGGAGCATCTGGAGCTCCTGGACCATCTAGGGCACCTGGAGGAGCCTAGACATAGACTAGTATTGTATTAGCTTTTACTATTTTCCTAGTCCCGAGGTGTGGGACATAGTTCAAGAACCTGTAGTCTTTTGGTTGTTATACAAACAAATATATCAAGTGCGACTCTACTATGTTGGAAATGTTGTGCTATATATATATATATATATATATATATATATATATATATATATATATATATATATATATATATATATATATATATATATATATATATCGTTCCATGTAGGCCGAAATTTTCATGTATTATATTCATGTGTTGTGATTATATTTATGATGTTTCATGGTTGCTCTTTATGGTTAACGTATTTATACTTGTTGTGGTTGTATCTATACGTGTCGTGGTTGTATTATTACAGGTTGTGGTTGTACTCGTACATGTCGTGGTTGTATTTATACTTGTTGTGGTTGTATATATACATGTTGTGGGCGTATATTTTTGTACGATGACTATTTCTATTATGGTTTTCTCATGGTTGTTGTCGATTATTATTTATCAAAAGTATGGCGCCAAAGAAAGCAAAGGCTACACCAGAAACACCCGCTATGACACAAGCCGCTATCCGCAAGTTGGTCAGGGATAGTATAGCAGAAGCTCTGGAGACTGAGAGAGCTGAGGTTGCTGCTAGGGCTGCTGAGATTCCACCTAACACTGAAGTGGTTCAACCCACTACTAGGCGTGAATGTACTTGGAAGGATTTCAAGATTAGTGATCCCATCAAGTATAAAGGCACTGAGGGAGCGGTTGCTTTGATCCGCTGGTTTGAGAAGACTGAGAATGTATTTCTCATGTGCGGTTGTCAGGAGGTTAACAAGGTAAAATTTGCTACTGGAATGCTACTTGATGAAGCTATGTCTTGGTGGAATTCGTATGCTCAGCCTATTGGTATGGAGAATGCCTACAAACTCACTTGGGATCAATTCAAAAAGTTGATGACTAAGAAGTTTTGCCCTCGTACCGAGGTGCAAAAGTTGGAAACTGAATTCTATGAGCTGGAAACAAAAGGTGATGACATTGAGACTTATATCAGGAAGTTTCAGGAGTTGGCTACACTATGTCCAACTATGGTTCCGGACGATGAGAAAAAGATGGAGAATTTTACTGGAGGATTACCCGAAAGCATCCGAGGGGATGTGATGTCTTTCGACCCACAATCAATGGAAGAGGCTATTCGTATAACTCAGAAACTTATGGTCCAAGTGTTAAAAGGAAAGTCTGCTGCAAACAACAACAATAACCGTTTAAACAACACCAACTACAACAACACTCGAAACAACAACAACTATAACAATAACCGAAATCGCAACTACCCCAATAACCAAAACAACAATAACAACAAGAGGAGGTTTGATAATAACCAAGGTGGAAATGCTATCCAACCAGCACCTAAGAGACAGGAAGTGGCGAAGGCCTATGCTGTAGGACCAACAGAAGGAAAATGATATACTGGAAAACTACCCAAGTGTAACAAATGTCAAACTCATCACAACCCTGGGAATTATCCTAAAGCTTGTCAGAACTGTGGAAAAGTCGGTCATTCGACTAGGGACTGCAGAGCTCCACGAGGGGTAATTAATCAGAACCAACCAGGAGCATGTTATGGTTGTGGAGAGTTGGGTCATTTCAAGAACAACTGCCCGAAGAGGAATGATCAAAGAGCTGGAAATCAGGGTGGAGTAGCTCGAGGAAAGGCTTATGTTATGGGAGGAGAAGATGCCCGTGAGGACCCGAATGTTGTTGCGGGTACGTTCCTCGTTAATAATCGTTATGCATCCATTTTATTTGATTCAGGAGCGGATAGAAGTTTTGTTTCTATTGCATTTGCACCTTTACTTAACATAGAACCAACTACCTTAGACATTCCCTATATTGTTGAATTAGCCGATGGGCCTTTAGTTAACACCAACACCGTTATCCGTGGTTGCACCATCAATTTCCTAAATCACCCATTCAATATAGACATTATGCCCGTAGAACTTGGAAGTTTTGACGTTGTTATCGGTATGGATTGGTTGTCTCAACATCGTGCAGGAATCATTTGTGATGAAAAAGTTGTTCATCTTTCTTATGGAGGTGAAACTTTAGTTGTTCACAGAGAGCGAAGTGGAACTAGACTCAGTATCATATCATGCATTAAAACTGAGAAGTACATAAAGAAGGGTTGTTATGCATTCTTGGCTCACATCACGGAGAAGAAGTCGGATGAGAAACGACTTGAAGATGTACCTATTGTTAAGGAATTTCCAGAAGTTTTTCCGGAAGAATTGCCAGGACTTCCACCTACACGTCAGGTTGAGTTTCAGATTGAGTTGGTGCCAGGAGCTGCACCAATTGCACGAGCACCATATAGACTTGCACCTTCTGAGATGCAAGAATTGTCTAACCAATTACAAGAAGTTTTAGACAAAGGATTCATTAGACCGAGTTCCTCGCCTTGGAGAGCACCGGTTTTGTTTGTGAAGAAGAAGGATGGATCTTTCAGAATGTGCATAGACTAATGGTGAAGAATCGTTATCCTCTCCCTAGGATTGATGACTTGTTCGATCAGTTACAAGGTTCCTGTTTTTATTCCAAGATTGATTTAAGATCAGGCTACCATCAACTCAGAGTTCAGGAAGAAGATATCCCGAAGACGGCATTCAGAACACGTTATGGTCATTATGAGTTTCAAGTGATGCCTTTTGGATTAACGAATGCACCTGCGGTATTCATGGATCTCATGAATAGAGTGTGCAAACCATATCTTGATAAGTTTGTAATTGTATTCATTGACGATATCTTTATTTATTCCAAGAGTAAGGAAGAGCATGAAGCACACCTCAGAACAATGTTGGAACTACTAAAGGAGGAGCAATTGTATGCCAAGTTTTCAAAGTGTGACTTTTGGATACAAAGAGTTCAATTTCTTGGCCATGTTATTGATAGCCAAGGATTACAAGTCGACCCAGCAAAGATTGAGGCAGTAAGCTACGCCCAAGTCTCCTACAGAAATTCGTCAATTCTTAGGACTTGCAGGATATTACAGAAGGTTTATTGAAGGGTTTTCTAAGATAGCGAAGTCGCTAACTAAGCTGACAAAAAAGAATCAAAAGTACGAGTGGGGAGAGAAACAAGAATCTGCATTTCAGTTATTGAAGCAGAAGCTTTGTAGTGCACCGATTTTGTCACTACCAGAAGGTATTGAGAACTTTGTGGTATATTGCGATGCTTCGCATAAAGGGCTTGGAGCTGTGCTAATGCAAAACGAGAAGGTGATAGCTTATGCATCTAGACAGCTTAAGACACACGAGAAGAATTACACTACACACGACTTGGAGTTGGGTGCTGTTGTTTTTGCACTCAAGATTTGGAGACACTACCTTTATGGTACTAAATGTGTAGTTTTTACCGACCAGAAGAGCTTACAACATATACTTGATCAGAAGGAACTTAATATGAGACAACGTCGCTGGCTAGAATTGTTGAGTGATTACGATTGTGAAATCCGATATCACCCAGGAAAAGCAAATGTCGTAGCAGATGCACTTAGCAGAAAAGAATGACTCAAACCTTTTCGGGTTAGGTCGTTGGGAATGACTATTATTTCACCATTACCATCAAAAATTCTAGAAGCTCAGATTGAGGCTCTCAAGGAGGAGAATTGACCACAGGAGAAACTTTATGGTATGCCATAGAACAAGAATGGTTTCGTTAAGAGAGAAGATTGAGTGTTATGCTTCAAGGATCGAAGTTGGATACCACTCTACGGTGGAGTACGAGATTTGATTATGCATGAATCACATAAGTCAAAGTACTCTATTCACCCAGGCTCTGACAAGATGTATCAGGATCTCAAAAAGCTGTATTGGTGGCCGAACATGAAAGCAGAAATAGCTACGTACGTCAGCAAATGCCTTACTTGTGCTAAAGTGAAAGCCGAGTACCAGAAACCGTCAGGAGCGTATTACAATGGACTTTGTTACTAAACTACACAAGACGTCAGGAGGTTACGATGCTATTTGGGTAATTGTTGATCGTCTTACCAAATCAGCACATTTCATCCCTATTAGAGAGACTTATTCCATGGAACAGCTTGCCAGACTTTATGTCAAGGAAATAGTCTCAAGGCATGGAGCACCAGTTTCTATCATTTCAGACAGAGATAGTCGCTTTACTTCAAACTTTTGGAATTCATTACAAGATTCATTTGGATTTAAGTTAGACATGAGCACTGCTTACCATCCACAGACAGATGGTCAGAGTGAGAGAACAATTCAGACACTGGAGGACATGCTGCGAGCATGTGTGATTGACTTTGGAAATGGTTGGGCTATCCATTTGCCATTAATCGAGTTCTCTTATAACAACAGTTACCATTCAAGTATTAAAGCAGCACCATTTGAGGAACTTTATGGTCGTAAGTGTCGTTCCCCAGTTTGTTGGGCAGAAGTTGGAGAGGTACAATGCACAGGTCCGGAGATGGTTAGGGAAACAACAGAAAAGATAATACAGATTCGAGATAGGCTTGAAACAGCTAGAAGCCGACAGAAGAGTTATGCAGATGTTAGACGCGAACCATTGGAATTCCAGGTTGGAGACAAGGTCATGTTGAAAGTCTCGCCTTGGAAGGGCGTGATACGATTTGGAAAGCGTGGAAAATTGAATCCGAGATACATTGGTCCATTTAAGATACTGGAAAGGATTGGTCCAGTAGCTTACAAGCTTGAACTACCATCAGAACTCAGCAACGTACATAACACATTTCATGTGTCAAACCTTAAGAAATGCCTTTCAGATGAGTCTTCAGTTATACCATTAGAAGAGATTCATCTAGATGACAAGCTTAACTTTGTAGAGGAACCAGTTAAAATCATGGACCGAGAGGTCAAACAGTTGAAGCAGAGTCGAATTCCGATCGTTAAGGTTCGCTGGAATTCTCGAAGAGGTCCCGAGTTTACTTGGGAAATAGAGGACCAAATGCAGCGCAAGTATCCACACCTTTTCACCAAACCTATTACCGAGACCAACACTAGCTGAATTCAGGGACTGAATTCCTTTTTGGGTGGGAGACTGTCACAACTCACCATTTCATGTCATTTCCCAAACTTTGACATTTTACTATTCATAAATCACTATTCATCAAAACACTATTCATCATTTTCGAGGACATTCTGATATTCTGAGAAACATTTGAGAATTTTGCTATTCACTGAACACTATTCATTTCCGAAAAAGTTTTCACTATTTACTTGCATTACTCATTTCATCGTAAATTTAGTTTACGGGTATTCAAATTCGCGTAACCGGATTGGTTTAGGTGCGAATTCATTTCATTAGTGCTAAGGACACTGCATATGGACTAGAGACAGTCTGCATATCATCATAACAGCATTTTCATGTTATACCACTCTTAGGATTTTCAAATTTATATATATGATACATTTAACGTTTTACGTATAAGTATTTATAAATAAACGTTAACACCCGGTTTATACACGACGAATATATCTAAATATTCCCACAATGGTCCTGACATATTTTTATATTCATTTTATCATCATAAAAGTTATAACATTCATTTACCCAGTATTTTGGAAATTTATTTTATTTATAACGTAAGCTTATGAATATTACGACGGTTTTCATGAAAACTAAACAATAATCACCCGAACACTCAGTAATTGTACCCAACATATTTTTATCATTCTTATGACTTTATTTTGTCCCAGTTAACTTTGTTAACATTTATTTCTATCAAACCCAGTACCCGATTATAACTAAAAACACTAAATTACACCAAATTCTTCACTAGTTTTCTAAATAAATCCCAACTACCCCTACCCCCCCCCCCTAGCTCTTTGAAAACCGGCCCCCTAAATTCCGCACAAGGCAAATTAACACAAATTCTTAACCTAGAGCATTGATGTGTACATATAATACATTATACTTGTTTTATTTAGTTACATAAACCACAAAAATACAACATACATAAAAATTAGAAATCAAAAAGGCTCTCATCTCCTCTTCCACCATCAAACCCATGACTTCATCCAAGAACCATGATCAAGTGAAGTTTTTCCAAAAGTTAAAGCATCAAAGTTGTTCATTTTGTCTTCCTAATCAAGAATCATACCACAAAAACACAAGTAATCCAAGGTTTCTAATCATCTCATCACCTAAAATTTCAAAGTGAGTATTCAAATTTATTTTCATGTTTTCATCTAATTAACACTTATATCTCATGGTATTCATGCTTAATTTCATGCTCATACTAGCTATACCACTTTATTTTTGTAGAATTTTGAAACATACAAACCCTAGAATTGGTTTTAGGTACTCCTTTGTTAAATTAACTTGTCTAGTGATCATTAGGAACCCATGGCACCCTAAGAAGGTGTATGGTAGGATTAGTATAGTTTTGTGAAGTTTGCAAGAGTTTTGGTTGATGTAGAAACTAGTTTTGAACCTTGGAAATGGTTATGTAACAAGTAAATATACCTACTGTCCCATTTTGTTAAATTCTGGAAAATCAGTAAACACAAAGGAAACTTTGGCAAAATTTTTAGAAAATAGTTTTAAAAACGAATCCGTAGGCGAAAGAACGGATTAAAAAGAGTTTATAACGAAGAAGTTATGATTTTTGCAAGTTTATTGACGAAAAGTATTTTTCTGAAAATTACATGTTGTTAGACGTTTTTCGTCTGACAAAAAGAGGCTTTAGACGTAACCCGGAGGAGCCAAGCTTTTCAAAATATATTACCACATACTAAGACGTAACCATGGATATAAAGAACAAGTAAAACGGACTTATAACGACAAAGATATTCACGTTTGAATATCGGCAAAACTCATTTCATTTTGACAGCTTTTATAAATATTAACACTAAAACTACGTAGTAACTCTAGATTTCTAGAAATAATACCAAGTACCCAATTTTATAACTAATGAAGTATTAGTTATTACAAGTATATTTTATCACTACAAGGCGTTATTTCAAGGATTTCAACCCGAGGATTTCAACACTAACATGCAAACATATGATATATATATATAAGTATATATATTGCAACTAGCTTTATTTTTCTAATAGCCATATTTTTCCTAAGTCTTGGAACATATATTTTTTTGATAACAACAAGTATTTTTCCAAAGAGTAGAGTGGTATAGGAACATGTGCATGGACATTCATAACATCATTGGTGATCTAAATTAGATCGTTCATCATTCATATTAGGTTGCGGCAGCTAACCGTTCATTGTTGTTCATTTCACATCATCACAGTATCATCAGTTAAGGTGAGTTTTCATAGCCCCGTATACATTTTATTATTGATTTCAAATCCCACGGGGGAGAATACATTGCACCATTTTAGTACGAGCCCAAGTATCAAAACCTATGTACATTGCTTAAGTAGCTTGTCTGCCATGTGATAAGTCCCCTAGTATCATCATGAACCGTTAATTTGCCGTTAAGCTAGAGTGAGTGGATAGATCTATTGAGGGTGACGCCTCCATCCGTGGTAGTATATACCAACAGTAAGCGGATGCATTTCATGTCTGTTACATTTGAGTGTTTTGGCAGAACATTCAGGAGGGGCATAGTTTCATCAGTCATAGCTTCGGTGTCATGAGCTTAAGGTCTATTGTACTATTTTACGTGACTTTTGTCATGCACTTATACTTGTGGTGGCCGTACAACATTACATTTTATAAACCTATGATTATTCACCAACATTCGTGTTGACCATTTTCGTAATGTATATTCAGGTAACTAAGGCATCATCATATCATATGCATGGAGTCACATAAGGGTGTGCCAGGGATGACGCACTTCATTTTGGATTTTTCATGCACTTGTAAATTATTGTTTGATATTTCCTGAACTTGTTTTCTGTAAACGTTTCAACCTTTGGGACCTATGTTTTGTAGCACTGGATGCTTTTAAATAAATCAAACGATGTATTTTCCAAACGACACTTTAGGTCGTTCAATATATCCTTGTTATGGTGCTATGACAGTTACACCCCAAGGCATTCCATTCCGCTGCAAGTCAGGTAAATTGGGGGTGTGACACAATTTCTAAACATGCAGACTAATCTTAACAGGTAATATACTGAGCAAGGTAGTATGCAGGCACGGAAAGCACGAAGAGTGTAGGGCTATAAAATGTTTTGTTTGTAAAAACGGTTATAGTTCATATCCAAAATAGATCTGTTTCGCTATAACCAAAGCTCTGATACCAATCTGTAACACCCCCAATTTTAAAATATTTACAGCGGAATAAAGATTGGGTGTTACTTCACAGCTCATAGTTTTTCAGTAGAAAATGATTTTCTAAAAACATTTATCATTCGAATTTTAATAAATATCAGAGTTTTCAAAATGAGGTCCCATTGGTTTTAAAATTTGTTAAATAGGTTTTCGAATGATAATAAAAATTTTGTTGCCTTTGTGAAAATTACGTGCTCTTCCGTCCCATCCTTGCTCGTTATAGACCTGAGATAAACATGCTAAAAGTCAACAAAAGTTGAGTGATATTCATAGGTTTAAGTTTAAAAGTTGAACACAAGCTATAAGTGATAATTGCACCGTCATACAATTATAAGTTAAAAACAATTGTTATTGCATTAAGCTCATGACACTCAGCCGATTAACAGATCTCATCACGAATGATGGATTATAGTAACAGGGGGGCCTCGAGATAGGTTCTTGCCAGTAACCTATTAGATTTCAAATAAAGTGCGTTTGGTTGTTTTCTCCAACGCCCAAACGGGGATGGTCAATCCCTAATAAATCTATCCACAATTATTTACGTTCACCTCTCTGGGTGACTAAGGCTCATGATATGAGGGGCTTTTGGCAAAAAAGGTACTTAAGCAATAACGAGATCAGGTAAAGCATACCAAGAAAATTACTTGTGTTCAGTTTGTAAAAACTAGCATGTATCCCCCTCGCAGGGTTTATAAAACATTTAAACAAGTAAAGGCGAGGCTATGAACTCACCTTAGTGGTTTAGTGAATAAAAATAACGATACTCAGTTTGCGAAATGGGAACGGCTCCACACACGACCTAGATAAGGTATGGCAAGTTTTAGCTTTTGATAGTCTTAGTGTTTTAATCGCGAGTAGTTTTTAAATGCATGATTGGTTAATTTGACGTTAGTAAAACTTTTAGTTTTATAATGTATTGTACGTTTAGTTTAGTTATATATATATAAATCTAACGTAAGGTTTAATAATAGTAATAATAATAATAGTTTGAAAATAACGTAACGTTTAATAATAATAATAGTAATAATAATAATAGTTTTGAAAATAACGTAACGTTTAATAATAATAATAGTTTGAAAATAACGTAACGTTTAATAATAAAAATAGTAATAGTAATAATAGTTTGAAAATAACGTAACGTTTAATAATAATAATAGTAATAATAATAGTTTGAAAATAAATGTAACGTCGTGACGTGAACTCGTAAAAATGGAAAGTAAAAATAAAAATAAAAATATTAATTTTAGTATACGGCCCTTGTATTTTTTAAAAATTTACACTTTTTACTCTAACGGCGTTAGCGTTACGCCGTTAGTCCAAAATTAAATATATTTACATTTTACGTCCAAAACTTTATATTTCTTACACTTTTCACCCTTAATTTTACAAAATGACAATTTATAACACAACTTTGAAAAATTGACACTTTTGACCCGATTTTTGTAAAATTTGCAAATTTAGTCCAAACTTCACTAATTTCAAAACTTAATGTTTTCATGTCTTAAGTAGTTTCAAAACAGCTTATTGAACTTATTCTAACAGCTTATTAGTTCGAAAAAAATAGTTTGATAGCTTATGGGCTTTTAACGAAAAATCTTAAGCCCGTTAGTGTTTTTGAATCCAATGGGCCTACGGGGTTTTTGGGCTTTGTTTTGGGCTAAGGTTAGGAGTATAAAAACGTTGCCAAACTGCTTATTTGATCGGCTTATTTTGAAGTGATTGGGCCTTAAGGCCCAATCGATACAATTTAATTTTTAAAAACAGTTTCTTGGTCGATTTGCTTTTGATCGATTACTAGGTCCTAACGTGACTTTCATTACAAAGTTTCTATACCAAATCGATTGTGTGTCATGAGGTCTATTGGTTTGTGAAATAAAAAGGTATGCTCGTTAAGTAAATATTAAAGTTGTACGTGTGTTTTGGGCGTGGCATGGGACGAATTTTTGTAAACAAAAGACTTAGAAAATTTTTAGAGTTTTTCAAAATGGTTGTGGTACGCTAGGAATGTACTTAAAAATGGTTTGTACGTAGCTTTTTAGTTTCAAAACTCTACATAGTTTATTTGTTAGGGTGTGAAATATATAGACGAACGTAAAATATATATATATGTTGTATATTTAGTTTTCGAATAATGTGGTGCAATTGTGTGTGTCGCGAATAAAAATGATGCAAATGAAAGTTTTATTTAAATATTGAAAAGAGTTTTGTTAGGAACTTACGACACCAAAATGGTGGGTAAAACAAGACGTAGAGGCGAGAAGTGAGTGAGATGAGTACGTAGTGTGTATGTGTGCTCGACCAAGGTTCACAAACAATAACGTGTTTTTCCTAAACCCACACGAATTCCTTAAATTTCTACCCAATGTTTCGACCCAAAGCCTAATTCACTACTTAGAAATATTTGGTGGATTTTTGGTTTGCATGGAAGTAGAAAATGCAAGCATGCATCCATGCGATTTATATAAGGTTGCTAGTGTGTACTAGTATATAAGTTTTAAAGTGATGTGATTGTTGCTTGTTATTCAAAAGTCACGAGAAAGAGTAGAAGCAACATTTCTCCTTGTTTTCTAGCCATCGACATACTCCATTTCAAAAAGAAACGTGTGGTTGCTCCAATATAAAATGAATCGTACTAGTGAAATGGATTTGAATATTGGTGTAGTACTTTCCTAGATGCATAAAATATGTATATGAGTGTGCATGAAAAGAGGAGGTACTTGTTTGTTTTCAAAATACATGTCGACACCATTTTTATTTGTTACACGATTTGCAAATCGGTTAGGATTTGTGAGATTTAATAGTTTTGCAACGTTTAGACATTAGTTTGTGTTTAGAAATGATTTTAGGAAGTTATAGAAACAAACGTGGGTTAAAATGGTTAAGTTTTGGATTAGGTGAAATTTTATGAAATCGTTTTTGGGACATGAGCTTTGCCTAGTAAAAACGTATCTAGACTCGATGTGAGAAACTAAAAGTCGACACTCTAATTGTTGGCTAGGGGAGGATCGAGATTGTACAAAAATATGTGTGAGTCGTGTGTAAGAGTTGGGAGTACGAGACGCGTTTCTAGCTTGTCTAGTCGAATTGTTTCGAAAACAAAATAAGGTAAATGGGCTAAGTTTACTTTGGGCCGTGAATAGTAACAGGCCAGAAATTGTTTTTTTTTTTTTTTTGCGCTTAATGTGTAATTAAGGGTCCGGTTAGGGTAATTATAATTAGTAAAATTTATAAATTATAGTTAGTGAAAAGTTTAGAAATTAATTAGTGAGACGTTTACGTGAGTCCGAGAGTGAATAGTATTTGTGAATAGTGTTTCGTGAATAGTAAAAATTTTGAAAAACATCTCAATATCTCTAACCGACTCCAAAAACGATGAATAGTGAAATGATGAATAGTGTTTTGTGAATAGTAACTGATGAATAGTAAATTTGAAAAATGTCGGGAAATGCAGGTTCATAACGAATAAAAGAAAATTTTTAATATTCTCGCGATTTTAGAGTATAGTGGTACATGTGTGAGCATCGTTCCAAGCAAACAGGGATCATAAATATCGTAGTGATTTTCAGGTAACATAGCATATTTGATAATAAAATATTAAAAAAAATTGTTATTGGTAAAAACGTTATCAAATTACGTAATGATATATTAGTCCTTGATTTACTTTTAATATTTATAGGGAAATTTACGGAGGATCACAAACCCTAGTGCTCAAAACGGTCCAAGGAGTCTAACAAACTCCACAAGTGGTATCAGAGCTTGGGGAGCTCGTTACCTAGGGATTCACTAGGTTTTTAGTCGAAGAATGAAGAAGAAAATCGAATTTGGTTTCAATTTTCGTAACTTTTTGCAGGTCAATTTTCAAACGGCGATATCTCCTTTGTTAACCGTTGGATTGGGCTGAAATGTTTACTGAAGCTTTTCTATATATCAAGGAAGATTTCCACAGGAGGGATCTTCAATCTGAGCTTTCATGTGAAAGTTCTGGTGTGTCGAAAACTGCTGCAGATAAAGGTTTTGTAAATCAAAATTTAGGGTTTTCTTTATATCAACTTCTTTGATTTCGGTTTCTATTGAATAAATTCATCATAGAAGTTGGTTATACATTGTTTGGTGTCGAAAATTCATGAAAGAAAGCAGCTATGGATGTGTATGATCAATTTTTGGTGATTTTAGAGTTTTCGCGACACTTTGAAGTGTTGTCTTTATGATTCTGTTTGTAAAAGTCACGTTATTCACTAAACCCTAAATCGCTATTCGTAGTATGTTATTCTCATAAAGTTTCTACAGCTAACATTATTGGAAACTACTGCTCGTTGTAAGATTCTGCTGCTCATTATATTATACTGCTGCTACTTATATTTTTACTCTGCTGCTACTTCTATGAATGTTTCTGCTGCTACGCTTAAAGGTTAGAATCATTCTGCTGCTACACGTTTGAAACTGCTGCTAGCTTTGTGATTCTGCTGCTGCATACTACTGTTACTTTCGAGACTCTACTGCTATTTATTTGATTCTACTGCTCGAAAGATTTATTCTGCTGTTGCATTTAAAGATTGGTTTGAAGATGGTTTACACACACAGATTGGTTCACACACAGGAAGATTTTGGTTTTTGTTCTTAAAGATTTAAAAAGGCTCGTATTTGGTTTATTTAATTAATTGATTACGAAGAAGGTTGATTATCACTTAGTTGATGTTGTAGTTGAGTTTCACAGGTTTGTGTTCTTATCATACCTTATAGCAGGAGGTAACTTGTTTGTTTTATACGGTGGTGACAACAGCTTGATGAATCTAACAATGTGTGATTTTTCTTATGATGCTCTATGCACACATTGGCTATCACTTAAAGGAGTTACATTGTAGTGCTCAGTGTCTCATTGAAGATGAGGATTTATAAAGGGATCGCGGTCTTCTTATATGTGGTCTTGGGTATAAGTTTGGAGTCACATGGTTAGTACAAGACATAAGACATAATTTTGGGTTATTCTACTTCTTCATCAAATTCGTTATATTTGGTTTTCTTCATCAGTGATCATTACATAAGAGCTTACAGATTTGAAGAATCATGAAGATGGTTAACACATTGATTTCATGGGAAGCATATTATGATGTGTTTAATCAATTGATCTACATGCACCACTCGAGAGGAAGTTTATATTGCTTACATTCCCTATTTGTTGATAACAAAAAGGGGAAGAGATATTGAAATGGCATGGCGTGGATTAAGGGGAAGACAAATTTGTTTTATTCAGGGAGATGTTTACATCTCAACTTCTCTAGGGAAGTTCGTACATGACTTTGTTTTGTCATCATCAAATAGGGGAAGATTGTTGGGATTCTAGATTTGATGTGACAAAATAAATAAAACAATGAAAGAAGAAGGGCTAAAGATGACAAAGAGAGAAAGCTACAAAGAATAAAGATACAGGAAATATCTTATTATGTTGAAACGATTTTGATAATATTCTGTATTTTAGTTTTATTCTTATCTCTTTGTAAACCCTAATATCTCTCTATATAAAGAGACATAGGGTACAGGTTTTCATATGTCTTCCACAATGTATATATCATAAAAGAATGTGTGTGTGTGTGTGTGTGTGTGTGTGTGTGTGTGTGTGTGTGTGTGTGTGTGTTCTAGGGCGTGTAAACTATAAACGCCTAGAACTAGATTAGTTTGTGTTCGTATTCCTTCAAGGTCTGAGGTGTCTTAGAACCTTGTTACATTTAGGTAACATGTTATTCTGATCAAATAATAATTGGAGGTGATTGGGAAAAACCTTGTGTCAATAACTTTGATTTGTTCTTATTCCGCTGCATGTTATTATCATTGTTATTGTTTAACCCTAGTGCTCAAAATGGTCCAAGGAGTCTAACAAACTCCACAAGTGGTATCAGAGCTTGGGGAGCTCGTTACCTAGGGATTCACAAAGCTTTTAGTCGAAGAATGAAGAAGAAAATCGAATTTGGTTTCAATTTTTGTAACTTTCTGCAGGTCAGTTTTCAAACGGCGATATCTCCTTCGTTAACCGTTGGATCGGGTTGAAATGTTTACTGGAGCTTCTCTATATATCAAGGAAGATTTCTGCCGGAGGAATCTTCAATCTGAGCTTTTATGTGAAAGTTCTGGTGTGTCGAAAACTGCTGCAGAAAAAGGTTTTGTAAATCGAATTTTAGGGTTTTCTTTATATCTACTTCTTTGATTTCGGTTTCTATTGAATAAATTCATCACAGAAGTTGGTTATACATTGTTTGGTGTCAAAAATTCATGAAAGAAAGCAGCTATGGATGTGTATGATCAAATTTTTGTGATTTTAGTGTTTTCGCGACACTTTGAAGTGTTGTCTTTATGATTCTGTTTGTAAAAGTCGCGTTATTCACTAAACCCTAAATCGCTATTCGTAGTATGTTATTCTCGTAAAGTTTCTACAGCTAGCATTATTGGAAACTACTGCTCGTTGTAAGATTCTGTTGCTCATTATATTATACTGCTGCTACGTATATTCTTACTCTGCTGCTACTTCTATAAATGTTTCTGCTGCTACGCTTAAAGGTTAGAATCATTCTGCTGCTACACGTTTGAAACTGCTGCTAGCATTGTGATTCTGCTGCTGTATACTACTGTTACTTTCGAGACTCTACTGCTATTTATTTGATTCTACTGCTCGAAAGATTTATTCTGCTGTTGCATTTAAAGATTGGTTTGAAGATGGTTTACACACACAGATTGGTTCACACACAGGAAGATTTTGGTTTTGTTCTTAAAGATTTAAAAAGGCTCGTATTTGGTTTATTTAATTAATTGATTACGAAGAAGGTTGATTATCACTTAGTTGATGTTGTAGTTGAGTTTCACAGGTTTGTGTTCTTATCATACCTTATAGCAGGAGGTAACTTGTTTGTTCTATACGGTGGTGACAACAGCTTGATGAATCTAGCAATGTGTGATTTTTCTTATGACGCTCTATGCACACATTGGCTATCATTTAAAGGAGTTACATTGTAGTGCTCAGTGTCTCATTGAAGATGAGGATTTATCAAGGGATCGCGGTCTTCTTATATTTGGTCTTGGGTATAAGTTTGGAGTCACATGGTTAGTACAAGACATAACACACAAGTTTGGGTTATTCTACTTCTTCATCAAATTCGTTATATTTGGTTTTCTTCATCAGTGATCATTACATAAGAGCCTACAGATTTGAAGAATCATGAAGATGGTTAACACATTGATTTCAGGGGAAGCATATTATGATGTGTTTAATCAATTGATCTACATGCACCACTCGAGGGGAAGTTTATATTGCTTACATTCCCTATTTGTTGATAACAAAAAGGGAAAGAGATATTGAAGTGGCATGGCATGGATTAAGGGGAAGACAAACTTGTTTTATTCTGGGAGATGTTTACATCTCAACTTCTCTAGGGAAGTTCGTACACGACTTTGTTTTGTCATCATCAAATAGGGGAGGATTGTTGGGATTCTAGACTTGATGTGACAAAATAAATAAAAGAATGAAACAAGAAGGGCTAAAGATGACAAAGAGAGAAAGCTACAAAGAATAAAGATACAGGAAATAACTTATTGTGTTGAAATGATTTTGATAATATTCTGTATTTTAGTTTTATTCTTATCTCTTTGTAAACCCTAATATCTCTCTATATAAAGAGACATAAGGTACATGTTTTCATATGTCTTCCACAATGTAAATATCATAAAAGTGTGTGTGTGTGTGTGTGTGTGTGTGTATTCTAGGGCGTGTAAACTATAAACGCATAGAACTAGATTAGTTTGTGTTCGTATTCCTTCAAGGTGTGAGGTGTCTTAGATCCTTGTTAAATTTAGGTAACATGTTGTTATTCTGATCAAATAATAATTGGAGGTGATTGGGAAAAACCTTATGTCAATAACTTTGATTTGTTCTTATTCCGCTGCAGGTTATTATCATTGTTATTGTTTAACCCTAGTGCGCAGAACGGTCCAAGGAGTCTAACAAACTCCACAAGTGGTATCAGAGATTGGGGAGCTCGTTACCTAGGGATTCACAAGGTTTTTAGTCGAAGAATGAAGAAGAAAATCGAATTTGGTTTCAATTTTCGTAACTTTCTGCAGGTCAGTTTTCAAACGGCGATATCTCCTTCGTTAACCGTTGGATCGGGCTGAAATGTTTACTGGAGCTTCTCTATATATCAAGGAAGATTTCCACCGGAGGGATCTTTAATCCGAGCATTTATGTGAAAGTTCTGGTGCGTCAAAAACTGATGCAGAAAAAGGTTTTGTAAATCGAATTTTAGGGTTTTCTTTATATCAACTTCTTTGATTTCGGTTTCTATTTAATAAATTCATCATAGAAGTTGGTTATACATTGTTTGCTGTCGAAAATTCATGAAAGAAAGCAACTATGGATGTGTATGATCATTTTTTGTGATTTTACGGTTTTCGCGACACTTTGAAGTGTTGTCTTTATGATTCTGTTTGTAAAAGTCGCGTTATTCACTAAACCCTAAATCGCTATTCGTAGTATGTTATTCTCGTAAAGTTTCTACAGCTAGCATTATTGGAAACTACTGCTCGTTGTAAGATTCTGCTGCTCATTATATTATACTGCTGCTACGTATATTCTTACTCTGCTGCTACTTCTATAAATGTTTCTGCTGCTACGCTTAAAGGTTAGAATCATTCTGCTGCTACACGTTTGAAACTGCTGCTAACTTTTTGATTCAGCTGCTGCATACTACTGTTACTTTCGAGACTCTACTGCTATTTATTTGATTCTACTGCTCGAAAGATTTATTCTGCTGTTGCATTTAAAGATTGGTTTGAAGATGGTTTACACACACAGATTGGTTCACACACAAGAAGATTTTGGTTTTTGTTCTTAAAGATTTAAAAAGGCTCGTATTTGGTTTATTTAATTAATTGATTACGAAGAAGGTTGATTATCACTTAGTTGATGTTGTAGTTGAGTTTCACAGGTTTGTGTTCTTATCATACCTTATAGCAGGAGGTAACTTGTTTGTTTTATACGGTGGTGACAACAGCTTGATGAATCTAGCAATGTGTGATTTTTCTTATGATGCTCTATGCACACATTGGCTATCACTTAAAGGAGTTACATTGTAGTGCTCAGTGTCTCGTTGAAGATGAGAATTTATCAAGGGATCGCAGTCTACTTATATTTGGTCTTGGGTATAAGTTTGGAGTCACATGGTTAGTACAAGACATAACTCACAAGTTTGGGTTATTCTACTTCTTCATCAAATTCGTTATATTTGGTTTTCTTCATCAATGACCATTACATAAGAGCCTACAGATTTGAAGAATCATGAAGATGGTTAACACATTGATTTCAGGGGAAGCATATTATGATGTGTTTAATCAATTGATCTACATGCACCACTCGAGGGGAAGTTTATATTGCTTACATTCCCTATTTGTTGATAACAAAAAAGGGAAGAGATATTGAAGTGGCATGGCATGGATTAAGGGGAAGACAAACTTGTTTTATTCAGGTAGATGTTTACATCTCAACTTCTCTAGGGAAGTTCGTACACAACTTTGTTTTTTCATCATCAAATAGGGGAGGATTGTTGGGATTCTAGACTTGATGTGACAAAATAAATAAAAGAATGAAACAAGAAGGGCTAAAGATGACAAAGAGAGAAAGCTACAAAGAATAAAGATACAGGAAATAACTTATTATGTTGAAACGATTTTGATAATATTCTGTATTTTAGTTTTATTCTTATCTCTTTGTAAACCCTAATATCTCTCTATATAAAGAGACATAGGGTATAGGTTTTCATATGTCTTCCACAATGTAAATATAATAAAAGTGTGTGTGTGTGTTCTAGGGCGTGTAAACTATAAACGCCTAGAACTAGATTAGTTTGTGTTCGTATTCCTTCAAGGTGTGAGGTGTCTTAGATCCTTGTTAAATTTAGGTAACATGTTGTTATTCTGATCAAATAATAATTGGAGGTGATTGGGAAAAACCTTATGTCAATAACTTTGATTTGTTCTTATTCCGCTGCAGGTTATTATCATTGTTATTGTTTAACCCTAGTGCGCAGAACGGTCCAAGGAGTCTAACAAACTCCACAAGT
This sequence comes from Artemisia argyi, assembly GCA_030686995.1. NCBI lineage: Eukaryota > Viridiplantae > Streptophyta > Magnoliopsida > Asterales > Asteraceae > Artemisia > Artemisia argyi. The sequence goes on from CM060694.1 coordinate 93,868,477, forward strand.
GGTATCAGAGATTGGGGAGCTCGTTACCTAGGGATTCACAAGGTTTTTAGTCGAAGAATGAAGAAGAAAATCGAATTTGGTTTCAATTTTCTTAACTTTCTGCAGGTCAGTTTTCAAACGGCGATATCTCCTTCGTTAACCGTTGGATCGGGCTGAAATGTTTACTGGAGCTTCTCTATATATCAAGGAAGATTTCCACCGGAGGGATCTTTAATCCGAGCATTTATGTGAAAGTTCTGGTGCGTCAAAAACTGATGCAGAAAAAGGTTTTGTAAATCGAATTTTAGGGTTTTCTTTATATCAACTTCTTTGATTTCGGTTTCTATTTAATAAATTCATCATAGAAGTTGGTTATACATTGTTTGCTGTCGAAAATTCATGAAAGAAAGCAACTATGGATGTGTATGATCATTTTTTGTGATTTTACGGTTTTCGCGACACTTTGAAGTGTTGTCTTTATGATTCTGTTTGTAAAAGTCGCGTTATTCACTAAACCCTAAATCGCTATTCGTAGTATGTTATTCTCGTAAAGTTTCTACAGCTAGCATTATTGGAAACTACTGCTCGTTGTAAGATTCTGCTGCTCATTATATTATACTGCTGCTACGTATATTCTTACTCTGCTGCTACTTCTATAAATGTTTCTGCTGCTACGCTTAAAGGTTAGAATCATTCTGCTGCTACACGTTTGAAACTGCTGCTAACTTTTTGATTCAGCTGCTGCATACTACTGTTACTTTCGAGACTCTACTGCTATTTATTTGATTCTACTGCTCGAAAGATTTATTCTGCTGTTGCATTTAAAGATTGGTTTGAAGATGGTTTACACACACAGATTGGTTCACACACAAGAAGATTTTGGTTTTTGTTCTTAAAGATTTAAAAAGGCTCGTATTTGGTTTATTTAATTAATTGATTACGAAGAAGGTTGATTATCACTTAGTTGATGTTGTAGTTGAGTTTCACAGGTTTGTGTTCTTATCATACCTTATAGCAGGAGGTAACTTGTTTGTTTTATACGGTGGTGACAACAGCTTGATGAATCTAGCAATGTGTGATTTTTCTTATGATGCTCTATGCACACATTGGCTATCACTTAAAGGAGTTACATTGTAGTGCTCAGTGTCTCGTTGAAGATGAGAATTTATCAAGGGATCGCAGTCTACTTATATTTGGTCTTGGGTATAAGTTTGGAGTCACATGGTTAGTACAAGACATAACTCACAAGTTTGGGTTATTCTACTTCTTCATCAAATTCGTTATATTTGGTTTTCTTCATCAATGACCATTACATAAGAGCCTACAGATTTGAAGAATCATGAAGATGATTAACACATTGATTTCAGGGGAAGCATATTATGATGTGTTTAATCAATTGATCTACATGCACCACTCGAGGGGAAGTTTATATTGCTTACATTCCCTATTTGTTGATAACAAAAAAGGGAAGAGATATTGAAGTGGCATGGCATGGATTAAGGGGAAGACAAACTTGTTTTATTCAGGTAGATGTTTACATCTCAACTTCTCTAGGGAAGTTCGTACACAACTTTGTTTTTTCATCATCAAATAGGGGAGGATTGTTGGGATTCTAGACTTGATGTGACAAAATAAATAAAAGAATGAAACAAGAAGGGCTAAAGATGACAAAGAGAGAAAGCTACAAAGAATAAAGATACAGGAAATAACTTATTATGTTGAAACGATTTTGATAATATTCTGTATTTTAGTTTTATTCTTATCTCTTTGTAAACCCTAATATCTCTCTATATAAAGAGACATAGGGTACAGGTTTTCATATGTCTTCCACAATGTAAATATAATAAAAGTGTGTGTGTGTGTTCTAGGGCGTGTAAACTATAAACGCCTAGAACTAGATTAGTTTGTGTTCGTATTCCTTCAAGGTCTGAGGTGTCTTAGATCCTTATTAAATTTAGGTAACATGTTGTTATTCTGATCAAATAATAATTGGAGGTGATTGGGAAAAACCTTATGTCAATAACTTTGATTTGTTCTTATTCCGCTGCATGTTATTATCATTGTTATTGTTTAACCCTAGTGCTCAAAACGGTCCAAGGAGTCTAACAAACTCCACAGGTGGTATCAGAGCTTGGGGAGCTCGTTACCTAGGGATTCACAAGGTTTTTAGTCGAAGAATGAAGAAGAAAATTGAATTTGGTTTCAATTTTCGTAACTTTCTGCAGGTCAGTTTTCAAACGGCGATATCTCCTTCGTTAACCGTTGGATCGGGCTGAAATGTTTACTGGAGCTTCTCTATATATCAAGGAAGATTTCCACCGGAGGGATCTTTAATCCGAGCTTTTATGTGAAAGTTCTGGTGTGTCGAAAACTGCTGCAGAAAAAGGTTTTGTAAATCGAATTTTAGGGTTTTCTTTATATCAACTTCTTTGATTTCGCTTTCTATTGAATAAATTCATCATAGAAGTTGGTTATACATTGTTTGGTGTCGAAAATTCATGAAAGAAAGCAGCTATGGATGTGTATGATCATTTTTTGGTGATTTTAGGGTTTTCGCGACACTTTGAAGTGTTGTCTTTATGATTCTGTTTGTAAAAGTCGCGTTATTCACTAAACCCTAAATCGCTATTCGTAGTATGTTATTCTCGTAAAGTTTCTACAGCTAGCATTATTGGAAACTACTGCTCGTTGTAAGATTCTGCTGCTCATTATATTATACTGCTGCTACGTATATTTTTACTCTGCTGCTACTTCTATTAAAGTTTCTTCTGCTACGCTTAAAGGTTAGAATCATTTTGCTCCTACGCGTTTGAAACTGCTGCTAGCTTTGTGATTCTGCTGCTGCATACTACTGTTACTTTCGAGACTCTACTGCTATTTATTTGATTCTACTACTCGAAAGATTTATTCTGCTGTTGCATTTAAAGATTGGTTTAAAGATGGTTTACACACACAGATTGGTTCACACACAGGAAGATTTTGGTTTTTGTTCTTAAAGATTTAAAAAGGCTCGTATTTGGTTTATTTAATTAATTGATTACGAAGAAGGTTGATTATCACTTAGTTGATGTTGTAGTTGAGTTTCACAGGTTTGTGTTCTTATCATACCTTATAGCAGGAGGTAACTTGTTTGTTTTATACGGTGGTGACAACAGCTTGATGAATCTAGCAATGTGTGATTTTTCTTATGATGCTCTATGCACACATTGGCTATCACTTAACGGAGTTACATTGTAGTGCTTAGTGTCTCATTGAAGATGAGGATTTATCAAGGGATCGCGGTCTTCTTATATTTGGTCTTGGGTATAAGTTTGGAGTCACATGGTTAGTACAAGACATAAGACACAAGTTTGGGTTATTCTACTTCTTCATCAAATTCGTTATATTTGGTTTTCTTCATCAGTGATCATTACATAAGAGCCTACAGATTTGAAGAATCATGAAGATGGTTAACACATTGATTTCAGGGGAAGCATATTATGATATGTTTAATCAATTGATCTACATGCACCACTCGAGGGGAAGTTTATATTGCTTACATTCCCTATTTGTTGATAACAAAAAGGGGGAAGAGATATTGAAGTGGCATGGCATGGATTAAGGAGAAGACAAACTTTTTTTATTTAGGGGAGATGTTTACATCTCAACTTCTCTAGGGAAGTTCGTACACGACTTTGTTTTGTCATCATCAAATAGGGGAAGATTGTTGGGATTCTAGATTTGATGTGACAAAATAAATAAAAAAATGAAACAAGAAGGGCTAAAGATGACAAAGAGAGAAAGCTACAAAGAATAAAGATACAGGAAATAACTTATTATGTTGAAACGATTTTGATAATATTCTGTATTTTAGTTTTATTCTTATCTCTTTGTAAACCCTAATATCTCTCTATATAAAGAGACATAGGGTACAGGTTTTCATATGTCTTCCACAATGTAAATATCATAAAAGTGTGTGTGTGTGTTCTAGGGCGTGTAAACTATAAACGCCTAGAACTAGATTAGTTTGTGTTCGTATTCCTTCAAGGTCTGAGGTGTCTTAGAACCTTGTTACATTTAGGTAACACGTTGTTATTCTGATCAAATAATAATTGGAGGTGATTGGGAAAAACCTTGTGTCAATAACTTTGATTTGTTCTTATTCCGCTGCATGTTATTATCATTGTTATTGTTTAACCCTAGTGCTCAAAATGGTCCAAGGAGTCTAACAAACTCCACAAGAACATTCCAAACAAACGGGGCGTGTTTTTCCTTATAAAAACATAAAGATCCACCATTTTTTTAAAATGCTAAAGTAACAACCGATCAGCCCGTATTAATGTTGTAGTGTTGTAACGGGCCCAAGCACGAGTCTAGAATATTCTATATAGTGTTATTTATGTGTACGGTGATAATAAACCAATCAGCAAAACAAGCATGCAAAACACACGATGGAGATAAGGATATTCGTGGTCCGAACCGCCAGCCGAATTCGACAACCGAAAAAATTAGAGTGGCAACTGTTTTAGGGTTTTAGAGGATCGTTTATCTCTGATACCATGTAAGAGATACGATTGAATGATTTGATAGAATGATTATCACCAATTACATCGTACATATAAATAGCACTATACAGAATATTCCGACTCGGTCTTGGGCTCGTTACAACACTACAACATAATACGGGCTAATAGGTCGTAGATAATTACGGCACAAATAGTCTATCTATCCCAATGAAATGCGCGAGTTATCAAATGCTCGTTTACTAACGTTATCATCAGGGGCGAAGCTTCATAGGGGCCGGGGGGGGGGGGGGGGCCCGACCCCCCGAAATTTTTTTTGCGATGTAGGGGGTATATAGTTTTCGTGTAGAAAAATTTCGGTATATTCGGTTTCGACCCCCCAAAAATTTCGGTATACCTGAAATATAGCCTTAGGGAAAAAAAAATTTAGATCCCGACCCCCCACTTACAAAATTCAAGCTTCGCCACTGGTTATCATCACATTCAAATTATATATCTAGTGTAATCCTTTAGTGTTATTTGAGAAAGTGAATCTTAAATGTGAGTTAAACAAACTTTGTACTTAAGGATGAATTGGTTGACTTCTCTGATCAATCAATAGATTCCATGATGATAACTTAATTTATATATACATTCCATGATTCAACAATGATGTGTATAACTGGCAAAAGATTTGCATGCATGAATGAATCATGAATCATGAATATAATTTCCATATTATTTCTAGATTCGTAATATATTAGCTAATTATTTGAAAGACGGATTCAATGTGGGTTTGATCTAAAGATGAAATTCGGTGAATCCACAGCATTATGGCATAAGGACTTTCGAATTCATATTTCGGTGAATCCACAGCGTTATGATATCAGGACTTTCGAATACATGTCCCCAAAAATTCGAATACGGCCCTGATTCTCGGTGTTCAAGATTAGTTTGTACTCCGTATTATGTTTAATTGAGTGAATGTTAAGCTTTACAACTATATATTAAAGAAGTGTTAATAAGAATCTGAATTTTGTTTTACTAGGTCAACTCATTCGCATGTTTTTTTTTTTTTTTTTTTTTTTTTTTTTTTTAGATAAACCTTGCATGGTTTATAAATTTGATTATTTTAGCACTTTAAAGCTCGAAATTAGTTTGATTACGTTGAAATCCTAAAATGACAACCAATTATGCCAAAAACCTAATGGAAACTAGACACCCATGCATGTCTTAAGGTCGAATTTTGAACTTGCTATAATATATATTAATAAAAACAAACATTGAAGCCTCTATATAAATAAGTCTTGTATTATAGGTGATCTTAACCAAAAACATCAAGTAAACTAACCCAAAATAGAAATATGATTCAAAGAATTTTTGGATTTTTGCTAGCTTCCATTTTGGTGGCTGGGTGCATGGGTGGTGGGGGATTGAAGATGAAATATTATAAGAAACGTTGTGATCCGATTTCGGTTGAAGATACAGTCAGAGAGATTGTATGGAGCAAAGTTGATAAAACTCCTACCCTGGCTGCCAAGCTTCTAAGGCTTCATTATCATGATTGCTTTGTTAGGGCAAGTATTTATCTTTAGCATAATAAGTTTTCCAATAAGACTTTTAAATGTGTTGACAGATGAACGATAAAAGTGTAATCGAAGTGGCATTGTTGTGTTCGTTTATTCATTGCCCAAATCACCATTTAGTCCAAACTAGCTTGCTCGATTAAGTCACTCTAGTACTAGTTTTGTGCTCGTTTTTTATCTTCTGGTAAGACAAGATATCACATGAAAGGTTGCTAAGTTGTCCTTCCTAACTTTTGCACTACTGCAGGGGTGTGATGGTTCAATTTTGTTGGATTCAACACAGAATGTGACGACGGAGAAAACAGCAGGACCTAACAGATCTGTTACCGGATACGATATCATTGATGAAATTAAGACGGTGTTGGAAGCTAGTTGTCCTGGAATTGTTTCTTGCGCCGACATTGTTGCTTTGGCAGCTAGAGATGCCGTTTCCTTCCAAGTAAGATTAAATGATTTGATAATTTTTTTTGGATTATCTATATCAAAATTAGGTGTTGTAGGATTAAAGACATGCATCGATGAGTAATTGAGTATCAGTCAGATCTTATATATGCTTGCACTTCTGAGATAAATTACAACATCGGATTTATTACATAATTTGATGAGTTCTGTGGCGGAAACCTAAAATCTCAAAAAAAGAAAATAGTTTTGACAACAGAAACTACAAAACTTTCCAGATTTAACGTAAAAATTTGTTAACAGGTTAAAGGTTTCATGAACTTTTAAAAATAAGTGTTTTAAAGCATATACATACACAATTATATAGAGTATATAACCAAGTAATAGTTTTAATTAGTATCGGAAAAATGCAGTTTCAAACAGAAATGTGGCCGGTCTTCACCGGAAGAAAGGACGGAAGCATCTCGTTGGCGTCTGAAGTTGGAACGAACCTACCATCTGCAAACGCCAATTTCACAACTCTCCTATCTCAATTCAGAACCAAAGGCCTCGACCTTAAAGATCTTGTAACACTTTCTGGTATATAATATAACATACATATATACAGAAAGCTTGTATTGATATGCACTCACGTAATTCTTTCCTGCAACATTTTGGTTGTGTAACGTAACTCTTTTGTATATAACTAGGGGCACACACAATTGGCAACTCACGTTGCGCCCTTGTGGCAAGAAGGCTTTACAACTTTACAGGAATAGGAGACGCCGATCCTTCTCTTGACAAGACTTATGCACAAACATTGAGGAAACTATGTCCAAATCCCCAGAATCCAGCTACTATTCTGGAAATGGATCCTAATAGTTCTCTCTCCTTTGATTCAAATTACTATCAGGCTTTAAACCAACATAAAGGTCTATTTGTATCTGATGCAGCATTGCTCACAAACTTGCAATCGGCTTTGATTGCAAAAGTTTTTGAAGACCCTACCGTTTTCTTTGCTGAATTTGCTCAATCCATGGTGCGAATGGGTGCTATTGAAGTCCTTACAGGTGATCAAGGAGAAGTTAGGAAAAATTGTCGAGCCATTAATGATCAATGATGACATTTACATACGAATCTTCCATTCATTTTTTTCATATCATTCTCTTGTAACATGTCCAAAAATAGGACATGAAAATAATGCTATAACCAATCAAATGTAATGTGCCAGTGCTAACACGAACCCTTTATAGGTGGAAGACAACTTTGATTCTATGTCCCAACACAAGCTTTAGAAATTTATTAAAGTTGCTTGGAAACTTTCAAATGATTTTAAAAATATTTTCTGACTTGTACATTGCTCCATAAAGGGATATTTGTTTGATCTTTGTTCTTACTACAAAGATGCAACCGTTGGCCCTAGATGCGTATGCTCATAAGATAGATGCATAGTTGTCTGACAACACGCAAAATCGTTCACTACAACCAGCTCTGAGAATCATTAGTTCAATCTCGGTTCAATATCTCAAAACTCAGTGTGATTAATCCAATAACCTAACTCAGGTAAAGAGCCAGTTCTGGAGAAACTTCAAATAACAAACTAGAAACAAGGGAATACATATATAAAAGCTCTATAAGACCACATACTGGAGTTTAAAGGCCAAGCGAATGTAGCATTATTGCGTTTTGTGCATGCATTCGGTTCTCGGCCTGCGGAAAGACGATAGAGTATGGAGCTTCAACTACTTCATTAGTAACTTCCACACCTCTTTCTGCTGGTAAACAGTGCATGAAGTAAGCCTGAGTTCCAGCTATCTTCATAAGCTCCTCATCAACCTATGGAAAGGAAGGGGATATGTTAAAATGGTAATCTTCTATCATTCAGTACTCGTATAAAATGTTTAAAAAAAAAAAAAAAAAAAAAAAAAAAAAAATCCCGTCAATTCACTGTCCTTGCATAACACTAATCAACAGTCAAAATCGATTCAAGCATTTATTTCACTTAAACACTAAATCATATTTTCTTAATGAATATGCTCTTAGACAGCTACGAAAAGGGAAGTCATGTTGATGCCTCGTGTTAATAAAATTCAAAACTAAAATTCGGACAGTTTTCTAGTCATTCAGCTCCATAATTGTTCTTTGTAGTTTGTAATACATTTTGGTAGTTGAATTCAGTAATCCAATTACATGTTGATCACCATGGAAAATTTTTCAATTTTCAGGTCAAAAAAAGATCTAGTTAACCCTCTAAATCCCATATCTGGGAACATCCAGGTTCATACATGGTAATCAGCTTGCTTGCTCAAAAACTAGAGGTTGTGATTTCAAGCCATTTGCTATAGAAGGGTTAGTTGGGTCAAATGGATAAAATCAAATAATTGCTATAAAAGAAATTTTGATTATTATTCTAATAATATACTTTTTTATTCTATTTAGCACATATAAAAAACGGGTAAAACATGTTTCGGGTCGGCCCAGCCTTATCTTAAACAAAAGCAACATAATATTAACACAAGCCCGAGTAGTAGTTACCTGGAATCCTTGAAACACTTGACGGCGATGTGCAGCTTCTTCCTTTTGGCCCATGCTGGCCCAAACATCTGAATACACAACATTTGCCCCTTTAACAGCTTCTTTTGGATCATGGGTGATTTCAATCTTTCCTACGCCAGCCCGTTGAGCTTTTTCAACAGTCTTCGCATCAGGTTCAAAACCTTTGGGGCAGGCACATACAAAATGGAAAGGTATTACAGCAGCTAGCAAGAGCCAAGAATGCACAATGTTGTTTCCATCTCCAACATAGACAACCTGAGTTCATATCATATCAAAGTACAGAAGCTGGTCAAGTCAAATGGGTCCTACATGTAGAGGTAGCAAATTCGAACCATTTACTCATGAACGGGTCAATCTGTGTTTATAATATCTCCAACTGGTAAGTAAAAAAAAAGTAAATAAATAAAAAATAAAAAAATAAAAAATTAATAATAAAAATAAAAATAAAATAAAATAAAATAAATCTAGAAGGAAAACAAGTCGATGGGTAGAAAGTCACCTAAAGTCTCTTTTAATGCGTACAACTCCACAATAGTTATACAAATAATGTATGTGGAGGTCACCCAACTATTAAGGTTGTGTTTAGTACTTTAGTTAGAGGAAAACACCCATGTTTTCCACAAAATGTTTTGTACAAAACAAAGAAAACATAAATCGAGTTTAAATTGCTTTATTTCCAAAAAATTCTCCACAAAACAAAATTCAACTATTTCCTATCTTAACAAGGAAAACTACAAAACTATTTTTTGTTGTAACCCAAATCCCTCACTGTTTTCTCCTTGTTTTCCTTTGTAACCCAAATCCCTCCCTTCCCTTCTTCAAAATACAAAATACAAACATAAACTAAACGCGTTTTCTATATTTTCAAGTGTTTTTGGGAGATAAATTTCCCTTTCAAATTTTTACAAAACTAGAGATAGAAAATAGGAGAAATTTTTGCCCAACTAAACGCACCCTAAACATTTCTATTAAAGCCACCAATATATTAAAAGTTTAAAACGGCTTTATCGGCCACCCAAATATGTATTTGTTTTCGTGTATATCAATTTTGCCATTTATTCCAATATAATATATATATATATATATATATATATATATATATATATATATATATATATATATATATATATATATATATATATGAAATGACAAAGATGAACTTAACTTCAACATATTCAAACTATACAATTAGAATATTAAAAATAAACAAAAAAACAAAAATGAGTTTCATGCTTCTAGTAAAAATAAATAAATAAATAAATAAATAAGCATCTGAATGCAAGTTTGGCATTTTTACGATTTTTCCATATTATTTTACAATGTTATAGTTAGATTAATTTTTGTCAATTAAATATGGCATTAATTTTGGCGGACAGGAACAATGATAAATGTAAACAAACATATGTGTACATACTTGGTTGCTCTATAAAGTTGTTTCAAACCATGGGTGGATTTAATGTTATACTACTGGTTTTTGTAATTACAATCATGCATTATTAGTTCACACGAAATTTCAGACATTTGTTGAAACAGTTTTTACAGGTGTACCCTACCTGATCCGTTTCGGCGAGTACCAAAACTAACCTGTTACAACCCGAACCCCTTTTAAATCTAGCCACCTCTATCTCCTACTTTAAGGTTTTAAGCCCAAGAGATGTACCTTGGTTCCCTCAATTTGACCAATGTGTTCGATCATTGTGAGAGCATCGGCCATGATTTGACAAGGATGATTATAGTCTGTCAGACCATTGATTACAGGGACACTTGCATAATTAGCCAGATCCAGCAGGTCCTACAATATACACAAGCAAATACTCACAAAAGGAACATGACAAAAGACTAACCGGGTGTTTAGATGCGTATTTTGGAAACGATAATGTGAATCTAAGGGATGGGAATCAGATAATTAGCAATAGCTTATGGATTAACTTTTTCTGTTTAAAGTTGTAATTATTGAATAATCAGTTGGCGTTAAGAATTTGGCAAATTCTAAGATTTTAGAGAATTAATACAAAACTTGAGCAATAATGACATTAACTAGAAGAAAGGATGCATCTTGTGAGATAGATAAATAAAAATGAGGTAGTAATTTTGTATCGCATCTGGACAGTCAATTTTGTTCTGGTTACCATGATACTGATTATCATCATAAGAAAATTTTGTTTATCCACATTAAAACTGATATACAAGTTGCAATAATAAGCTTTATAACACAAATCTAAACAATCCCTAATTTGCTTGAGCTCACCTGATGTGCAAAGAGTCGAGCCATGATGATATCATTGTAGCGAGATAGCACACGAGCAACATCACGAGTTTCCTCCCGCTTACCCATTTCAATATCCTTTGGGCCCAAATATATAGCATGGCCACCAAGGAGAAAAAATCCTGTTTCAAAGGAAACACGAGTCCTCATGGAGGGCTTGGCAAATATCATAGCCATTGTTTTCCCCTTAAACGGAAGATATGTTCTCTCTCCTGATTTTAGCAACGCTTTTACCTCTTTGGCTCGGTCCAAAATCTTTAATATAGTTCCCTTGTCAAAATCGTCAATATGTAGAAAGTCCTTGAACCCTGTCTTCTCTAATAACAAAATGATAATAGACGGAAATCATTAAATCTGTGTACCGGTTGTCTCATGAACAGCTCCTGTTCTAGAAAAAATTGAGCTTTGTAAAGCCAGACATTAAATTAAAAGAATACGATAAGACTGAATTTCTATTGACATTGATAAAGTTTCTGAGTTGACGACAGTTTTACAGATATTTTTAATTAATATATGCTAACCACAATCCCATTTATGTAGCATGATGTGGTCCTTCACATATTTTATGTTCATCGGAAAGTTCATTTCTGTATTCACAATATATAGCTGGCAATATTGGCCGGTCAAAACAGGACAATGCTTTTATGGAAAGTTCATTGGAATATTAGCAACTTTAACTAGCACAAAATGAGTACCTTCAACATAGGACAATGCAGATCTGGCATGCAGAACCTTGGTTGGCATTTTGAGAGGTCCCTTCACCTTAAGTTTGTCAACCTTTGCTCCACGAACGAAATCTGTAGAAAATTCGCTTTAATGAATTAATCATACAAAATAAACACACCAATACTAATGTTGATGGTTAATCCAACAAAATGTACAGACACATTACAAATTGCAATTTGCCACCTAATGCTCTTGGATGTTTGGTTTTAAGAACTTCAGATGTTCAAGAAAGCAACATATCCCGCAGATCCCTATTGTTTTAAGACCATAAGGTGCAGACTGCCTGAAAGTCTGAAACTTGTCTTGATGATCAAGTCATTGGAATCTGTAAAACTAGCTTTTAACCATTTTTATCTTATTGGCTCTAACTGCTCCTGGTGATATATCACATGCATTGGTGGAGAATTTTACTAAAGCCTCGTAATCTGATTAGTAAATAACCAAAAGACCAAACTTTAATACATTATTCATTAATTAAACAATGTTTAATAAAAACTTAGCCAGTTTGACAAATAAAACCCGTTCATTGTCACAGTTAGATGTTCTTGTCTGAATTTCCGGAATTCTATACATATATGTCATTTTTCATTTTGAAAACCTTAACAAAAGTTTCAGTGTCCAGTTACAAAGATCACCTTTTTATCTGATATATATTTTAAACTCATTCCTAGAATAGAATACAAGTTACAGCACCATGATTAAAGTATATATTTGGAGAAAAAAAGACTCAACTACTCAAGCATGCCTCATGCGAGTTCCATCATTGCAATGTTCTGTTCCGTGCTCCAAGCAAAATATGTTACATCAACTAATAGACATCGTTTGTCCGATCGGTAATTTATATTAATAAAAAATCAGTTTGGTCGTGTTGGTAATTATTAATTAATGCATTCCCTAAGTTTGGTGACACTGTATCATCATGGTCTAGAAATAAGTCCCCAGATCACACATTTTAGATGCCCTAAAATCTTAAGCTTACTGGTTCAACGTGTGTTTAACAACTGTTTTCTTTTAAACTTTCAAGCTTGCTACAACTCACCTACTTAAGATATAGATACTTATTAATGTTTTTAGAGATGTTATGTGATCTACACTCTCAAACATGTTAGTATAATTGTCAGAAATAACAATAAAATTAAATAGTGGACTGAAAGTGATAAAAATATATATTAATTTGACTTCTTGTCAAAGTGCTCTTGCAGTATCAACAACTAAAGAAACTAGAAATTACAACCAAGAACCAGTAATTCGCACATAACTAAAAAACAGTAGCCAAAGGAAATATGCTATGACTTTAAACAATATTTAGAAAAATCATAAACTCTTACAAGCACACTGGTAAGGTCAAAGAAATTACTCTTAATGTAAAACACAGCCGTTTGTTCTGAATTTGGCCAACAATTTTCCATCAGTAACACCGGTTATAGAGCTTATTTCCCTTTTCAGTGATTCGTGACCAATTTTACAATTCATAGGAAAAGTTATCTTGCAATATAGACCATCTGATCTCAAAAGTCACAGCGCATTAATTATTATGAACTATTAAGAGTGCTACTACAGTGCTCGTAGAACATAAGCAATTGCAGTATCTGTCTTAAAAACCTCCAAACTACTTTGCTAGGTAAAAAGGCCTAGTAGACATAGATAAGAATTATGATATAATCAGTAATTAACTACTCTTCTGCCATATCAATAATAATCTAGTTACGTCATTGATGCTCACTTGTATAAATAGACTTGGTGCAAATCAGTAAAAAAAAAAAAAAAAAAAAAAAAAAAAAAAAAAAAAAACACTATTTCGGAACTAAAGAAAAGAGTACAAATATAATCTTACTTAAGGTAAACAAACATATCTATTATGATGAAAAAAATTCCTGGACTAAAATATTTGACCTGAATCAAAAAATAGAAGGAATGGAAGCTGACCTTTGCTCAGATTGTCCAGATTCATGCGCGAGGTAGTGGTCCTAAGCCTGTGAAGATCATGGGTACCTTCTAACCCCAGTTTCGTTGGCATCAATGCTGCGTATGCCATTTCTGAGAGGTCCACCTACATAAAAATTTCAAAAAATACATCAATTCATTAGTATGCTAATAAATTCACACAAAATGTGTGATGGATAAATTTGTTACTGTCAACCAAGTAATTAACATGAGTTAAATATTGGGATAGAATTGATAAATGTTGTTTCGTTTACGTGTTAGGTTAGAGTATTATCCCCAAAGAGAGAAAGGTCATACAAGTTGATCCTACAATTATGTGGTTTATAGTCAGCTCCATTCTCCTCGAAATCATTCATTTGATTAAAAAAAATTTGTAAATGTGCGGGGTTCAGCGTAGAAAACAACATACAGAGGAACGTCATACAAGTTAAAGCTACCTTATATAATCAAAACCCTGCTACATGATAATAAACTTACTATTCATCTACTGTCGAAGATAGAGAGAGCACACGGGTTTCTGGAATAATGAAAGTCAATGGTGTGCCACAAAATTTAATTTTAAAAAACTTATTTAAATAAACAAAACTTTCTTAGAGTCACATAGTGAGTGCCTGCGGTACAATGCTTTTTCAACTAAACAAAGTGAATGCGGCAAAACTACCTTAGTTTCACTGCAAATAGGTGCAACTCTATGAACTTCTTAATCAGGGACACTGATGCACAAGAGCTCACTCATATCTATGTATTCGCTTAAACAATTTTTTGTTTTTTGTTTGGAAACATCTCTTGTTATTTTACAAAATTCTAATATGAAATTATTTTGTGATAGTAAAAACATTTTTCTTGAACAAGTGGTACTGCAAATTAAAAACCAGATTATTGTACCAACGCTTGACTAAGAAGAAGTTAAACACATTGAAAATGCAGAAAACTGAGTAGCAAGAATATACATATGATAAACTCAAAAGCTTAATAAATACACCAGTAAATTACAAACACCATCACACCCTTTTATTTGACATAAAATCTTTAAAAAAATAAATCATACCATATCAATCAACAATAATAAAGAAAAGCACGAATGGGTAAGCAAATTAATGAAACTGGATACCAAACCACTTGTTATCTGGAAATTATAAGATTGGGTAAGTATAATTTAGTTCAACCTGATCTTCAATTCATGATAAAAAGAAAAGCAACAGTCTTTCTTTCACAAGGTATTAGCTATTAAATTGATATAGCGTGTTTCTAGAACAGAAAGACACAATGGCTCGACGAGATAAGAATTAGAGGCTGGGCGGAATGAGAGGAAAGACCATATTGGGGGGTTACGGTTTGAGTGGGTGGGTTTGAAGATGCGTGTAGAATGTGACTATCACATGATTATGTTATTATATACCCTTTATTTTCAAGCCTTAACCTTTTATTTAAAATATGAGAAATTCCATTTCTTCACTAAATGTGGTGGAAATCAAGTTTCATAGAAATCACATTTCTCCGCCATCATCATCTCCATTTCTTTGCCTTCAACTTTCTCTACCAAACATTTCTCATTCCCAAATTTCAAAAACCTTAACCCAAACATATCCTATGTCACGTAACAACTAACAATTATCGTAAAAAATCTGTTTCATCTTAACTAAAGACTTCAAACTAAGAGAGTTCCAACTTGCTTACAGAAACCATTTTTATTTTGAAATTTGGATCATCCAAACACTCTAAACTGCTTATTTGCTTATAAAATAAGAAGATATGCACAAAAAAAAAAAAAAAAAAAAAAAAAAAAAAAAAGGGTCCTAATACGATTGTTTCTGCTAACCTCAACTTGCTTATTAAAAAGCTCTTTATCCCAAAATAAGCACTAGAAGCAATTTAGATAATCCAAACACTCTGAATTGCTTATTTATTAGCAGTAAGGCGGTAATAATCCTCAATCGCTACTTTTAACATACAAAAAAGTAGCAAAACAAGTTTGCATGTTCATCAATCGAATAAAAACATAAATATAAAAAAGTTTCTAATTACCTGATTAAAATGTGGATGAAATGAATTGATCGATAAGCTGCAAAATTAGCAAGTGATTATTATTATTATTGATTATTGATTGAGATTAAAAGAGCATATTTATTTACCTGTTGGAATGACGGAAGGGTTTTTTTGTTAAGAGTACGTTTTTTCAAGAGACTTCAGTGGACTGGAGTTGGGTTGATAGAAATGTTTTTGGTGAAGTCGTAACAAACTTTCTGAAATTAACCGATATACGTAACATACTTATTTTATTCTAAAGATACATAATATACTTTTAAATACTTACAAATGTACGTAACATTGACGATTACCATTTTAAAAAGTTATAATTTTCGTCCCTGTTATTTGTGTTGACTTTCACCGTTAGTCTTTCGACATTTTTTTACTTAGAAAAGTTACAGTAATGGTCCTTTAACATTTTGTTGACTTCCATTGTTAGTCCTTTGACATTTTAATAATCTTTCGTCCATTTTTCTTTACGTTTTTATCCGTCTTAAGCCATTTTCTTCTGTTTTTATACAATTTCGTCCGTTTTGTCTAACAATTTTATCATTTTTGTCCGTTTTTATCCGTTTTCTTTCGTTTTTATACGCTTTCATCCATTTTGCTTACGTTTTCATATGTTTATCTGTTTTTGTCTGTTTTCATCCGTTTTTATATGCTTTCGTCTTTTTTTCTTACGTTTTCTTACATTTTTATCCGTTTTATATGTTTTTGTCCTTACGTTTTTATAAGCTATCGTCTGTTTTTCTTTCATTTTTATCCATTTTTATCTGTTTTTATCTGACTTTATCTGTTTTCATCCGTTTTTATACGCTTTCGTCCATTTTTCTTACGTTTTTATCCGTTTTCATCTGTTTTTATATGCTTTCATCCGTTTTTCGCACATTTTGATTTGTTTTTAATCATTTTCATCCATTTTTATATACTTTCGTTCGTTTTTCTTATATTTTTATATGTTTTTATCCGTCTTCATCCGTTTATATAGCTTTTGTCTATTTTTCTTATGTTTTTATACGTTTTAATCTGTGTTTGTTCGTATTCATTCATTTTTATACGCTTTCGTCTGTTTTTCTTACGTTTTTTTCTTATAAAAATGCATGAAAACAGATAAAAACATATGAAGACGTAAGAATAATGGACGAAAGCGTTAAAAATGGATAAAAGCGTATAAAAATGGATAAAAATGTATAAAACGGATAAAATTGTATGAAAACATAAGAAAAACAGACGAAAGCGTATAAAAACGAATGAATACGGATAAAAATGTATGAAAACGTAAGAAAAACGGACGAAAGTGTACAAAAATGGATGAAAACATAAGAAGACGGACAAAAACATATAAAAACGGATAAAAAATGCACAAATAGATAAAAAAAAAATGTAAGAAGAATGGACGAAAGCATATAAAAACAAATGAAAACGAACAAAAAATGATAAAAACGTAAGAAAAACGGACGAAATCGTATAAAAACGTAAAGAAAAACGGACGAAAGATTATTAAAATGTCAAAGGACTAACAATGGAAGTCAACAAAATGCCAAGGGACCATTACTGTAACTTTTCTAAGTAAAAAAATGTCAAAGGACTAACGGTGAAAGTCAACGCAAACGAAGGGACCAAAACTGTAACTTTATAAAATGGTAATCGTCAATGTTACGTACATTAGTAAGTATTTAAAAGTATATTACGCATCTTTGGAATAAAATAAGTATGTTACGTATATCGGTTAATTTCAGAAAGTTTGTTACGTATATTCAGACTTCACCCAAATGTTTTTGTTGCCAATTGGATTTTTTACATTAATGTTCCATTCACTTTCACTTTTTTTTTATTTTTTTCTTTTTTCTTTTTTTCTTTTTATTTACGTGTTTGTTTAAGCTTATATATGAGCTTACGAGCTTGGTTTCGGCTTGTATTTTATAAGCCCTAATTTTTCGGCTTATTTTTATGTTTGTCGGCTAGAATAAGTTTATTACAATATAATAAGCTTATATAAACCAAAATTTATAAGCCAGAAAATATAAAACGAAACCAAATAAGCTTGTAAGATCAAATATAAGCTTAAACAAAATTGTTTCGAGTGGATTGTGCGAAGATCAAACAAATTTAAAAGTTTAGATTGGCAACAATGGTTACGGGACCTTACAAAAAGTCGTGTGCAGTAAGCATTTTTATTTCAGTTTTCACCTCTCTGGGATTGTGTACTGGTTTAGATGATGGCTGATGTATGACAGTATATTGTTAGTTCAAACATTGGTCAAGTCTTTTGTTTGCAAGTGACTTCTTCAAGGTCTGATAATGAAATGCAATTGGCAGTGCTATGTGTTTTATTATGTGACAGTTAGTTGTGGTTTTTAAGGTTGTTAGTTTTAAATTTTAAATGGCATGGAAAGTAGGTGTGTCCAGCTCTCTCTTATGCTATTTTGTCTTTGACTACTCCTTGAATTGTCATGTTGGAATCCTGTGTCAATTTCTTGTTAAAGTGTTAGTTGTGGTCGCTTGTGATCCTATGTGTTTTTGTTGTTTAGTTTTGTCTAGGTTCAATTTCTTCTTGTTATTTTGCTTGGGCCCATGCTTTTTATTCTCTTGTTAATGAGTTGGGTGCCTTTTCTTTGTAATTTTGTTTTTTGGTTCTTTGATAAAATGTTGCCTAAAACAATTAAAAAAAAATAAAAAATAAATAAATAAAAAGACTTAAACAAAATTGTCACATCAACATTTTCACTTGCCATTATCAATTATACACCAAAATTTTCTCTCACTAATCACTCAAGCCAAAACATCACTTTTGAATTCTACCATACCTAATTAAAACATTAAAAACTAATTAAAAAATAATAATAAAAGAGTTGGCGCAAGCCAAAAGTGGGTGTTATCATGGGTGAAACGTTACCACACACTATAGTAAGTTAGTAACATTGTCATTAGGAGTAGCTATTTGTTTTGTAAAAGTGTTTTATAAAGTAACTATTTTTATAATTATAACATCATTTTCAAATAGGAGTATTTAAAAAAATAAAATAAAATAAAATAAAATAAAATAAATAAATAGATGACCGCACACTATCAAACAAATATTATCTTGAAGTGGACACTTTAACCCATTAAAAGAAAGAGCTTTACTCGGTTGAGTATGTGTGAACTTGTGGTTCAACATGTAAACTAGTCGGCTAAAATAGTCAGAAATTGTTGTAAGCAAAAAATATATTATATTAAAAATGTTAAACGCTCCAAAAAGTTAGTCGCCAACACACATTTCTCTCGGTAATTACTTATTATATCATACTTCTTATCCGTATCTCAATGACCTTACCGTTCAACACGGAAAGCTAAACAACAAAACCATTCACATCCCATCTCTTAAACTGATGGGTGAAGTCTGAATATACGTAACAAACTTTCTGAAAATAACCGATATACGTAACATGCTTATTTTATTCCAAAGATACGTAATATACTTTTAAATACTTACCAATGTACGTAACATTGACGATTACCATTTAAAAAAGTTACAGTTTTGGTCCCTATTTTTCGCGTTGACTTTCACCGTTAGTCCTTTGACATTTTTTTACTTAGAAAAGTTACAGTAATGGTCCCTTGACATTTTGTTGACTTCCATTGTTAGTCCTTTGACATTTTTATAATCTTTCGTCCGTTTTTCTTTACGTTTTTATCCGTCTTCAGCCGTTTTCCTCCGTTTTTATACAATTTCATCCGTTTTGTCTTATGTTTTTATCATTTTTTGTCCGTTTTCTTCCTTTTTTATACGCTTTCGTCCATTTTGCTTACGTTTTCATATATTTATCCGCTTTTCACACATTTTTATTCATTTTTAATCGTTTTCATCCATATTTATATGCTTTCATTTGTTTTTCTTATGTTTTCATATGCTTTTATATGGTTTTCTTACGTTTTTATACGTGTTAATCTGTGTTTGTTCGTATTCATTCATTTTTATACGCTTTCGTCCATTTTTCTTACGTTTTTTTTCTTATAAAAATGGATGAAAACGGATAAAAGTATATGAAGACGTAAGAAAAATGGACGAAAGTGTTAAAAAATGGATAAAAGCGTATAAAAATGGATAAAAATGTATAAAACGGATAAAATCATAAGAAAAAATAAGCAAAACAGACGAAAGCGTATAAAAACGGATGAAAAAGGATAAAAACGTATGAAAACGTAAGAAAAACGGACGAAAGCGTACAAAAATGGATGAAAACGTTTAAAAATGGACAAAAATGAATAAAAACGTAAGAAAAATGGACGAAAGCCTATAAAAATAGATGAAAACGGACAAAAAATGATAAAAGTGTAAGAAAAACGGACGAAATCGTATAAAAACGGAGAATATATATATATATATATATATATATATATATATATATATATATATATATATATATATATATATATATATATATATATATATATATATATAGGCTTAAGACGGATAAAAACGTAAAGAAAAATGGACGAAAGATTGTTAAAATGTCAAAGGACTAACAATGGAAGTCAATAAAATGTCAAGGGACCATTACTGTGACTTTTCTAAGTAAAAAAATGTCAAAGGACTAACGGTGAAAGTCAACGCAAACGACAGGGACCAAAACTGTAACTTTTTAAAATGGTAATCGTCAATGTTACGTACATAGGTAAGTATTTAAAAGTATATTACGTATATTTGGAATAAAATAAGTATGTTACGTATATCGGTTAATTTCAGAAAGTTTGTTACGTATATTCAGACTTCACCCTAAACTGATTTACATACCAAACGTAAAAATGACGCCATCCGCAGTGACGGAGGTGTGGAGATGGAGGTGGGCAACTTCAAGAGGTGAGATAAGGATAAGAGGCGTGATTTTGTGTTTTAGATGTTATTATATGTGTAATTAGGTCAAATCTATTAAGAGGCTACTCTAACGTATAAGCCTGAATATGAACAGAAAACAAACACACAAATGTATTATAATGTCTGACTAAATCAGACTTCAGAGGCAATCAAGCAACCAGATGTATTTTGAAAAAACAAACACCATCTTAATTAAAAAAAAAAGTAAAAAAAATAATAATTAATTAATAAATAAATAACTATATTTCTTAAACACTATCATTTCATTTGAAACAGACCAGGGAAAAGAAATCATACAATTGTGAATGTTTTTGTACATGAAAAAAGGTTAAACAAGTGATCCAACTCGAGAAAATAAAGTTCAACTACACTAATGTAATAAAAGGTTAGATTATGTTTGGCAAGTTTAAAATACGGGCAACTTAAACATTTCTCTACAATATGTGCGACAAGACACGTTATAGTCGTTGACAAGAACAATGCCCATGGTTGATAGCAAACTAGTCAGATTATCAAAAAATGACTATTTTGATCACCTGTAAAACCCCTCAACACTAGTCCTTTATTTAGTTGACACTAAAACCTCAATTTAATGAATGACAGAATCAGCGAATGATTATGCTAGTTTTTTTTTTTTTTTTTTTTTTTTTTTTTTTTTTTTTTTTTTTTTTTTTTTTTTAAAAAAAAAAAAAGCTATATACTCATGCATGTAATTGCACGCTATGTCTCATTTGAGACTTGAACCCATAGTCTCTTGGTTGACTGATTACTCACATACCGCTGAGCCAAAGGCTCACTGGTTGATTAAGCTAGTTACCTGCTACATTCAGCACCATCTCGCACAAAAGGCCACTATGATTTATATTTGACCACAAAATGCTGTTACAGATATACTGAACAAGGGTAGAGCACCATAGCTACATACATTTGATTTTACAAATAAGTCAGCATCCATTTGTGAGAAATAATTCCCCTAAACAGTAAATTGTACCACTCTGAAAGTCGAATAATGTTCCGCTATCCAAAGATTACTTGTATTATACTTAATACTTGTAATCAGGTTAGAAACGGATGGCAGCTTTTGGCGGTTCATTGCAACCAAAGATAGTCAATTGCTGGTTCTGTATCTGAAAACACAACGTAAAGATAGGTGAGTTAACTGTTTCTGTTTTCCAGTGTCGGGTTATAAAAAATTCATTAGTTTGTTAGCACAATTTATGCATAACAAAGGTTAATTACACTGGTCAACTCAATGACCGTTGACTGCACCTTCATTCCCATGTAAGAGTTATCTACTCATACGTTAGTGGTTCGAAATTGCCATCTGTAAATGAACACATGTTTATGCAATTTCGAACCATTAACTTATGAGTAGTTTGATTAGGGTTGTGTCACCACTTAAACAGGTTAAAATACACAGTTAGCTATAGGTCAAATGTGGCCGCATAGATAAAAAAAAATAGTCACCCAACGAAATAATATCTTTTCAGTGCATGCAACCTCCTAAATCGATTACAACCAAATATACTAGTTACTGTAATAACAATATTATAATGCAATCACAATTGACACATCAGTAAATTGTTGAAAAACAATTGACAAAAGTGTTTGTGGGTCAAGCCAAACGGCCAAACCTGAACCCATACATACTAAAAAAGAACCGTTTCATCCCATACCTGTTTCTATTTGTTACCTAACCCTCCAGGCCCACCCATTTTTGGCATCTCTAGCTAGAACTTAAAGGCTTGGGCCCATGCTCTGCTAGTACTGGTCAATGGCCCATCTTCCAGGCTTGGCTCCTATGGGCTCGTATAGGCTTGTATAAAGTTGGAACTCTCCCACAAAATAAAAGAATTCCAATTAGTTGGAACCAATTTTTAAAACCAAATGGATAATAATTAGACCAATGTTGGTCATTTGGTCATAAATAGATTTTGAAGTATATCTCAAAGATGATATTTTTTCAATGTGGCGGTTCTTATATGCTACTACATATTGGAAAATGAAAATCAAGGGTTCATATTTAGTGTGTTGTAATCTGTTATGATTCAGATATAATTAGGACCAAGCTAAGCTCAGTGGGTAATTAATCCTTAAATCAACAAGGAAAGCTATGGAATTATAGTAGCTTTTGTAAATGTGTGTAATGAAACAGTGTTAAAGAGAATTGGAGAAGAAAATTATCAATTCATTCATAAATCTGATATCAGTACTATTGCCCATATATAGGCTACTCATGGAGACACACCCAACTATCGCTATTATTGTCATAAGAGACCTCATACTTAATCACGTAAAGGACCCTAAACTTGAAATAGGTGCATGAAATAATCTTCTTCACACATATAAATGAAAAAAAGAAATGTTACCTAAGAAGAAAGATCAGGGAGCTGAGATACTTTTTGTATTTCTTTGATAATAAGTTCTTTTTCCTCTTCAAATTGATCATCATCACCACCTAAAGCATATATATTAAGAGAATATGAGCATGTGCACACAAAAAGGTTGTAACAATTAAAATTAACATTCAAAGGAATTGGTCCAGAGGCAGAGGTGGCAATTTCAGCCCATTTACTGATGATTGGGTCGATTTGTGTAGTTTCTAAATAAAATGGGTGGAATTAGAAAAAAATTAGCTAAAAGGGAAATGAGTTCACAGGTATTAACTTCTATGTCATCTAAACTTTATTTTTCAAGACATACCAGTATACAACTCAATACTCATGATCGTTTTTTCTTCAAAGATTTAAACTAATATTATAATAATTAAAATTTTGTAATCATGATTTACACATTTCTGTTTTAGTGTTTTTATGAAGTTTCTAAAAAGAGCACAAAAAACTATTTCTGCGTCAACCCAACCTGCTCTCCGTTTAGAACTTTACTAAACTATGACATGTATCACCATTTCGATAGGTTACATAACCCACCCAACTTGCCACCTCTAATGCAGAGTAGCATATATTATGATAATTTACCTTTTCCAGCAGATAGATTGTTTAGCAATTCCAGCAATCTTTCATGGTTCTTTGCTAATATGACTTTTATTTCTCGAGGCTTATTAGGGTTAGCCACAAATATCTGCAGGTAAAAGAATCATAAGCCAACGAAATATGAGTTCCAAGGTTTAAAGTAAGCAATAAATGAAAAATAAACGATAACATGTAGCTTCTTGGTCATACATTAATCTGCGATGCAGTGTATTGTAGTAATAATGAGAAAAGATCTTATACCTTAAAGATGTGGAATGCAGATATCTGGATGTTTTTGCTTGTATCCTGTCAGACATAATAACAAATAGTGACCATGAACTTATCAAAGATAGAAGTTTGGAAGAAATTACTATTCCGTATATGATAGAAAGTTATTTATAAAGGGAACCGGTCTAATGGGTCTAATGTATATAACCTCCTGATTCCTGAATCTCTATATAAACAGCTTAATATTGCATCAATATTTTTTATTACTTTCCTTTTTTTTGAACGACAACTAACTATCTCACAACATATACACCACAAATCTATCTCACATGTCCTAAGTAGGACTTGAACCCACAACTATTTATAGATGGTGTTTATGGGTAAACCAACCGAAACACGCCCATTCAACCCATAGTAAAAAATTAATCGTTTCAACAGAAACCGTTGAAACCAGATGCAATCCCAATAATGTTAATAATAAACAAGAAAAGGGATTAATTACCGTTAGCAACGTCATCATGACTTTAAAGTGCTGAACTTCTGCAATATATTTTTTCATTATATGGGAGCTCGGAGGCTCCAAAAGGAACTCGGAAAGAAGCTGTCAAACCAAAAGATTCATCATCAGTTTGTTTCACCAAGCACATGAACCTGAATGAATAATGTAAAAATAGTTTAACTGACCTTCAAAGATTGTCTTCTTGTTACATAGTTACTAGAGGTTAAGAGTGTTTCATATTGCTCAAAGAACTGAAATGATGTTAAAGAATAAAATCAATGTGCGTCTGCAAATAATATAAATAGAAGATTTTTGTACTGACTTTGTTCATTTATAATGAAACCCTAACTATAAGTCATGTGTGTCAAGTTTTGTCCCTTACAAATGTTCCATCACTTCCATTATCTGGTTATCCTATGCTGTCCTTTTAACAAGTTTGTAATAATTTACCACAGTTTTCTGTTGATGATTTCCACTGCCTCGTGAATACTGATATGTTACAACTCAAAGTTTTTGTTTCATAAATTTGAGTTTTTGTATTGATGAGTTGGTATTAATCACTAAATAATCTCGAAGAATGTGAATTTCTTACCATTAGTTACATTGCAATTCTCTATTAATGTATCAATGACTAACCATATCATGATAAATATATGATAATTCATACATACCGTATAT
This sequence comes from Artemisia argyi, assembly GCA_030686995.1. Lineage (NCBI taxonomy): Eukaryota > Viridiplantae > Streptophyta > Magnoliopsida > Asterales > Asteraceae > Artemisia > Artemisia argyi. The sequence goes on from CM060694.1 coordinate 93,893,656, forward strand.
TCAATGCAAGTTAAACTGATTCAGATGCTAGGTATGGTCGAAAGACACAAGAAAGAAGTAAACCTCGACGTAATGAGAAGTTAAGAATTCAGAGACTGCATCCGGATGTTTGGTAAGCAGATCCTGTGTAACGTTTGTATAATAATAAGTTACAGACAGCTTAAATGTTTGTACCAGCCAATTCTGCCCGAAATTTAAACAATTTTAACTAAAAGATCTGACCTTAAAGGTGGAAAATGCATCAGAAGCAACATCAAAGTTAGCTAGCTCCACGTACTTGAAAAACAATTCAAAGCTTGGAGAATCTAATATATATCTGAAAAGACATGATTAAAGCCAAGTGTCATGCTTTCAACTGAAAATGGTAGTAAGATTTTATGAGTATTGTATGTCCTTATCTTATATTATGTGTCAAAAGTAAGCTTGTAAGGCCATTAAACAAGAGTGGCGGGACTACTTAGTTTGCAAGGATATATTTTCAGATAACACTTCCGCAATAGCTCTTGCACGTGTAAACGAAACAAAGGCATTAAGTACATAGCTAAATGAAGCTAATATTCCATTTCACAGCTTTACTGTGTTGCATAACAATCATAACTCATACTTTCATTCATTTGAACACCTTTTGAGGTGATTTAAGATGTAGAAATTTAAGAAGAATGTTTTGGGCATCTGCATATTAAGCTTCAACCGATCATGACATCTAAGTGGAAGCTGGAGTTAATGTTTTGACAATATATATATAGTTAGAAATGGAAATCGAACTATTCACAAAATTGGCAAAGGACCTGCAATCTTGGAAACAAGATTACAGATTGGACATGTAAAACCATTATTTTAACTCAGTTGTGAGGATGAGCACGATCTAGAAGAAACTACGATTGAAAACATTCAAAACGTGCGTTTAACAAAAGGTTTGACATAATTTGAAGACATGATCGACTTTACAGCTTGAAATCACCTGAAGATGAAAACAAAAGATGTGTGCGCTTTGTTCTAAATATTTTAGCTTTTGTTTGTCTAGATTATTCGTGCTAGTTACTCTTTCTGGATCACGTTTGAGGTTTAAGCTATTAGATTGCCATACGCTTACTTTTAAGTGGGCGGGTCCAAAGATTTTAAGTTGTGACCATTTAGTCATAGTTGCTAAATATGTGGCAAATATACAGGCGTGGAAGGAGTATTGGTGCTTGATAAATGAATAGCAGGACCCATCAATCCTAAATTTAAGCTACACAGGATACTTCAATATATTTTTATTTGCATATATTTACATTAGTTTAATTGCAGCAGTTTATGATCTTACAAATTGTGACTTTGTGATTTTTTATTTCTATTTTCTCAATGATGATAATTTTTCTTCCCATATTCCCAACCATGCATGCCCTCTGATATTTCATCAACAGACCACGGATCAAATCAAAACCTGAAGACCCCACCATACTCGCTTGTATAGTAGAATTGAGCAAAGCCTATTGTACTATGCATAGTTTGGAAGCCACATGGAAATAATAAATTTTGCCGGATCTTTTAAATGTAATCAATATGAATTCTCCTATAAATCAAAACCTATACTATTAACCAAATTTACACACGCATTCTCCCTACAGCCCTACTTGGCATGATTCCTCTAGATACCATTTGAAAAGCATTACACCAGTATCTCAAGACAAATCAGGCATGGGTATGATTCAATAAATTATCTACAAAATAGACCAGATATAAAGAGGTAAGCAGCATAATGTCTTACTTTGCAAGAGTCGGGAACTTGATGCATTCCCTCAGCATGTTTCCACAATTTAAGGCAATCTCTTTGTTGTCATAACTGGTATCATAATAATTATTCTAAGTTAAAAACTATCGTCAGCCAACGTATATGATAAAATAAAGCAGCAAATCTGAATCAAACAATTATCTTACCCCGCAACCAAGAAGTCTAATAAATCTGAATGGTTCTCCAAGAATTGCACACAACAATAGGTTGACCCAACTTTTTGCTTTAATAGTATGGACCAACACTGAACTAAATCTTTGCGCGCCTATGTCAAAATTACAATGCCATCATACTCATAAGTATATAATAGCTTAATACATAAGACGATGGTATTAGATTATAATCACTCACCTCCCAACCAAGTATAGATAACTTGTGAAAGAAAAGTGAAATCACGTCCTCTTTACAAATTTCCACTGCCAATTGTAAAATTTGTTCGACATTTGGTTCAACCTCACCGTCACCTAAAAGCATAACTTTCATTGCACCAAAATTTTTCTCAACTTCCTCTAATGCCTGTATTCACAAATACATTTGCATATTAGTCTTCAAAAGCCTTACTTCCTCTAAAAAAAATAACTTTCCTACTTAGATTTAAAGTAACAGCTCGTGTACTTTAAACAAATCCATAATGCTGTCAAGCCACAAACTCACCACAATCAGTTTTTTTTTTTTTTTTTTTTTTTTTTTTTTTTTTTTTGGTATACCTGGGTTTGCGACTCGACATTGCGACCCGACTAATCCCAGGGCGACTACCTTTTGGATAGCCCGGAGTAGGCGCAGGTTAACCTCCGTGGCCAATGGGGGATTAATTTTCTCCCCAGGGTTCGAACCCAAGACCTCTAGGCACTTTCGTCCAAAGAGGCTAAGCCCTTGCCACTGGGTCACCCCCATTGGTTAACCACAATCAGTTTTTAACATTCAGATTAACTGACTATGCTTCTCTTATATAATCGCTTGACCGAAAATATTCAGTTTCTTACCACAATACCACCCCAACAAAACTAGTTAACTAAAACTACCCGTTTACCATTCTTTCGGCAAAACATTGATCTTTTTCACTCCAATTTCACAAAACTTTAATTATTCTTTCAAAAACTTTTTTTTCTGTCATTTTATCCATTAATTCCTTAAAAATTCATAATTTGCCTAAAATTCAAAACATCATTAACAAATGTGTGATCTTCAAGTATAACCAACATATAAAATGCAATCAAAAGACCCAAAAATGATCTACATTTCTAAATTTCAACCAAGATCTCCAATTTCATAATCTTGACCCAATACCCACAAAACATACCAAATTACATTACACCAAAACATATTAAAATCAATCAAAAAAAGGTTAAAGTTTGAACCTTTTCAAGTAATTTAACCTCAACAACAGTTTTAGTGTCAAGACCCATGAGGCTATCTTTGATTGCTTTTGCTAATTCTTGTGGGGTTTTGGGCCTTAAGGCTTTGAAGAATGAAAACGACATCGTTCTGATTGATGATTTAATGAATGAAGAAGAAAGGGTTATTTGTGGCAATCACCTGATCAGTGAGAGTAGAAAAATAGTACTAGTAATGAAGAAAATAAATGTTTTTATTTTTGATGGTCCAAATGTGGCCCAAATATTTTTATTGCCTTTTTTGGTTTGTAGGTGGGTTTATGATTTTGATTTGGATTTGATGGATGAGAGATAAATAAATTAAATAAAATAAAATATGTATTTAACTAAATAAATAATTAATTTTTATAACTTTGGGTAAACTGCAAAAAATGTCCTTTAACTATGTCAATTTTGCGAAAGTTGTCATCATACAAGAATTTTAGCAAAAAGTGACCCTGAGCAGGTTTTCTTAGGCAAAAAGTGTCTTTGAGGATGACGTTTGTTTGCAAAAACGGTTTTTTGCCTAACGATCGTTAGCGAAGCCCGTTAGTAAGTCCTCACGTGCGTTGCACGTGAGGGTATTTTCGTCATTTCACTGTTTCTGCCTTTAACACACTTCAGCTACCTCACTTGCACGAAAATCGACGAGGACATTTTTTGCAAATAACCAAACTAAATCGTATTTAACACATTAACATTAACAAAATCACACACACATAAACGTTCTATCTTCTTTCAACCCATATCTTAAACAATACAATCGAAGCTTAGCAGTCGTGATTCTTCAAAAAACACACGTACCAGGTAACTACATTTACTGATTTTTACTTCATTCAAACGGTATTTGCATTTTTTTGTAACCTTAATTGTTAATGCAGTAACCATGTTTGGTAATCAATTTATTTGCGCTGTGGACAATCCTCAACATGTTTTGGATGAGTTTGTAAGTTAACACCATTATTGACAAGCTGTTATTTCTCTAAAGAAAACTAGTTTAATTAGTATTTAATCACAATGGCTAAAAATTAATTTTCATATACAGGAATTGCATAATGATTATGTTCTAGGAGGTTCCTAGCATGGCAATGGTTTTATTTACTTAGTTAACTGTGTGTGTTGGGGGGGGGGGGGGGTTAGATGGAAAGTTCGTGTAAGGAGAGTCTCAGAATTAAAGTGTGTTGTTGAGGGAGCAAGGTGGAATGATTTTGTCATTCACAACATCACCTGTTCTGATGTTGAGTACATACATTTTGTTGAAGAGGGTGAGGATGTGTTCTATGTAACTTGTTATGGTGAGGATGGGTTGGAGTTTCACAATTATGAACCCCATAGTGCCCCATTTTGGAGATGTTTAGTGCCTGTGACAGACATATCTCTGCTTATGCAGTTGTTGCAGGAAGACTTTCTGAGATATCTGGATGGTCCAACCCCTACTGATTCGGTCGTGGTTTCCACTAACACGGCTGACTAAAATGTTAGGGTGGCCAGTGATCATCTCTATGATCGATACGTCCACTCCTTCTTGTATGCTTGTGGTTGGTTGACACTGGTTTGAGACTTGAATATAAGCCCTGGTCAGTGGATGGTTTTTACTCAGGTTGTCCCGGGCCAGGAATATAATGTGATGTTGTTTGAACCTGATGGATGGGCCATCACAACTGTGGAGACATTGATACGTGGGAATTGCGCCCTCGCAACAGGTTTTACCTCTCAAGGGATCTCTAGAAGCTTAAAACCCCCACCAGGCAGTGTACCTGATCGTTGTAGTATAGTATAGTATTAAGTACCAGGGGATTGATCGCTCAACTCAGGAATAGTGTCGCTAGGATTAGAAAGCCTACTAAACTAGGTCTAGAGGTGAGGGATGATTCTTTTTGTATTTTTATATTTTATAGAAAAAAAGTAAAATCTCGGGTTTTGAAGGAATGGGCGGAATTAGTTGCTAGTCAACTAACCCAATTAATCTAAAGATGCAATCAAAATAAAATAACAAAAATAAAAATGAAACTATTATACTAATGTGGTGGAAACAATAATGAGAGAAGTTGTGTTTACTTAGACTTCATTACTCCCTAGATATCTTTTATAGGTTGATTAGCTTGTTACAATTGCATGGATGACGGGTCATATTCCTTAATACTAGTCGTAGGGCCGTGTACAATATTCCCTAACTCTATAAGATTCTACCTCACTCCTATGTCGAGCCGTTAGAAACTCCTAACATGGGATCATTAGAATTCTCTTACGCATTAAATACAACCAAAAATCGTAGTACGCATCCGATCATGTTTCTTAAGACGTTCAAGCAAGTTACCAATGGAAGTCTGCCAGTTTTCTTAAGCCTAACATCGAATACAATCATCCGTAACAATTATAAACAAACAATCAACCCATAATTAACATCTAGGTTTCACTACATCTAAGCAAACACAATAAAAATCTAGCCTAGCATGTTAAAGAGAAGACAAGCGTAAGATATAATCACACAACACATAGACATATTGAATGATTTGAATAAGTACTTATCTTCAATTGAACGTGGAAGAATCAAGGGGTTGAAACCCTTGAAAAAACTGTAAATTCGTCTTAGGGTTTATTTGTAACACCCCCTAAATTTCAACTAGAGCAGCGGAAGACTTTGCGGGGTATTACTTAGAGGATCGAAGTCAAGTCATAGAAAACGACTCGAAGAGACGTTTTAAAATTATGTTTATCATTCATTTAAAAGCAAGTTTTCAAAATACAAAGTGGTTCCATTTGTTTTAACATATCTTAGAAGATATGATTTACTAAAAGCGAATGACAAAACATTTTATTTAACACCCTTATAAGGGTTAATGCCCTCTCCATGCTTCGAGCTCCTTCGCATTAATTTCCTGAGATAAACATGCTAAAAGTTAACAAAAGTTGAGTAATATTCATAGGTTTAAGTTTAGTAGTTTGAACACAAGCGATAGTGATAATTGCATCGAATTACAATTATAAGTTTAAAATCATTTATTATTGCATTAAGCTCATGACGCTCAGCCGATTAACAGATCTCATCATAATGATGGATTAAAGTAACAGGTGCCCTCGGGATAGGTCCTTGCCAGTAACATATTAGATTTCAAATAAAGTGCGTTTGGTTGTTTTCTCGAACTCCCAAACGAGGATGGTCAGTCCCTAATAGATCTATCCACAATTATTTACGTTCACCTCCTGGGTGACTAAGGCTCATGATATGAGGGGCTTTTGGCTAAAAGGGACTTAAGTAATAACAATTTCAGGCATAATATAAGAAAATACTTGTGTTCAGATTTTTAAGCATGTATCTCCCCACGAAAACAGTTTTATAAAAGTGGGCTATGAACTCACCTTAGTGGTTTAGTGAATAAAAATAATCGATACTCAGTTTGCAAAATGGGAACGGCTCCACACACGACCTAGATAATGTTTGGCAATTTTTCATTGTTTGATAGTCTTAAATCTTTTAATCGCGAGTAGTTTTTAAATGCATGATTTGTGAATTTATCTTTAGTAAGGCTTTTGGTTTTATAATATATGTTTAGTTTAGTTATATATTAATATTAGTTTGAAAATAGACGTGACGCTTACTAGTAATAATAGTAATAATAATATAAGTTTGAAAATAAACGTAACGCTTAATAATACTAATAATATTAGTTTGAAAATAGACGTAACGTTTTATAATAATAATAGTAATATTAGTTTGAAAATAGACGTACGTTTAATAATAATAATAATAATAATAATAATACTAGTTTGAAAATAAATGTAACGTCGTGTCGGGAACTTGTAAAAATAAAAATGAAAATATCAATTTTAGTATATGGCCCTTGTATTTTCAAAAGTTTACACTTTTTACCCTAACTGCGTTAGCGTTACGTCGTTAGTCCAAAAGTTAATATAATTTCATTTTAAGTCCAAAACTTTATTTTTCTTACACTTTCCACCCTAAAGTTTATAAAAGTCAATTTTTGTCCTAAAGTTTACAAAATGACACATTTTACCGAAAGTTTGAGATATTTACATTCTTAACCCGAAATTCCTAACTTTTGCAAATCTAGTCCAAAATTAATATTTTCAAAACTTAATGTTTTCTTTTTCTAAATAGTTTCGAATCAGCTTATCAAACTTAATTTGACAGCTTATTAGTTCGAAAAGACTCATGTTTAGCTTATGGGCTTATTAACGAAAAGTTAAGGCCCGTTAGTACTTTTAGGTCCAATGGACTTATGGGGTTTTTGGGCTTCGCTTTGGGCCAAGATTTGGATCGTGAATAAGCTGTCCAAAAGCTCACACCCTCAGCTTATTCACTTAGCTTATTGTGAAAGGATTGGGCCTTAAGGCCCAATCGGTATTAATTAACTTTTCAAAACAGTTTCATGATCGATTGCTTTGGCTCGATTACTAAGTTTTAACGTGACTTTCGTTACAAAATTTCTACACATACTTGATTGTATGACACGAGGTTTATTGGTTTGTGAAATAAAAGGTTATGCTCGTTAAGTAATTTGTAAAAATATACGCGTGTTTTGGACTAGCCTTGGACGATTTTTTTGTAAATAAAAGACTTAGAAAATATTTGAGTTTTTCAAAAAGGTTTGGGGTACGTTAGAACCGTACTTAAAAATGGGTTATACGTTGTGTTTTAGTTTCAAATATTTACGTAGCTTATTTCTTAGGGTGTCAAATATATAGAAGGTCGTATAATATATATAGGTCGTTTAACTAGATTTCAATTAATAAGGTGCGTTTGTGTGTGTCGTGTAACAATGCAATGCAACTAATTATATGTTAAAAAAATTGAAATGAGTCTATAGAGACTTACGACACCAAATGGTGGGGAAAGAATGACGTAGTGTCGAGAACTAAGGGAGATGTGTACGTAGTATGTTAGTTTGCTCGACCAAGATTCACAAACAACCCAAAGCTTCTCCTAAACCCACTCGATTCTCCTTGTATCCTACCCAAAGCTTCGACCTATCTCCTAGCTCTACTTAGAATTATTTTTGGTGAAGTTTAGTTTGCATGGGTGTGGGAAACATAGTATGCATGCATGCGTATATATATATAAGGTTCTAGGGGTGTTCTAGTATCTAAACTTTAATGTGATGGGAAAGTTACGTGTTCTCAAAAGTCTTACTTGTAAAGGTGGTACTAACACTCAATGTTTTTGGTTTCATGTGTCGATTTCCACACGATTTCAAAGTGAACGTGGGCATGGAAACCTATATACACGAAATGTACTAGGATGTATAGTATAAAGGACTAAGATTCTTTTACTAGGGAGTAAAAGAAGGAAATGTGTATGCTTAAATCAAGAGTGTACTTGTGTGGCTTATACATGTATGTCGACTACACCTTTTCTAGTGAAACCGATTTGTAAATCGGTGGTGACTTGTGGGGTTTTGGAAATTTGACAAACTTAGATCTTAATTTGAGTTTAAAATGAGTTTAGGAGGTTTTAGAAACAATCGTGGGTTAAAATGGTTTAGTTTTGTATAAGTTGACATTTTATAAAATCGGTTTAGGGACATTTACTTTGCCTTTTAAAAACGTGCCTAGACTCAACGTGAAAAGCTAAAACTCGACATTCTAATTGTTGGCTAGGAGAGGAATGAGTACGTGCAAAAATATAGGGGTGTCGTGTGGAGGGTTTGAGCATACCATGCTCGTTTCTATAAGTCCTAGTCGAGTGAAAAACAAAATAAAGATGGAAGTTGGGCTTGAGTTGGTTTTGGGCTCAGGAATAGTAGCAGGCCGAGCATATGATTGGGCTTAGAGTAATTAAGGTCCGGTTTATAGTTTAAGTATAATTAGTAAAATTTATTAATTATAATTAGTAATTAGTTTAGTATTTAATTAGTGAGACTTTTACGTTGTCGGACGCGTTTTACTAAAATATGTTACGTAAGTTTGTAAATGGTAAAATTTAATACTCTTGCGATTATTAGACTATAGTGGGGCGTGTGTGAGCATCGTTCCGAAGAGAAAAGGTTTTTAAGTATCATTGTGATCATAACATATAATAATAAAAAAAAATTTGTTATCGGTAAAAACGTTATTAATTAACGTAATGATATATTAATTTTTGATTAACTTTACTATTCATAGGGAAATTTTACAGGTGATCACAGTACCTACCCCTCATTCTGAATTTCGTCCCGGAATTCTAGTCTAAGATGGTCGTCAGGGGTGTCTAAGAAAATAGATGGGGATATTTGGCACGAATTTGGTCCTCGCGTTCCCAAGTGTATTCTGGTCCTCGCTTAGAGTTCCATCTAACCTTGACTATGGGAATACGGTTTTGTTTTAATCGTTTGACTTCCCTATCCATGATTTCTACTGGTTCTTCCGTAAAGACAAGTTTATCGTCGAGTTGAATCTCTTTGAGTGGGATCACTAGAGATTCATCGGATAAACACTTCTTAAGGTTTGACACGTGGAAGGTAGGGTGTACTCGGCTAAGTTCTTCTGGCAATTCTAACTTATATGCCACTGGTCCAATCCGTTCTAGGATGCTAAATGGTCCGATGTATCTAGGGTTTAACTTTCCACGCTTTCCAAAGCGTATCATTCCTTTCCAAGGAGAAACTTTCAACATTACCCTATCTCCAACCTGAAATTCCATACGTTTTCGTCTTATGCCGGCATAGCTTTTCTGCCTATCTCTCGCAGCTTGCAGCCGTTGTTTTATCTTAACTATTTTCTCCGTTGTCTCATGAATGAGTTCGGTCCCGGTGAGTTGTACGTCACCTACTTCGGCCCAACAAACGGGTGATCGGCACTTTCTTCCATACAGTGCTTCGAATGGGGCTTCCTTAATACTAGTGTGGTAACTATTGTTGTAGGAGAATTCTACCAATGGTAAGTGTTTGTCCCAACCTTTTCCAAAGTCGATCACACATGCTCGGAGCATGTCTTCTAAGGTTTGGATGGTTCTCTCACTTTGACCATCGGTCTGTGGGTGGTAAGCTGTGCTCATGTCTAACTTAGTACCTAGGGCTTTCTGCAAAGATTTCCAGAAATGAGACGTGAATCGACTATCTCGATCAGAGATGATTGAGATAGGCACTCCATGTCGGGTAACAATCTCTTTCAAGTACAACTGTGAAAGTGTATTCATTTCGTCAGTCTCTTTAATAGGCAGAAAGTGGGCGGATTTGGTGAGAGGATCAACGATGACCCATATGGTATCATATCCTGTTGATGTCTTGGGTAGTTTGGTGATGAAGTCCATTGTAATCCGTTCCCATTTCCACATGGGAAGTTCAGGTTGAACCAACAATCCTGATGGTTTTTGATACTCTGCTTTCACTCTCGCACACGTCAAACATTTTCTGACATACTCTGCTATGTCGGCTTTCATGTTTGGCCACCAATAGAGTTCCTTAAGATCCTGGTACATCTTGTCAGAACCTGGGTGGATGGAGTACTTTGATTTGTGCGACTCATGCATGATGAGGTCACGTAATCCTCCATAGAGTGGAACCCAACTTCTATTCTTAAAGCAGAGCATTCTGTTCGATCTCTTCACAAAACCATTTGAATTTTCCGGCATGCCGTAGATTCTCTCATTTGGTCTGTTCTCTTCTCGAAGAGCTTCGGATTATGCTTGAAGTATTTGCGATGAAAGAGGCGAATAAACCGTCATTCCCAATGACCTAACCCTAAGAGGTTTTATTCGTTCTTTCCTGCTTAAAGCGTCTGCCACGACATTCGCTTTTCCTGGATGGTAGCGAATCTCACAATCGTAGTCGCTAAGCAATTCTAACCATCGACGTTGCCTCATATTCAACTCCTTTTGATCTAGGATATGTTGAAGACTCTTGTGATCTATGTATACCGTGCACTTGGTGCCGTACAGATAGTGTCTCCATATCTTAAGAGTCAATACTACCGCTCCTAATTCTAAATCATGAGTTGTATAGTTTACTTCATGCGTCTTAAGTTGTCGTGATGCATAGGCTATCACTTTCTCTCTCTGCATCAGTACCGCTCCTAAACCATGGTACGACGCGTCGCAGTACACTACGAAGTCTTCACTTCCTTCCGGTAGTGCTAAAATCGGTGCTTCACAGAGTTTCTTCTTTAACAACTGAAAAGCCGATTCCTGCTTCTCCTCCCAACTGTACCTCTTATTCTTTTGTGTTAACTCAGTCAAAGGCTTGGCGATTTTTGAAAAACCTTCAATGAATCGCCTGTAGTAACCGGCAAGACCTAAGAATTGGCGTATTTCCGTAGGGTTGGTCGGAGCTGCCCAATCCTTAACGTCCTCAATCTTTGCCGGATCTACGTGGATGCCCTGACTGTCGATAACATGACCCAGAAATTGTACAGTCCTAATCCAGAAATCACACTTAGAGAACTTCGCATACAGCTCTTCTCTCTTGAGCAGCTCTAAGATGATCCTCAAGTGTTCCGCATGTTCTTTCTCGTTGCGAGAATAGATTAAGATGTCATCTATGAATACAATCACAAATTTATCTAAGTATGGTTTACATACTCGATTCATCAAATCCATAAACACTGCGGGCATTCGAAGTGTCTGTATCGAGTCCTAAAAGCTGTTTTGGGAATATCTTCCTCCTTAACTCTTAGTTGATGGTACCCTGACCTCAAGTCGATCTTCGAATAGACACTCGATCCTTGTAGTTGATCAAACAAATCATCAATCCTGGGTAGAGGATACCGATTCTTCACGGTTAATTTGTTTAATTCTTGGTAGTCTATACACATTCGGAAAGTTCTGTCCTTCTTCTTAACGAATAAGACAGGAGCTCCCCAAGGTGATGAACTTGGTCGGATGAAACCCTTATCGGACAACTCTTCTAGTTGTTCGGCCAATTCCTTCATCTCGGACGGGGCTAACCTATAAAGTGCTCTTGCCACCGGTCCTGCTCCAGGCACGAGATCTATCTGGAATTCTACTTGGCGGGTAGGTGGAAGGCCGGGTAAATCGTCAGGAAAAACTTCTGGAAACTCCTTGACGACGGGAACGTCCTCGAGTCGTTTTTCCTTTGATTTATCTTCCGTTACTCGAACCATGAATACTTGACACCCTTGATTCAAGTATTTCACCGTTCGAATGTACGAGATGATACCGTGTCGTGGTTTACTCTTATCGCCTTGGATAACTAGAGTTTCACCGTTAAATGGAATATGGACTGCTCTCTCATCACAGATGATTCTAGCATGGTTTTTGGATAACCAATACATTCCGACGACTACATCAAAACTACCTAGTTGTGTGGGTAGGAGGTTGATGGGAAAGGTTTCGTTTTCTAAGATTATGGTGCAATTCTGAATTGTGTGTCTATGCCTATTAAATCTCCGTTGGCCATTTCTATATCATAGGCGGTATCTAACTTAGAGGGTGCTATGTTAAGTAAGGGGGCAAAGGTACTAGACACAAAACTCTTATCGGCTCCGGAGTCAAATAATACTCTAGCACTATGATGATTGAGTAGGAACGTACCCGTGACTACGTCTGGGTTGTGACGTATTTCCTTCTCCCATCACATAGGCTCTCCCACGAGCGTTGTTTGCCTGACCACTTCCTTTGGTGCATTGGCTCCTGTAATGGCCAATTTCTCCACAAGTGTAGCATGTTGGGGTCACGGGTTGCAGATTGCTCCCGGTAGCGGGGATCTTGCACTCCCTAGCTTGGTGACCCACCTTCTGACACTTGGTACACTTAATGGTGCACTGCCCATAGTGGTGTAATTTGCACCTGTGGCATTGGGGTTTTAGACCCGCATATCCACCGCTTCCAGTGGCGGTGTATGCTTTGGCAGTCTCTTGCCGGGGGTTCTGTTGACTGTTGCGGTGGTTGTTGTTATGGCGGTTCTGATTGTTGTTCCTAGAGTTGTGGTTGGAGTTGTTGTGGTAATGGTTGCTACTGTTGTTGTGTGTAGTCCTTTTATCATCAAGCTTTCGCTTGAGTTCCTTATTACACTTGACCTCTCGGTCCAACAGCTTCTGAGGAAGGGTCATTGCCACTTCCAGAGTTTGTGGGTTTGACGAGGTAACATCTCCTTCGATGCTCCGAGGAAGTCCCTCAACATATTTCTCCAGGGTTCTTTCGAAATCCGGCACCATCGTGGGGCATAGTGCTGATAGTTCTTGGAACCTCCTGTTATATGTCCTGAGATCAATTCCTTTCACCGTTAACTCGTGAAACTCATCTTCCAACTTCCTTATCTCAGCACGGGGGCAGTACTTCCTCAGTATTTTTGCTTTGAACTCTGTCCAGGTGAGTTGGAATGCTTCAGCCATTCCCATGGTCTGAGTGATAGAATTCCACCAAGACAGAGCATCTTGCAAAAGGGTTCCGGTAGCAAAGGTAACTTTGCAGTCCTCCAAACAGCCACTCCTCTGAAAGACTGTTTCGGTTCGCTCGAACCACTGAGTAAGTCCAGTCACTCCTTCTGTACCCTTGTAAAAGGTGGGCTGACAACCTATAAAATCTTTATAGGTACACTTGCGGGGTACAGAGGTTCACTTCCTCCTAGTGGTAAACTGGTGCCGCTATTCCGTGCATTTGCTTCTAACCCAGCGGCTACACCGTCAGCAATTGCTTTCTCGATATCAGCCGGAGTCATAGTCGGTGTGGATGTTTCGGTTACAGGGATTGCGGTTTCGGGTGTTGTAGTCGCAGTCGCTCTCCTAGTCCTAGCCATGGCTCTATCAATATCATATATATATAACTACGTTATGTTGAGAAATTATCGCGTAAAATTTATAACATTATAAATAATCAACACGACATGCTTGGATAAATCACAACACACAATAGAAGTATAAATGCTTGGTTTGGTTTGTATAGACTGACATGCCCTGCGACAACATATATAAGAACACAACAACGCATAAAGATACAACCGCAGAAAACATAGATAAACATCAATATATTACAAAGTAACTGACAACATAAGATTAATAAGGTCTCGTTCATTCGTTTTACAAGAAAACATAACAACACAAGATTTATTTATTAATGCCACATTGGCAGGCTAAGATAGTCCTTAGCTATAATGATATGTCCCAGATCTATGGATTCCCTGGTGCATCTCTGACTCTGCGCTGAAGGTCTTCAATCATAGCCATCATGGTCTCTATAGTCAAGTCTCTGGCTCTCTATCTGGCCTGGGTGTCCCTAATCATACTCCTCAGGTTTAGGACCTGAATGCTCATCCTGTCGATCTCGTCATCCTGCGAATCGATCTCTCCCTGCATCATGATAGCAATACCTCCTAAGGTACGTATCGTCTCGATGGCCCCCTCCAGATGGGTGCTCATCAACTCAAAGCTCTCCTCCATAGCCAACTGACCAATCTCAAGGTTTCCTACATCTTCTCCTATAGCCTCAATCTGCTCATGTAACACCTAAAATCCGAGAACATGTGAAAAGACCAAATTACCCTTACAAATTTGAAAATTAAATTAAAAGCTTATTAAAGTACCAAATAAATCCCAAACTTCAAACAATGCACAAGTTATGTATCCCAATAATTTTAACAATTACAAGTAACATTTATACAAGTGGTGAAATTACGAAAGTGCCCCTATGTGGCCGATTAAAGAAAAAAATGCATTTTATTTGTTTTATTTTGAATTAAATGATATATATATGGTAAATTGAGAAGATAATTATTAAGAGATAATTACCTCAACTAAAGTCACGAATTTTCTGGATCAAATCTTCCCTCCACACGGCATTACTTGTTTAAAAAGTCAATCCATACCTTTTCTCCCAAAAACCCTAATACCGATCCAAAGAAAAACACACAAAGAATTCCCTTAGCCTCCATACGACACACACAATCCTCCTCAGCATTTTTCTGTGATCAAACAACATCCAAGAGGTCCTAGAAAAATACCCTTTTGAATTGTTGAAGCTTGGTTCGATCGTGGCACATTTTTCCTTTTGTCGAGCCCTATAAACAAGGTAATTCGTTTTTGATTCATTCGACCTCCACTAAAATTATTTCTTATTTTTCTGGTGATTCTTACATCATATACAACCCACGAAAATTGGTTTCAAGGTCGTAAGGTCATCGGTGAAGTCGTGGTGATTTTTGGATCATTTGGCCTCTACGCGTAGGTTATAAATTGTACAGCCCTCTCCACATGTTCAAGCCTTGGTTTGGTATTTTTCTCAGGTCCCTTAAATCCTATAAACATCAAATAAAATGGTTGAATCGATCCATGCATGCTCTATATCATATTCGTAAATAAAACCCTAAAAACATGTGTAAATCGTAAAATACACCATGCGATCCATAAGAATTCCAAATACAATTTATTTACACTTGTTATAATGTAATATGATTTGTAAAAATGTTGGAAGAATTATCATGGCCTAAAACATTGTGTTTCGTAATTATTTTGTTTTGATTAAATCGTATAAAGAGAAAAAGAAAATAAAATCGTGTAACCTAGGGTTTATGAACTAGGGCTTGTTTTGATTGTATTAATGGCTCTTAAATGATTAAGTAATGATTAAAAATTATTTGGATGGATTAGGGTTTCCAAATTCTTATTTTTGTGTTATACGATTTGTATGTAAATGTTTTGGGTGAGTTTTGTAAACTTTAAAACTTAAGGGTTAATTCTGGAACTTTATTTGAGCTGTATAATATTCGAATAAAATATATAATGAGGGTGCTAAGTGTAAGTTTTGCATTTAAATTGATTAAAATGTATTTTAAACCTAATTAGGGTTTGTTTTGAAAATAATTAAAGGAGAGGGACTAAAAATGTAATTTTCAGAAACTTGGAGCTGTTTTGAGTAATTAAAAGTATTCAAGGGGTTTTGTGCTAATTTGGTAAGTTAATGGCTTAATATGTAATTATTGATAATTAAAAGTTGAAATTGTAAATTAAAGGGTTAAATATGTAACTTTTATAACTTGAGGGACTTAAAGTGTAAATTATAAAAGTTTGAGTATCCATTCGTATAACATCTTAAAATAAGTGCTCATTATATAAAATGGATAAGTTAAGGGTTTAATGTGTAACTTTGAATACTAAAAGGTTTAAAGTGTAATTTTGGAAAGTAAAGGATATAAAATGCAAAGTTATGAGACCCCAAGGACCAAAGGTGTAATTATGTTAAAAGATATCTTATTACCAATAATAATGATTTAACTTTCTAAATATGGAAACTTTCTAAAAGTGGAAACTACTATTTATAGAAACCTGCTAAAAAGGGAAAGTTACTTAAAATGAAAAGGCATGAATTTGAGAATGAATTATGATTCCCCCTCTTCTCCTCTAGGTGTGAAGAAGAAAAGATCTTGAGCTATTCCTTATTCTGTGCTTGTTTCTATTTGTGCTTTCGTAATAAGGTACGGATACTCTGCCTTTTTAGTAAAGGCTCCTATATTCTTCTTATGACTTTGAGCTATGATTCAGTTAAGATTCCCCAAGCCATTGCTATGTTTCCTTCTGTTGTGAACTTCCTCTGATTTCTGTTAAACTTTGATTTGTTAGCTTCTGATCTGATTTCGTTGCTATGATTTCTGACCCTTGAATATCCGATATCTCTGGTTCATCTGTTATGATAATTTGATATGAAAACATTTTGAAAATATAACTTGATGTTATGGAAGGAAACTGTTTTGAAATGACACTCTATGATTTTGAAACGAAACCAATTTAAATGAAGGATTAATTGGCTTTTATGAAGAATGTTTAAAAAGGGAGATCTTTGAGATGAAATGGGTAAATAACTATTAAAGTTTTAAATCTATTTTCTCTTAACTCTTTCACATTTTATTTTGAACTTACGAAACTTAATAACGAATCTTTTGAAATGAACCTTTGGGAATGAACCTTGGATATTCTGAACCATTGATATGACTTCTGATATTATGATTTTGAGATGACTTTGAGACATGACCTTGAGATAAACCTTTGCTATATGACCTTTTGTATGACTTTGAGACCTGACTCTTAGTTTGATACCCGAGCCATTTATGTTTTTCCTACCTATGGAGGTACCATAGGCATGTCTGTGATGCACCGCTGGCATGACTCATGTGTGGGTGAGTGATTTCTCACGCCGTCCCTTTTTATGATTACTATTATGGCTATTATGACTTTGAGTATATGACTTTGAGATTGATTTTGAGTAAGGGGCGTATGGATTGCAATCCTAGATCTGATCTGTTTAGTGGATTTAACTATGACTTTGAGTTGACTTTGAGGTGACTGGTGCTGTGTGCAATACACGCCTTTCACAATTTCTGGGAGCTAGCTACTCCACTATTATGATACATGAGGACACCCCTCATATTATCTGGTTGCCTGAGAGGTATCCCCTCTGATTATGTGATTATGACTTTGAGATTATGATGTTGAGATTGACTTTGAGTTTCTGGGCTCGTGGTAGATGACTATCCTTTCTTCTTTATATTCTATCACTCTTTTATCTATTCCTTATTCTATTTCCCCAATGCACTATATTCAGTTCTGTTTCATTATCATTGCTTTGTATATGTATCTGTTCACTGGGCTTTTTAAGCTCAGCCGCATTTCCTTTTCCTGCGGCAGGTTTTAGTAGGAAGCTGGGTTATAGGAAGAGAGCGTGACTGGACTTAGAAGACTATGCTTTGGACTAGAGACGATTAGATGAAGTTTCACTTTATTAGACATAGTATTTATTGTTTTGTAACCTTGTAGTTTCAGATTTTCATTTGTAACCCTGAATTTCTTTGTATGTATGAATCATATGCTTGTATTTGTTCTGATATGTCACTGTAATGTAATACTTCTACCCTTATCGGGTTGGGGTGTTACAATTATGGTATCAGAGCCCAGGCTGCGATTCGTAATACATTTACCCTTGACCTGTGAAGTTTGGACCCCTAAGTTTCCACTGTAGGCGCTCATAAGACAACCTTTGAAACTTTACATTAGGATTCCCCATAGGAACCTAAGCTATTACCAGTGAGGAATGGGTAGACTAAGACATTATGTAAGTATCATTTGCTTCCGTATCACTCTGATCGTGCCTTTGCTCTTAGATAAGCCTTATAAGGACCTTTGCTTCAGAAGTTAGAAGTTTTGCAACTTAAGCTTAGTAACCAAGTAAGTTGGGAATACCTCGGAAAGCTACCTGGATACCTTACACATTTAAGTTCCACCTTCAGATTTTGATCTCCGCCTCCGATTTGTTTGATAAGCTGTTTGACACCTTTTCGACCACATCGTAGATCATTCAACCACAATGTGTTCGACACATTCTGTAAATTCATTACTTATGCTGGGTATGAATGTATCATCCGATACTACTTAACTCTGTATGATCCATTACTACTCCTATGAGAATTTTGGTAATTATGAACCACGAATATGAGAAGTTTGTTTCCTCTCTTTGAATGATGAACCTTGTTCTGCCAACCGTTTCCTTTGGAAAGGTATGATGTAAATACTATCTCTATATGGATTTGTTAACTAAGCATGATGATGCTGATAACTGAGATTCTGTACCTCTCACAATTGACGATTATACGATATTCGTATTACCAATGATACACATCCTACCTGCTACTTATGCTAAGAAGCTAAACGAAATTCCCACACATTGAACTGTTCGTTTATCCATCCCAACATTTTTGTTGAACCATGTACTTGACTCTGATATATGAACTATCTGTATGATTTGACGACTGTATTCACTCTATGAAATCCTTTGACTTTGATATGTTTGATTGTACGGTCTTTTGGACTGAATGGCTATTCGTGAAGATACCATAGAATACCATATCTGAAATGTAACCTTAAAAATCTGCTTCACCCTATTCCATTATGATGACTCTCTACATCTGCTAAAATTTCTGTCACTATGGAAACACCTACCCCAAACTCATGTGATTACCAAGTTGTCCTGAAAACCATTATTATCAACCCTTGGAAAGTTCTACTATTGGGAAATATTTTGTCATACGAAGATTTTCCGGTATTCTCTGATGAACCTTTTGGTACTCCTTCCTGCTTAAGAAGTAGAGTGGACATTGAACTGATATCTGTGAAGAAACCATGGTGCCATAGAAGTTGAGAGATTGAAGGAGCTGATGGAATATGATTTTTAACCCTTGTGATTCTCTTTAGATGCTCTTGTTTGTTTATGAAGAAGAACGAGAGAAGTATGCGATGACGTATCGACTATCGTGAACTTAAACGTACCACTATCACTAATCATTATCTGTTTCCGCGTATCAATGATTAAATTGTTTTTCCTTTAAACTCTGCATCTGATTCCCTCATTTTAGATTTGAGGGACTGAAGAAGCAACCACAAAAACTTCTAAGAAGGGGGTTAATTAACCGAGAGTAACCTTTGGGAAGTATTTCAGTTCCTGAAGAAGAAAGAAGGCGATATGAAAGTTCCCTGAGATGATTTCTGAAGTTGCCTTTGCACTCGTTATAACATTTATGAACTTGAATGATGCCAATGGTGTTGGCTAGAATAATCATGTTTTTCGCGTGTTTTGGACAAATTGTCATAGTATGACATTGTGTTGTGTTCTAAAACGAAAGAAGAACATAGAGATTATTGGTGAGACGACCCTTTGTTCTGGAAGAGAAATTTTATTGACGTTCATAAAGCATAATAGACAACACTACCCTGTATAATGTAAAGACAGAGCTTTCACAAGAAGGACCAAGATCGAAGATCGTTATCGGAGTTAGAAACTTGGTGGAAGAGTCGTAGGAGATGGTTGCGACAAGCATTACCATGGAAGAAGCATACAAGAAGAAGTGAGGAACTAGGATAGTGCTCAATCATACATCATGCAACACGTGAAGGTTTCAGTTTGGGCATCAAGACAACCAGACCAAAGAAGACGAACCATTCAACACACAACCTGGAGTCGACAACAACATCATGTACCTTAAAACCTGGAGCTATGTTAGAAGACCTGTCGAAGAAACGCAGTCTTGTTTCTCTATTCATTTTAGTTGTGCTAAGATGAATTGAGAGCAGAAGCAGACCTGCGAATGGAGGGATGCATAGTGATCGTGTCAGAGACTGCCGTTACGATACCACACTACCAAGAGGAGCTGCTGAAGACCGGAGGAACCAGACTCGATTTTAAATTCTCTTAATCATGAGGTAAGACGGACAAGAATAAACAGACTACTCCAACTTGGAAGAAATTTTGAAATTTGTAAACGAGTGGACGGATTTGAAAGCGGACATTGTGTTTAGACGAGATGATGCTGTAAAGAATTGACGTTACTGATGACGTACCTTAATTTTGAATGACATTCTCGGATCTCCGTTACTCTTCGAGTAATTTCGTTCTCTTAGTTATGTTGTTTGATTTTGGTGACCTCTGAGACTATAGGTGGACTAGGTGGATTTAAATAAGTTTGGGTGTTCACGACTTGAGATAAAGTATGATCATCATGAGGGCATATGTATATGATGCCAGTATTATGACGCCTGGCCAACGTGATAATACTTACATCATATAACGTGCACTTATGGTGGGCATATGATATTTTAAGAAGTGCCTTAGAAGCTTAAGAATTCTGGCATCTGGTCAAGATCATCTGAGTTTAGTGAGACTTTAGGTTCATTCTACCTATACGTTTGATTATGCTGTCCTTGTTATACGATTCGATACGTTTGGACTCTCGACACGTGTTTTGCTGATCTTTGCAACTTCTGATAAGGATCTTAGGTTCCATTATGAAATTTCTGCCGTTGACGATATCTAACGATATGCTTTCTGTCCGTATACGATTCGCATTCGTGAAGTTGTTCATTATGATCTGCTATGAGTAAAATATGTGATTGTGGACTTTGAGGAAATGAGACCTGTTTGTTTATGAGAGTACCTTTGGAAGGTTATCTAAAAGCCGAGATTATTTGAGAAGTTGAAGAGTTAAACCTTATATCACCCCATGTTTGCTACAATTCAATGTACTCTCATCTGATTCGCCTAATCAATTCGATGTAAATCCTATGAATTTTTATACCTCTTCCTGGAGAATCCGATTACCATCCATTATGTTTGGTACATTATCCTTTTGATTCAAATTCAATATGATATGCCCTTCTGAGAAATCTGAAACTATTTTGACAATAGTTACGAGTCATGAGAAACCATTTGGGTCCAAAGATCTTTTGGAAGAACCTCCCCGGGCGTGAGAATGTTGCGACGACTTTTGCGGTTTGCTACGACTTCGTCTAACTTTGCGACTTCAAATTTCGAGGACGAAATTTTTCTTTTTAGAGGGGAAGAAGTTGTAACACCTAAAATCCGAGAACATGTGAAAAGACCAAATTACCCTTACAAATTTGAAAATTAAATTAAAAGCTTATTAAAGTACCAAATAAATCCCAAACTTCAAACAATGCACAAGTTATGTATCCCAATAATTTTAACAATTACAAGTAACATTTATACAAGTGGTGAAATTACGAAAGTGCCCCTATGTGGCCGATTAAAGAAAAAAATGCATTTTATTTGTTTTATTTTGAATTAAATGATATATATATGGTAAATTGAGAAGATAATTATTAAGAGATAATTACCTCAACTAAAGTCACGAATTTTCTGGATCAAATCTTCCCTCCACACGGCATTACTTGTTTAAAAAGTCAATCCATACCTTTTCTCCCAAAAACCCTAATACCGATCCAAAGAAAAACACACAAAGAATTCCCTTAGCCTCCATACGACACACACAATCCTCCTCAGCATTTTTCTGTGATCAAACAACATCCAAGAGGTCCTAGAAAAATACCCTTTTGAATTGTTGAAGCTTGGTTCGATCGTGGCACATTTTTCCTTTTGTCGAGCCCTATAAACAAGGTAATTCGTTTTTGATTCATTCGACCTCCACTAAAATTATTTCTTATTTTTCTGGTGATTCTTACATCATATACAACCCACGAAAATTGGTTTCAAGGTTGGAAGGTCATCGGTGAAGTCGTGGTGATTTTTGGATCATTTGGCCTCTACGCGTAGGTTATAAATTGTACAGCCCTCTCCACACGTTCAAGCCTTGGTTTGGTATTTTTCTCAGGTCCCTTACATCCTATAAAGATCAAATAAAATGGTTGAATCGATCCATGCATGCTCTATATCATATTCGTAAATAAAACCCTAAAAACATGTGTAAATCGTAAAATACACCATGCGATCCATAAGAATTCCAAATACAATTTATTTACACTTGTTATAATGTAATATGATCTGTAAAAATGTTGGAAGAATTATCATGGCCTAAAACATTGTGTTTCGTAATTATTTTGTTTTGATTAAATCTTATAAAGAGAAAAAGAAAATAAAATCGTGTAACCTAGGGTTTATGAACTAGGGCTTGTTTTGATTGTATTAATGGCTCTTAAATGATTAAGTAATGATTAAAAATGATTTGGATGGATTAGGGTTTCCAAATTCTTATTTTTGTGTTATACGATTTGTATGTAAATGTTTTGGGTGAGTTTTGTAAACTTTAAAACTTAAGGGTTAATTCTGGAACTTTATTTGAGCTGTATAATATTCGAATAAAATATATAATGAGGGTGCTAAGTGTAAGTTTTGCATTTAAATTGATTAAAACGTATTTTAAACCTAATTAGGGTTTGTTTTGAAAATAATTAAAGGAGAGGGACTAAAAATGTAATTTTCAGAAACTTGGAGCTGTTTTGAGTAATTAAACGTATTCACGGGGTTTTGTGCTAATTTGGTAAGTTAATGGCTTAATATGTAATTATTGATAATTAAAAGTTGAAATTGTAAATTAAAGGGTTAAATATGTAACTTTTATAACTTGAGGGACTTAAAGTGTAAATTATAAAAGTTTGAGTATCCATTCGTATAACATCTTAAAATAAGTGCTCATTATATAAAATGGATAAGTTAAGGGTTTAATGTGTAACTTTGAATACTAAAAGGTTTAAAGTGTAATTTTGGAAAGTAAAGGATATAAAATGCAAAGTTATGAGACCCCAAGGACCAAAGGTGTAATTATGTTAAAAGATATCTTATTACCAATAATAATGATTTAACTTTCTAAATATGGAAACTTTCTAAAAGTGGAAACTACTATTTATAGAAACCTGCTAAAAAGGGAAAGTTACTTAAAATGAAAAGGCATGAATTTGAGAATGAATTATGATTCCCCCTCTTCTCCTCTAGGTGTGAAGAAGAAAAGATCTTGAGCTATTCCTTATTATGTGCTTGTTTCTATTTGTGCTTTCGTAATAAGGTACGGATACTCTGCCTTTTTAGTAAAGGCTCCTATATTCTTCTTATGACTTTGAGCTATGATTCAGTTAAGATTCCCCAAGCCATTGCTATGTTTCCTTCTGTTGTGAACTTCCTCTGATTTCTGTTAAACTTTGATTTGTTAGCTTCTGATCTGATTTCGTTGCTATGATTTCTGACCCTTGAATATCCGATATCTCTGGTTCATCTGTTATGATAATTTGATATGAAAACATTTTGAAAATATAACTTGATGTTATGGAAGGAAACTGTTTTGAAATGACACTCTATGATTTTGAAACGAAACCAATTTAAATGAAGGATTAATTGGCTTTTATGAAGAATGTTTAAAAAGGGAGATCTTTGAGATGAAATGGGTAAATAACTATTAAAGTTTTAAATCTATTTTCTCTTAACTCTTTCACATTTTATTTTGAACTTATGAAACTTAATAACGAATCTTTTGAAATGAACCTTTGGGAATGAACCTTGGATATTCTGAACCATTGATATGACTTCTGATATTATGATTTTGAGATGACTTTGAGACATGACCTTGAGATAAACCTTTGCTATATGACCTTTTGTATGACTTTGAGACCTGACTCTTAGTTTGATACCCGAGCCATTTATGTTTTTCCTACCTATGGAGGTACCATAGGCATGTCTGTGATGCACCGCTGGCATGACTCATGTGTGGGTGAGTGATTTCTCACGCCGTCCCTTTTTATGATTACTATTATGGCTATTATGACTTTGAGTATATGACTTTGAGATTGATTTTGAGTAAGGGGCGTATGGATTGCAATCCTAGATCTGATCTGTTTAGTGGATTTAACTATGACTTTGAGTTGACTCTGAGGTGACTGGTGCTGTGTGCAATACACGCCTTTCACAATTTCTGGGAGCTAGCTACTCCACTATTATGATACATGAGGACACCCCTCATATTATCTGGTTGCCTGAGAGGTATCCCCTCTGATTGTGTGATTATGACTTTGAGATTATGATGTTGAGATTGACTTTGAGTTTCTGGGCTCGTGGTAGATGACTATCCTTTCTTCTTTATATTCTATCACTCTTTTATCTATTCCTTATTCTATTTCCCCAATGCACTATATTCAGTTCTGTTTCATTATCATTGCTTTGTATATGTATCTGTTCACTGGGCTTTTTAAGCTCAGCCGCATTTCCTTTTCCTGCGGCAGGTTTTAGTAGGAAGCTGGGTTATGGGAAGAGAGCGTGACTGGACTTAGAAGACTATGCTTTGGACTAGAGACGATTAGATGAAGTTTCACTTTATTAGACATAGTATTTATTGTTTTGTAACCTTGTAGTTTCAGATTTTCATTTGTAACCCTGAATTTCTTTGTATGTATGAATCATATGCTTGTATTTGTTCTGATATGTCACTGTAATGTAATACTTCTACCCTTATCGGGTTGGGGTGTTACAGCTCTAGTGGGAAATCATCGATAACTCTAACAATGTCATCCAAACGATCCTCATGGCGGGCTATCCTAGCGGCTAGTAAGGGTATGGTATGGTGGATGGTTCTCCGGTAACTGGAAGAATCCTAGAGGCAGCTGAGGATGAACTCTCTCCTAGTTCCCTAGCACTAGGAGCACCTTCCTGAGATCTCCAGTACTGAAGGATCGGAAGCAAGAAAGACCATTTTCGAGCATCGACCCTCCTACGGGTTTTAGGGCGGGAGGTAGTCTCGGTTACGGTTTGCTCACAGGGGTCGGATAGGGATGAAACTACAATGCGTGGCCTCCTATGGGGTGGAGCGGATAGTGAGGTAATGGTTGGTGAATCAGGTGTTGGTAAGGGTACGGTGGTGGTTTGTCGGTAAAGGACGGTGTTTGGTGGAACTGGGGATAGTCGGATAGTCCTAGGGTGCTCAAGGGATGAGGATGGGGATGGCCTAATTCCAGTCATAGGCGAGGTGGGAAATATCACTGGTGGTGGTGATACGAGTGGAGTAGGTAGAGGTGGAGATGGTGGTGGTATACGTGGGGTAAGCGTCGCATTCACTTGTTTCCTAGGGGTGTGTTTACAGACAGGACCTCCTCCGTATCGTCTGAAAGGTTTACCAAAGGGTTCTGGCTCGTAAATCTGGAGTTGGTGTACATGCCTATGTCTACGGTTTTGGGCAGGTGATGGGGGTGGTGGTATTGGGAGAGAAGTTTCTGAGTCTGAGTCGGATGAGAGGGTGATAGGATAAGAAGATGATGACATGGTACTGTATAAAATCCCGAATAGTAAAGCAAGTCATTAATATAATCATAAACTATGTTAACATTATAAAAAGTGCATATGATAAATAACATTTTCTAACCGTTGGTGGAGCTGCGAAGGCACGGAGGGCGTAACATGACTTTTGTAAAAATAAAATTTTGGTCCGTTTTAAAAGTGTAGTTATAATCCAGTGTTTTAAAATACACCTGGTTCTCTATAACCTTGGCTCTGATGCCAATCTGTAACACCCCCTAAATTTCAACTAGAGCAGCAGAAGACTTTGCGGGGTATTACTTAGAGGATCGAAGTCAAGTCATAGAAAACGACTCGAAGAGACGTTTTAAAATTATGTTTATCATTCATTTAAAAGCAGGTTTTCAAAATACAAAGTGGTTCCATTTGTTTTAACATATCTTAGAAGATATGATTTATTAAAAGCGAATGACAAAACATTTTATTTAACACCCTTATAAGGGTTAATGCCCTCTCCATGCTTCGAGCTCCTTCGCATTAATTTCCTGAGATAAACATGCTAAAAGTCAACAAAAGTTGAGTGATATTCATAGGTTTAAGTTTAGTAGTTTGAACACAAGCGATAGTGATAATTGCATCGAATTACAATTATAAGTTTAAAATCATTTATTATTGCATTAAGCTCATGACGCTCAGCCGATTAACAGATCTCATCATAATGATGGATTAAAGTAACAGGTGCCCTCGGGATAGGTCCTTGCCAGTAACATATTAGATTTCAAATAAAGTGCGTTTGGTTGTTTTCTCAAACTCCCAAACGAGGATGGTCAGTCCCTAATAGATCTATCCACAATTATTTACGTTCACCTCCTGGGTGACTAAGGCTTATGATATGAGGGGCTTTTGGCAAAAAGGGACTTAAGCAATAACAATTTCAGGCATAATATAAGAAAATACTTGTGTTCAGATTTTTAAGCATGTATCTCCTCACGAAAACAGTTTTATAAAAGTGGGCTATGAACTCACCTTAGTGGTTTAGTGAATAAAAATAATCGATACTCAGTTTGCAAAATGGGAACGGCTCCACACACGACCTAGATAATGTTTGGCAATTTTTCAGTGTTTGATAGTCTTAAATCTTTTAATCGCGAGTAGTTTTTAAATGCATGATTTGTGAATTTATCTTTAGTAAGGCTTTTGGTTTTATAATATATGTTTAGTTTAGTTATATATTAATATTAGTTTGAAAATAGACGTGACGCTTACTTGTAATAATAGTAATAATAATATAAGTTTGAAAATAAACGTAACGCTTAATAATACTAATAATATTAGTTTGAAAATAGACGTAACGTTTTATAATAATAATAGTAATATTAGTTTGAAAATAGACGTACGTTTAATAATAATAATAATAATAATACTAGTTTGAAAATAAATGTAACGTCGTGTCGGGAACTTGTAAAATTAAAAATGAAAATATCAATTTTAGTATATGGCCCTTGTATTTTCAAAAGTTTACACTTTTTACCCTAACGGCGTTAGCGTTACGCCGTTAGTCCAAAAGTTAATATAATTTCATTTTAAGTCCAAAACTTTATTTTTCTTACACTTTCCACCCTAAAGTTTATAAAAATCAATTTTTGTCCTAAAGTTTACAAAATGACACATTTTACCGAAAGTTTGAGATATTTACATTTTTAACCCGAAATTCCTAACTTTTGCAAATCTAGTCCAAAATTAATATTTTCAAAACTTAATGTTTTCTTTTTCTAAATAGTTTCGAATCAGCTTATTAAACTTAATTTGACAGCTTATTAGTTCGAAAAGACTCATGTTTAGCTTATGGGCTTATTAACGAAAAGTTAAGGCCCGTTAGTACTTTTAGGTCCAATGGACTTATGGGGTTTTTGGGCTTCGCTTTGGGCCAAGATTTGGATCGTGAATAAGCTGTCCAAAAGCTCACACCCTCAGCTTATTCACTTAGCTTATTGTGAAAGGATTGGGCCTTAAGGCCCAATCGGTATTAATTAACTTTTCAAAACAGTTTCATGATCGATTGCTTTGGCTCGATTACTAAGTTTTAACGTGACTTTCGTTACAAAATTTCTACACATACTTGATTGTATGACACGAGGTTTATTGGTTTGTGAAATAAAAGGTTATGCTCGTTAAGTAATTTGTAAAAATATACGCATGTTTTGGACTAGCCTTGGACGATTTTTTTGTAAATAAAAGACTTAGAAAATATTTGAGTTTTTCAAAAAGGTTTGGGGTACGTTAGAACCGTACTTAAAAATGGGCTATACGTTGTGTTTTAGTTTCAAATATTTACGTAGCTTATTTCTTAGGGTGTCAAATATATAGAAGGTCGTATAATATATATAGGTCGTTTAACTAGATTTCAATTAATAAGGTGCGTTTGTATGTGTCGTGTAACAATGCAATGCAACTAATTATATGTTAAAAAAATTGAAATGAGTCTATAGAGACTTACGACACCAAATGGTGGGGAAAGAATGACGTAGTGTCGAGAACTAAGGGAGATGTGTACGTAGTATGTTAGTTTGCTCGACCAAGATTCACAAACAACCCAAAGCTTCTCCTAAACCCACTCAATTCTCCTTGTATCCTACCCAAAGCTTCGACCTATCTCCTAGCTCTACTTAGAATTATTTTTGGTGAAGTTTAGTTTGCATGGGTGTGGGAAACGTAGTATGCATGCATGCGTATATATATATATAAGGTTCTAGGGGTGTTCTAGTATCCAAACTTTAATGTGATGGGAAAGTTACGTGTTCTCAAAAGTCTTACTTGTAAAGGTGGTACTAACACGCAATGTTTTTGGTTTCATGTGTCGATTTCCACACGATTTCAAAGTGAACGTGGGCATGGAAACCTATATACACGAAATGTACTAGGATGTATAGTATAAAGGACTAAGATTCTTTTACTAGGGAGTAAAAGAAGGAAATGTGTATGCCTAAATCAAGGGTGTACTTGTGTGGCTTATACATGTATGTCGACTACACCTTTTCTAGTGAAACTGATTTGTAAATCGGTGGTGATTTGTGGGGTTTTGGAAATTTGACAAACTTAGATCTTAATTTGAGTTTAGGAGGTTTTAGAAACAATCGTGGGTCAAAATGGTTTAGTTTTGTATAAGTTGACATTTTATAAAATCGGTTTAGGGACATTTACTTTGCCTTTTAAAAACGTGCCTAGACTCAACGTGAAAAGCTAAAACTCGACATCCTAATTGTTGGCTAGGAGAGGAATGAGTACGTGCAAAAATATAGGGGTGTCGTGTGGAGGGTTTGAGCGTACCATGCTCGTTTCTATAAGTCCTAGTCGAGTGAAAAACAAAATAAAGATGGAAGTTGGGCTTGAGTTGGTTTTGGGCTCAGGAATAGTAACAGGCCGAGCATATGATTGGGCTTAGAGTAATTAAGGTCTGGTTTATAGTTTAAGTATAATTAGTAAAATTTATTAATTATAATTAGTAATTAGTTTAGTATTTAATTAGTGAGACTTTTACGTTGTCGGACGCGTTTTACTAAAATATGTTACGTAAGTTTGTAAATGGTAAAATTTAATACTCTTGCGATTATTAGACTATAGTGGGGCGTGTGTGAGCATCGTTCCGAAGAGAAAAGGTTTTTAAGTATCGTAGTGATCATAGCATATAATAATAATTTTTTTTTTGTTATCGGTAAAAACGTTATTAATTAACGTAATGATATATTAATTTTTGATTAACTTTACTATTCATAGGGAAATTTTACGGGTGATCACATTATTCCCTTAAAGTTGCACACTAATGAATGAAAATTAGAAAACTATATATAGATTTTACACCTTGACGGCGTCACGTTATAGCTTGTGACGCCGTCAACTCTCCGCCATGATGAAATTCATATTGCCTAGATCCACTTCTAATGTCGTCATGTAGAGAATTACTCTGGGCCGTCATGTGTAATTGGACCCTGACGGCCTTGGTGACGCCGTCAGGCCAATAAGCTTGAAAACTTTATGGGCCGTCACGTTATAAGTTCCACATCCACCTCTTTTGTAACTCTTGACGTCGTCACGTGTAAAAACTTGAGGTCGTCAGGTACTGTTCCAGCAAGAAAATTTGAGACTTTGCTGTTTTCTTCACTTTTATGCTCCAAAAACGTCCAAAATGCTTCCTTTTCCAGATTTCTCTCCAAAAGTACCTAAAATGACAAAAGGAACGATTTAGGGCAATAATTGATCAAATAATCTCGAATTCGGGCTTAAATGACCCCTTAAAAGCGGTACACTTTTCGCCTCATCAAATACCCTTACACTTGAGATTTGCTTGTCCTCAAGAAAATGCGCTTTTATTCTAATCAAAATACAAGTTAGGGGTCATTTAACACTAATATAAAAGTAATTACAACAAATAATCGTTCCACTAAAAACCAAAAACAAGCACGGAGGTCATACACTAGCACCTCAAAAGTGTTTAGATACTCACATCTCTCGGGTGTAATAAAGTATATATCACAATATGGAAATGGAAAACATCTCTCACTACCTGTCATAGCAAATAGATTACCATAGGCTTGGGAAAGGATCAAACCTCCACCACTTGGCGTAAGCACCTAGGATAAACTATCAAAGAGGTCTTTTAAAGGGTTATAACGTTAGGTGTAGGGATATGAAAAACACGGTTTTGTTTGATAAAGACAATATTTACTGGTGGCGAGTTAATCAGCTTGGTTAATTACATGTACAATATGGCGTTGCTAAGCCAAGACTCGACTCGACTTAAGCTAATAAATCAAAAATAACAAAAACATAAAATAAACATAGAATGAAACGGGATGGTAGTCCGTATGTTTTTTCTCTTTTCTTTTTCTATATATATATTTTTTTTCTTTTTCTTAATTTTTTCATTTTTTTTTTTTTTTTAATACACCCTTGCCCTACCATCCAAAATAATACATCATAGGGAATGTAAATTCCCCTTACACTTGAATTTTTACATACTTTACAATAAACTAATCTAATGACTCGAATCAAGATAATCAAAACACTTTGAGTACTTTTTAAGATTAATGCACATATGGGGGTAATATATGATGTTCTTCCCCATTACTCCATAACACAAGTACTTTACCCATGAGTCCCAATCGTCCCAAAACAATATGTACAAGATATGACTCGACTTAGCAACCATATAATCAATTAGATAATTAACTAAGGGTTTAAACATGTAACAATAATGCACTAAAGATGAGTGCATACACGGAAGGCTAAGGCGATTTGGTTGCACATTTGGGGTGGGTTGTAACAAATTCTTCCTTTAAGTAAAATGCTTAAAGTTAGAAACAAAAAGATAAGCTCGGAGGGGTGTACTAGGGGTTTCGTGTACTAAAAATGAGTACAACGCTAAGGTGTGGGAAAAATTAATTGACTTTACTAGTCAAGTAATATGACTTAAATGGTCAAGTAATTATGATACGGGTTTGACACAAGGGTGATCCTAATGCCTCTTATCATGTAGTAAATCCTACTACACGAATGTAGTCTCACTAGCGGTTTCGGGATGCATCACTAACGCAAGTTCTAGAATCTAAATGCTACCGATACACTCATAAGCACTAATAATGAATGCTTTTCCTATCAAATCTAAAGGCGAACCTCACATATTTGGGTGGAAAATTTTTATGAATGGTACGGTTTTGTGCTAGTCATACAACTCCTATCCATGAGACGCTTGTTAAGGCTAAAGTTTCACTCCTAAATGTTGTAAAAAAATTTAAATTTGGCGATAAAATTACACTAACAAGTATTTCTCTTAGTTTTATTACACACCTACCATCGAACAAACAAACTCAAGTGCAATTGTATCCTATAAGGTATCATCATTTACCCTCCCCTTACACTTAGGATGAACATTGTCCCCAATGTTCAATTAAAGGATGTAAAAGTAAGGGATAATTTTATATCTCCCTCTCTTTTCAACATTAATTTCAAATATACCCAGAATACAATCATTGAATGCATTATGTACAATGCTTTTAAAGCATTATTTGGGTAAATATGAAATTTTCATGTTTTTGCTGGGTAGATATGAAAATGCCCCTAAAAGTAAAATAGGTAAAAGAATGAAAACAAATACTCCCCTGATTCGTTCGGTGTGGATAGTGTGTTAACAAGGTTAGATCTTCCTACAGGAAAATGCACGTTCAAAGCTTCCCTTCCAGTAATATAAATCATCTTCTTGTCATATATAACCTATTAAACCTGAGAAAACAATCAAGGCAACCTCACGTAAAATCGGCGGCAATCTATATATACTAACAAATCCTAGAAAGCAATTTAAGATATAATGCTTGTGGAATGAATGTTTGCAGATTTCCTGGAGTTTATAAAACTAAAGAATCAACAAAAACTTTTAAGACTCCGTTAGAAAAACAAAACTCGCAAAATTTCCAGAATTTTACACGTGATGTCGTCAGGTGTTAAACCCTGACGCCTTCAGAAGTGACCTGCAGAAATCTTTATGTTAAGTTTCCGGAAAATTTCTGGAAAAACTTATGTCCTACTTCCTGGAAAATCCTGCAAAACATCATTATGACTCGATACAATCATTTGACTCTAACAAATACTAATATACATGTTCATTTAATATTGTGGTGAATCATGATCATTTTTGTTCTTATAAACAAATTTGGGGTTTCCCCTTACACTTACCTTTTGCAAAATACCTTTATATGTAATTAAGACGAAGTTAAAAACAAAATAAACCATTTTCACAATTTACTTTGAAACATGAACCACAAACAATAAAAATAAAACATGCATATGGAAACAAATAAAATCAAACAAACAAAACAAATAAAACTTGGGTTGCCTCCCAATAAGCGCTTGTTTTTGTTCGAGTCACGAGCCTGACTCTACCCTTATTTAATGGAAATAGGGGAGGTTTTCTCTACACTTAGGATTAAGTGCAGGTGAAAGTAGCGATACACACCCTTAGGGTGGAAATATGCCACGTGAGGTGAAGGGGGTGAGTGAATGGCTTCCTTCATCCTAAAACTACCCGGATAATATTGGTTGATGGGTGGGTTGGTTCCTCTTTTGTCTCCTAGAAATATATCTAAGGATCGAAAGTTATGCAAAGATTAAGGTTCCGATTCATCAACACTAGGAAATTCCCTAGAACTAAGAGTAAGGTTATCACTACAAGTATTTAAACCTATATCCTCTAGTTATGTTTGGTTCAAAGGTTCTACTTCCATCGGGGTTCCTAAAGTCTCATCTACTTCTTCCGGGTAAGTCACGGGCGGTGTGTATGCCTCAAATGATGGTAGGACTCGTGGGGTACTTTGTGAGCTTATGTTATTTACTTCATCATTCCTTGTGTCAAGATCACCTATATCCTCAACATGTGTTTTATTATAATCTAACCCTAACATTTTCCCAAGTATCTCAAGTGCTACTCTAGGCATCTGAACTTCTATATCCGAATCATAAGGATCATCCTCAATATTCTGACTGCTATATTCAAATTGCCCAAAAGATTCATCATGTGTTTCTTGAGATTCATCATCATCGATCATAAAACCTAGGTCTTTTGGATCAATGTGATCATGTTCGGCTAAATCCTCCATCACATCAAGGTCACCTATGTGTTCATCCTGTATTATGGTAGTGCCTAACCATGACATGCAGCTAGGTGGCTTATACGAAACTATCCTAGGTGAAGGCTCATATGGTGCATAGGTTTCACTAAGTGAGGCATTTTGAGGGGTTGATGGAGCTCCTAAGGTGAATTCTTTAAAAGTCTTATGCACTTGGCCTCTTTGCTCAAGGTACTCAATAAAATCAATATAAGATCCTGTCCTCCTCATTTCATTCCTCCATCTTGGTATATCCAAACTGGTGTAATTATATTTTTTCCGGTAAAACTCTAGTGTCGCACTTGGTGGATTCATGTTCTCCATAATGGTGAACGGAAGAGTCAATGGAAAGGTTTTTACGAACAAAGACACAAAGAAAAGATAGACTACGAGAAAGCTAATGAAAATAAAATAAAATCTCACTCGATAAGAATCTAATGAGTAGACCTAATAAAATAAATTCCAACCTAAGCAATAACTATTCCCCGAGCTACGGCGCCAAAAACTTGATACGTGGCAATTGCGCCCTCGCAACAGGTTTTACCTCTCAAGGGATCTCGAGAAGCTTACAACCCCCACCAGGCAGTGTACCTGATCGTTGTAGTATAGTATAGTGACAAGTACCGGGGGATTGATCGTTCAACTCAGGAATAGTGTCACTAGGATTAGAAAGCCTACTAAACTAGGTCTAGAGGTGAGGGATGATTCTTTTTGTATTTTTATATTTTATAGAAAAAAAGTAAAATCTTGGGTTTTGAAGGAGTGGGCGGAATTAGTTGCAAGCCAACTAACCCAATTAATCTAAAGATGCAATCAAAATATAAAAACAAAAATGAAAATGAAACTATTATACTAATGTGGTGGAAACAATAATGAGAGAAGTTGTGTTTACTTAGACTTCATTACTCCCTAGATATCTTTTACGGGTTGATTAGCTTGTTACAATTGCATGGATGACGGGTCATATTCCTTAATACTAGTGATATGTGCCTTTTTGCACATATCCTTTCGTCCAATTTTCGAGTCAAAACGATAAAAAAAAACACTTCAAAATGGTCAAATAACATCACAAATATCCTTGGAGTGTGTTTTTATGTGTTTCAGGTACAAAGGATTGAAAACAGATGAAAAACGAGCAAAATATGAAGAGTTGTCAAAATCAGTCCCTGAACTTTCAAAAAATTATCATAACTAGTCCCTGAATAATTGTTTTGAAATAAAAGTCAACCCGAGGCATGTTAAAGTCAAAAGTTATCAAATATGGTCCTTGGGTGAAAACTTTGGAAAGTTTGCAGGTTTGGTCCCTGAAGTTTCACTTTTGGCAGAAATAGTCCCTGGGTGTTTTAAAATGGAAAATCACATCAAAGGTCCTTGTGGAAATTATAATATGACAAAAATTGGTCCTTGTAATACTTTGGAAGGTTGGCAGTTTCAATCCCTCAAATTTTCAGAAAATACATGAATGGTCCTTGTGAATTTTAAGCTTAACAAACAAACACCCTTTACTAATAACCCAACACTACAACACCCTCACCAAGCCCACCTTATAACTCCCTAGGCCCATCACCACCTCAGCCCACTTCCCATAATAATAAGCCAGGGTCAAACCTGAGCTTTGACCACCCTTCCCCTTCCTCTCATTACCCCCTGGGTAAACCACCACCACCACCACCACCACTGTAACACTCCACCATCTCCTTCCTCAAAAGCTCCCTCCCAACACAATCCCCAATCCCACTACCCTCCTCACAATCCCTACCTACCCCCAATTGCCACCCTGGCAAGCCAAACTGCCAAAACACCCCTTTTCCCGTCAAAAGGAATTTGAAGGCCAGGATTAAAAGAAGTGATCCAACGGACCAGAAATATGGTGGGAAAGAGAAAGGGACCCACCCTGGTGTATTTAAGTGAAGAAAAAGAAAGAGTGAAGGAGTTAGTTAGCCAGTTAGTAGTAATGTAGAGTAGTAATCGTTGTAATCTATTTTAGTTTTCTAGTTATAATTTTAGCTCAAAAATTTGTACTCTCAGCTTTTCATAGTGTAATCTCAAGTTTTATTTAATTAAATTCCAAGTTTAATTGTTTCAATTCAAATTTGCTCAATGTACTAAAATTCTCAGTTAAGTTCAATAGCTATTAAAGCTGTTTTCTTGTTGTCTCATAAGTTAAATCTGAGCAGTGTAAACTTACTTCAATCGTTATAATTCAACTTTACCAGCTTTAGTTATAAATTCTCAAAAAATGCAAAGAAAGAAAAAAGATTAGAAAAAAATAATAATACAGAAAAAAAAGTGGAGATGAAGCAAGAAGCTGTGAAGGCATTGGTTTAGAGTCTTGGGAGCAGTAGGATGGTGTTATGAGGAATGGTTCAACATTAGCTCTTTGCTTTGGACAACCTGTAAGAAATTCTCCATTTTTCTGCATAATTGGATATTGTTGGTTGTTGTCATTGATTGCTGTCAGTTATTGTTTATTTAGGTTCATGTAGTGTTAGTGTAAGCTTAGATTTCTGATTCAGGGATTAAATCTTGTATTTGCATTGGAAATGTCCTAAACCTTTGCAGTAAGGGAGTGTTTGGTTCAAGGGAGAAAGCTGTGACCTAGTTGTTCTTAGTTGATGTTTTTACTTTAGATATGTTTGATTAGGTGATGTTAGCATAGTTTAGGTTTAAAAAAAGTTAGTTTAAAGCAAAAAAGTCAAAATGGTACCTTGATGCATCACTTCTGTTTAACTGTTAGAGATTTGGACTGCATAATGCTCATATTAGGTTTAGAAGCACTTGTTCTAGCTTAATCCATTCTTATAACAACTTATCACCACATTTACAGTAAGTAAGGATAGATCAAAATCCAAGAAAGTCAAAATTTCACCAAAGTTTAAAAGTCAAAAGTTTCAAGTTCACAGTTTTTCAAAATATTGGGAGAATTTTCATGAGCTCAATATTTAGTATTAGCTTATGAGCTCTTGGATTTTTAGTATTTTCCAGCTTATGTTTCTTAATATAATTTTTGTATAATTTTTAGATTTTTATTTGTTAGCTTTGAGGTGGCTTAAAGTTGCCTATCTGGCAATAAGCTCCCCTGAGCCAGGTATGAGTCCATTTTCACAAGCTCTTGTAGAGCTTCTCAGTGGGTCTCACTGAGAGCTTTTGGGTGTTTTGTAAACCCCACCATGCCATCTGTTTATTCCTATGCACCTTTTCCATTTTATGCTTATTCACTTGCTTATTCATGGTTCCAAAGTTTTCATCACTGAGAACCATACACTGATTCATCAGTAAAAAGGTGCTCATTCACAAGCCCCCTATGAGCTTTTCAGTGAACTTAAGCTTGTGTTCTTTGGATTTTTGGAAAGTTCTCACACCTAGCTTGTAGATTCTAAGCTTATTTTGGACTCATCAGCTTATGAGATAAGCTTAATCTTGGCCTGCAAATTGTCCCATAAGCCTGTTTGGTCAAAGTGAGAATTTGGAATTGCCTATTTGGACTTAAGAGCTTATTCAGTGTGTTTAACTTTTGTTGTGGCTTATTTTAAGTACCTTTCAACTTATCCTACCTTATTTTTGCCTTGAGTTTCAGTGTGTAGCTTGTTGTTTAGCTTTTCTAGAATCTTAATCCATTTTCCTTTAAATTGCCCAACTGTTGGGAGTTCTTGTTTGTGCAAGCTTATTAAAAGCTTTTCAGTAAATAGTGTCTTTGCAAAAGTTGTGTATTTTTAAGTGCTTAATGTGTTTGTAAAGAAACAAAATCCAAAAGAAAATGTTTTGCAAAAAGTGCCTGGGGTAGGGTTTGAACCCTTGACCTCCTGGTTTGACTAGTCAACACCAAACCAACGGGGTGCACCATCTCCCCTAAGGCTTTCTTAGTGTTTTCATTTACCCTTTTTATTTTTATACTAATCCTTGTTTTTATTTAGCTTATTTAGCTTATAGCTTATTTGTACTGCTTATTAATAAGCTCTGTACCACCTTCATATTTTTCTCAGCTTAATATTAGTATAAAATATTTTTAGAAAAGGTTTTATAAAATTTACTGTTCATTTACTATTTTTTATAATTTAAATTAGTTTAAATAGTATTTAATTAGTAATTAATTAATAATAATTAATTAAATAGTGTAAAAATTAATTAAAATTTTCCAAAAAATTTTTCTTTTATCATTAGGATCGTAGAAAAGTAATTTTCATATCCGTAGGACTTCATTTGCTCCCGTTTCACTTTTTATTTTGCGCGTTGACGTTATTTTAACGTAAACGCGCGTTTTTAAATTTAAATACGTTCTAGGGTAATGTAGCTTTACGTTTTAGTTAATTTAGTTTTTTTTAGTTACTTTTACTTATATTTCCTTAGCGTAATCGTTCAAATCACTATTACCCCTTTCCTGTTCAGAATCACCCGATCACAAATCCGTTTTGATTCCATCCACACCTCGTCGGGACATAACGACCCGGGAAAACACTGTACTATTCGGAAGCATTGGTCTAGGGTATTTGACTATATTGACCACATCTGTGGTTGACTTTAGTTGACTGCTTTAGCCCCGAATCAACTAGTCGTAGGGCCGTGTACAATATTCCCTAACTCTATAAGATCCTATTTCACTCCTATGTCGAGCCGTTAGAAGCTCCTAACATGGGATCATTAGAATTCTCTTACGCATTAAATACAACCAAAAATCGTAGTACATCTCCGATCATGTTTCTTAAGACGTTCAAGCAAGTTACCAATGGAAGTCTGCCAGTTTTCTTAAGCCTAACATCGAATACAATCATCCGTAACAATTATAAACAAACAATCAACCCATAATTAACATCTAGGTTTCACTACATCTAAGCAAACACAATAAAAATCTAGCCTAGCATGTTAAAGAGAAGACAAGCGTAAGATATAATCACACAACACATAGACATATTGAATGATTTGAATAAGTACTTATTTTCAATTGAACATGGAAGAATCAAGGGGTTGAAACCCTTGAAAAAGCTGTAAATTCGTCTTAGGGTTTATTCCCTCAAAGTTGCACACTAATGAATGAAAATTGGAAAACTATATATAGATTTACACCTTGACGGCGTCACGTTATAGCTTGTGACGCCGTCAACTCGCCGCCATGATGAAATTCGTATTGCCTAGATCCACTTCTGATTGAGAACGGCTACACGTGTTTTTACTGTAAAAGCCTGATTGAGAACGACTATCGTTGTTTCCGATGTATTTTTGAGAAATGTGGAAATAATTGTAGTAACAGATTTTGTACTACGTGCAATTTGTTCATAACTCCAAATTTTCTCAATGATTCACCAAATTCTTCCAACTACCCTTCACAGCCCAAGATACGTGCTATTAATGACAAACCATCAAGAATTGATCCTAACCTTTCACGATTTACGGTTAAAAGTTTGTCAAGCAAACATCTAGAGCTTAGGGCAGTGACTAAAAAGAACGACTTGCCTAATCTTCACGTTTATCAAGAACAAAAACCAGAGACCATAACGGAAGTGGTGGAAATTCCTAGCTCTCAGAGCACACCACTTGTCCCACCTCCAGATTTTATTCCTTGTGTTGGTTGTGGTGAGCCGCTTTTCGGTTTGCCATGTCGTTGGTGTACTTGTGAACAATGTGGTAATGATATTCGGGACGGAACTTGTTTGTTTTGTGGTTCGAGGAATTCGTTCGTTTATGAACTAAATCCCAATTCTTTGCAAAATTTTTCTAACTACCCT
Source organism: Artemisia argyi (assembly GCA_030686995.1). Taxonomy (NCBI): domain Eukaryota; kingdom Viridiplantae; phylum Streptophyta; class Magnoliopsida; order Asterales; family Asteraceae; genus Artemisia; species Artemisia argyi. The sequence goes on from CM060694.1 coordinate 93,932,637, forward strand.
CCTCAAACGTCTTCGTTCGCTCAACTTAATTGCTTCTATTGTGGAGATCCTTTAAGAGATGACTCACTTTGTGGACGGTGTTTTTGCAAGGGATGTGGATTTAGTCATGGACTTTGTATGTGTTACGCTTCGATAGCTGAACCTACATTCACTTCCGATTATAATTCGAACTTTTCCAATTATCCTCAAAACTCTTATGAGCAAGCACCGTATTTCAATGACACATCGTTCCAAAATACACAAATTTTTGAAAATTGTGGGGGTCCTCATTACAATTATCAATGTCAACCGAGGAGTCAAAATTACTATGAACCTAATCCTTGTTCTAGTGTTGATACTTCCGGTTTTGATGATTCCACACCCCCACAATTTCCACTCATTCCAAATTCTCGTGAGAAAACTATGGCATAATTACTTGCTGAAGAACGAGATTTTGGAAAAAACATCGAAGAATTACTAGCTGAGCAACGAGCAGCTAAAATACGTGCCAATCTTCGCAATGCTGCTCTATTTGATGACGATGATGACAGTGATGATGATGAAGATAACGTTGTTATTCAAAAAGATTCATCAAGTACATCAGTTGAAATCCCACCAATCCAAAAATCGTAGGGAGAAAAGAATACTAAGGAATTACTAGCAGAGGAATAAATGGAACTTGTACAATCCATGAATGCTAGTTTCTCTCAACTCCCTGAGTCAGCTGTTATCACACCCGAGGTTCCCACTCACTCTCTGAGCATGGGGGACGAGCATCTTGACACTGTTCCTGAAAAGGAGTCGGACGAATTCATAAAGTCTAGTGTTGAGAACCTTGTCCCAATCCCAAGAGAGTCACAGGGAATTTTTGATCATATGTGTGATATTCCTCCTCCTCTTGTCTTCCCGAATGATGATGTTGAGATGTTCTCCGATTCTAATGATGACAATTCGTTATCTTGTGGAGACATCAGTTATATGGAAGAATTACCTTCTGAGCTAATTAGCTTAGAAGAAGAGAATGATGAGATTGACACTGAAATCCAAGATGAAGCTCTTCGGGCTACATTATTGAATGTCAGTCTCCTCATTTCTAAAATCGAGGCGTTCAATGAGAAACCCATTTCACCTCCTATCCCCATTAAGGATAGTGGCATTTTTTCTGATGATTCTATACCAGAATTTGAAGCCTTCAGTTTTGATCATATGGGAGAGAAAATTAGTGGCAGTACCACTTCTCATTCTCATAATTCTCTCCCCGAATATGATTCATTCACCTTTGATGAGTTCTCATGTGAACTCACTCATATCATATCTCCACCGGAGTATGATAACTTCGACTTTGATCTAGACACACCCGGGATATGTCTTGATCACATGAGCTTAAATGATGAGATTCATGATGATGAATCCATGAATCCTCCTACTGATGATGATGAGTTAGTCAAGATGTTTATCATGACTTTCTTTCTCTTTTTCACCTACCGGGTGACTTCTCCTGTTCTTCACTCTTTCGGGAATGAAGATATTATCTTTGACCCCGACATCACTGCTTATAGTTTATACTATTTAAAGCCATGGTTTATATATCTCATCGGTGTGGAACTTTCACGTGCTTCAAATGTTTATCTAAACATCTTGAATGAAAGTCCGATGGAGATTATCTCTTCCACATCTTGCTTCCCCAAGAACCAATGAATTCGGGGTCGAGTCAAGCTAGCGACTCGGTACAGTAGCATGCATATGGGGTTTTCACCCTAAGTGTGGGGGAGTTACCCATGCTTTTGTGACCATGTATATAAGTTTCAAAAAAAAAATGGTGTTTCCACATTTAGCTTGTAATGTTGCCTTTTTACGTTCAAAGAGTCGGCATAATAGCCGGGACTTTGAATATTGAGGACAATATTCAATTCTAAGTGTGGGGGGGGGGGGGGGGAATTCTAGCGAATTTTATCACATTTTACCTTCTAGTACCCCCATTTTTGGCCAAAATTTTAAAAATTTTTCACTTAAGTTTCAAAATTTTTTTGGTTATCAGTCCGCCATGTCTAAACGACAAAAGGATTGGCTAATCTAGGAGTAAATGGCTCTTGGTAAAGATATATCAAATCCATTTATGGCTGCCAATTTGCCAAAAATTGTATGGTATTCAACTCGCCATATCCTAAAAAGTAAAGAGTTGGCTAGCCCGCAAGGTTATGGCTTGTGGTAAAGGCAGTGGAAAACCATAATTGGTAATCGACTCACCAAGATGATGACGATATTCCATCAAAGAGTTGGCTAGTCCAGAAGCAAACAACTTCTAGTAAAGACAAATCAAAACCGTTGAAAGCTTATGGTTTGCTCAAAATCATATGGTTATCAGTGTACCATAGTTCTTACTTGAACCGAAACATTTGGCTACTCCAGAAGTAATGGCTTTTGGTAAAGAGACTTCAAATCCATTAAATTTTTACAAAAAATTGCTAGAGACGAGCAATTGCTTAGTGTGGGGGATTTGATATGTGCCTTTTTGAACATATCCTTTCGTCCAATTTTTGAGTCAAAACGATCAAAAACACTTAAAAATGGTCAAATAACATCACAAATATACTTGGAGTGTGTTTTTATGTGTTTCAGGTACAAAGGATTGAAAACAGACGAAAAACGAGCAAAATATGAAGAGTTGTCAAAATCAGTCCCTGAACTTTCAAAAAATTGTCAAAACTAGTCCCTGAATAATTGTTTTGAAATAAAAGTCAACCCAAGGCATGTTAAAGTCAAAAGTTATCAAATATGGTCCTTGAGTGAAAACTTTAGAAAGTTTGCAGGTTTGGTCCCTGAAGTTTCACTTTTGGCAGAAATAGTCCCTGGGTGTTTTAAAATGGAAAATCACATCAAAGGTGCTTGTGGAAATTATAATATGACAAAACTTGGTCCTTGTAATACTTTGGCAGGTTGGCGGTTTCAATCCCTCAAATTTTCAGAAAATACATGAATGGTCCTTGTGAATTTTAAGCTTAACAAACAAACACCCTTTACTAATAACCCAACACTACAACACCCTCACCAAGCCCACCTTATAACTCCCTAGGCCCATCACCACCTCAGCCCACTTCCCATAATAATAAGCCAGGGTCAAACCTGAGCTTTGACCACCCTTCCCCTTCCTTTCATTACCCCGTGGGTAAACCACCACCACCACCACTGCAACACTCCACCATCTCCTTCCTCAAAATCTCCCCCCCAACACAATCCCCAATCCTACTACCCTCCTCACAATCCCTACCTACCCCCAATTGCCACCTGGCTAGCCAAACTGCCAAAACACCCCTTTTCCCGTCAAAAGGAATTTGAAGGCCAGGATTAAAAGAAGTGATCCAACGGACCAGAAAGATGGTGGGAAAGAGAAAGGGACCCACCCTGGTGTATTTAAGTGAAGAAAGAGAAAGAGTGAAGGAGTTAGTTAGCCAGTTAGTAGTCATGTAGAGTAGTAATCGTTGTAATCTATTTTAGTTTTCTAGTTCTAATTTTAGCTCAAAAATTTGTACTCTCAGCTTTTCATAGTTTAATCTCAAGTTTTATTTAATTAAATTCCAAGTTTAATTGTTTCAATTCAAATTTGCTTAATGTACTAAAATTCTCAGTTAAGTTCAATAGCCATTAAAGCTATTTTCTTGTTGTCTCATAAGTTAAATCTGAGCAGTGTAAACTTACTTCAATCGTTATAATTCAACTTTACCAACTTTATTTATAAATTCTCAAAAAATGCAAAGAAAGAAAAAAGATTAGAAAAAAAAATAATAATAAAGGAAAAAAAGTGGAGATGAAGCAAGAAGCTGTGAAGACATTGGTTTAGAGTCTTGGGAGCAGTAGGATGGTGTTATGAGGAATGGTTCAACATTAGCTCTTTGCTTTGGACAACCTGTAAGAAATTATCCATTTTTCTGCATAATTGGATATTGTTGGTTGCTGTCATTGATTGCTATCAGTTATTGTTTATTTAGGTTCATATAGTGTTAGTGTAAGCTTAGATTTCTGATTCAGGGATTAAATCTTGTATTTGCATTGGAAATGTCCTAAACCTTTGCAGTAAGGGTGTGTTTGGTTTAAGGGAGAAAGCTGTGACCTAGTTGTTCTTAGTTGATGTTTTTACTTTAGATATGTTTGATTAGGTGATGTTAGCATAATTTAGGTTTAAAAAAAGTTAGTTTAAAGCAAAAAAGTCAAAATGGTACCTTGATGCATCACTTCTGTTTAACTGTTAGAGATTTGGACTGCATAATGCTCATATTAGGTTTAGAAGCACTTGTTCTAGCTTAATCCATTCTTATAACAGCTTATCACCACATTTACAGTAAGTAAGGATAGATCAAAATCCAAGAAAATCAAAATTTCACCAAAGTTTAAAAGTCAAAAGTTGCAAGTTCCATAGTTTTTCAAAATATTGGGAGAATTTTCATGAACTCAATATTCAGTATTAGCTTATGAGCTCTTGGATTTTTAGTATTTTCCAGCTTATGTTTCTTAATATAATTTTTGTATAATTTTTAGATTTTTATTTGTTAGCTTTTAGGTGGCTTAAAGTTGCCTATCTGGCAATATGCTCCCCTGAGCCAGGGATGAGTCCATTTTCACAAGCTCTTGTATAGCATCTCAGTGGGTCTCACTGAGAGCTTTTGGGTGTTTTGTAAACCCCACCATGCCATCTGTTTATTCCTATGCACCTTTTCCATTTTATGCTTATTCACTTGCTTATTCATGGTTCCAAAGTTTTCATCACTGAGAACCATACACTGATTCATCAGTAAAAAGGTGCTCATTCACAAACCATCTGTGAGGTTTTCAGTGAACTTAAGCTTGTGTTCTTTGGATTTTTGGAAAGTTCTCACACCTAGCTTGTAGGTTCTAAGCTTATTTTGGACTCATCAGCTTATGAGATAAGCTTAATCTTGGCCTGCAAATTGTCCCATAAGCCTGTTTGGTCAAAGTGAGAATTTGGAATTGCTTATTTGGACTTAAGAGCTTATTCAGTGTGTTTAACTTTTGTTGTGGCTTATTTTAAGTACCTTTCAACTTATCCTACCTTATTTTTGCCTTGAGTTTCAGTGTGTAGCTTGTTGTTTAGCTTTTCTAGAATCTTAATCCATTTTCCTGGGGTAGGGTTTGAACCCTTGACCTCCTGGTTTGACTAGTCAACACCAAACCAACGGGGTGCACCATCTCCCCTAAGGCTTTCTTAGTGTTTTCATTTACCCTTTTTATTTTTATACTAATCCTTGTTTTTATTTAGCTTATTTAGCTTATAGCTTATTTGTACTGCTTACCATCTCCCCTAAGGCTTTCTTAGTGTTTTCATTTACCCTTTTTATTTTTATACTAATCCTTGTTTTTATTTAGCTTATTTAGCTTATAGCTTATTTGTACTGCTTATTAATAAGCTCTGTACCACCTTTATATTTTTCTCAGCTTAATATTAGTATAAAATATTTTTAGAAAAAGTTTTATAAAATTTACTGTTCATTTACTATTTTTTATAATTTAAATTAGTTTAAATAGTATTTAATTAGTAATTAATTAATAATAATTAATTAAATAGTGTAAAATTTAATTAAAATTTTCCAAAAAAAATTTCTTTTATCATTAGGATCGTAGAAAAGTAATTTTCATATCCGTAGGACTTCATTTGCTCCCGTTTCACTTTTTATTTTACGCTTTGACGTTATTTTAACGTAAACGCGCGTTTTTAAATTTATATACGTTCTAGGGTAATGTAGCTTTACGTTTTAGTTAATTTAGTTTTTTTTAGTTACTTTCACTTATATTTTCTTAGCGTAATCGTTCAAATCAATATTACCCCTTTCCTGTTCAGAATCACCCGATCACAAATCCTTTTTAATACCATCCACACCTCGTCGGGACATAACGACCCGGGAAAACACTGTACTATCCGGAAACATTGGTCTAGGGTATTTGACTATATTGACCACATCTGTGGTTGACTTTAGTTGACTGCTTTAGCCCCGAATCAACTAGTCGTAGGGCCGTGTACAATATTCCCTAACTCTATAAGATCCTACTTCACTCCTATGTCGAGCCGTTAGAAGCTCCTAACATGGGATCATTAGAATTCTCTTATGCATTAAATACAACCAAAAATCGTAGTACACCTCCGATTATGTTTCTTAAGACGTTCAAGTAAGTTACCAATGGAAGTCTGCCAGTTTTCTTAAGCCTAACATTGAATACAATCATCCGTAACAATTATAAACAAACAATCAACCCATAATTAACATCTAGGTTTCACTATATCTAAGCAAACACAATAAAAATCTAGCCTAGCATGTTAAAGAGAAGACAAGCGTAAGATATAATCACACAACACATAGACATATTGAATGATTTGAATAAGTACTTATCTTCAATTGAACATGGAAGAATCAAGGGGTTGAAACCCTTGAAAAAGCTGTAAATTCGTCTTAGGGTTTATTCCCTCAAAGTTGCACACTAATGAATGAAAATTGGAAAACTATATATAGATTTACACCTTGACGGTGTCACGTTATAGCTTGTGACGCCGTCAACTCGCCGCCATGATGAAATTCGTATTGCCTAGATCCACTTCTGACGCCGTCATGTAGAGAATTACTCTGGGCCGTCACGTGTAATTGGACCCTGACGGCCTTGGTGACGCCGTCAGGCCAATATGCTTGAAAACTTTCTGGGCCGTCACGTTATAAGTTCCACATCCTCCTCTTTTGTAACTCTTGACGCCGTCACGTGTAAAAGCTTGACGTCGTCAGGTACTGTTCCAGCAAGGAAATTTGAGACTTTGTCGTTTTCTTCACTTTTATGCTCCAAAAACGTCCAAAATGCTTCCTTTTCCAGATTTCTCTCCAAAAGTACCTAAAATGACAAAAGGAACGATTTAGGGCAATAATTGATCAAATAATCTCGAATTCGGGCTTAATGACCCCTTAAAAGCGGTACACTTTTCGCCTCATCAGACATACAACACCAATATTGCCATGAATGCCCTGTGACACCAACCACATGACTATGGTATCTTTTCTTTTATTAGCTTTAACTACATCATTTATATGATATCTGTGTAACATTTTGGATAATATGTAGCTTACTCATTTTGTATTGTTAAATTAAGATTTTGAACCCCGACGGATGAACTGGATGTGCAAATGGTCGTTTCACACCGTCCATGACCAAGAAGATAGGGCATTCTACAGAACACTAATTGCATGCTTCTAGAAAGATGGACGACTTGTAAGTGTCTTGAAAACTTTGATAATTTGTCAAATTGTTATGCTACAATTTCAATGAGATTACAAATTAAACAACTATCAAACAATAGAAGTTGTAACTTAGTACTAGCAGCACTAAATTCCATAAGCAGACTTATCTTTAATAAGCTTAATATGCAGTAGCAGTAACACACTTGTAGCATTTTCATTTTCATTTGTATGAGATATTGTATGTATGATAGGATGATTGATAGATCATAATATGTGTTAGAATAACCCCCAAAAAACTAATGCTAAGTTTCGTACATTTATTAACAGACTATAATCAAAAATTGTGCACAAGTACAACTTGTATGGGTACTCTGTCGCTGTTGTGAAGCACCAAATGATATAGAAAGTGTTCCAAGTACGTGAGAGAACAGTGGTGGTACCTGGTCGAGGGAAGGTGAGGAGGAAGGTGTCAATTGTTTCATGCTCTGGTTTCAGGGAGTTGAGGCAGGAAGCCGACTTTGGTGCAGCTGCAAGGGTCTGCTTCTTTTTAACCGATGACACAAACAGGTCCCAAAGAGTTTTAAGGTTTGATGTGTGTTGATGGTTTTTGATGGTTGAAACAATGTTTGAAAGTTTTTGTAATTTGGATAATGTCACACCTCGCCAAGGCGGAAACGCGAGTGTAACTTCATGGATATCATCACAACACCTAGTGTCTAAATAGAGAATTTCTACATGCACAAAAGTAGAGCAAAGTACCAATACAAAGTGTCGTAACAATACCCCAAAAGAAAATAACAAAATAGAACTCCAAAACAATTCATAAGTCCAAACATAGATGATAAACCACATCCAATGCAACTAAGGTCTCATCTAATCACATCCTTCTATCTTATCCTTAGAAAGCTCACCTGAAAATGATGCTTAAAAACGTCAACATAATGTTTTTGAGATTCATAGGTTTAAGACACACAATATCACACAAGGCAACCAGTTCACTGTGATTATAAAATATAGCTGGACAAATAAATATAGTTACCATATAAGCTAACATGTAATCACAAACCAACTAATGCACATAAGGCAACCACTAGGATGGAACGTGCCCACCGATCCAATTACCATATCCATTACCAATTGGGACGGAACGTCCCCACCGATCCAAGTTTCACATCACACATAAATTAGTTAGGACGGAACGTGTCCACCGATCCAAGTTCACCACACATTTATCATCAATTAGGTCGCATGTGCGAAATCCCACATATTATCTATTCCGCATTAACATCACATATAGCATTCACACGATAACCATTTATAAGTCCATGCATTTAAACAACACATAATCACAGTAACTCAAAGTATTTAACACAAGCATCATTCCCATCCCAAGTTTAAAGCAAAGTAAAAATGGGACTATGAACTCACCTCAGTCTTTGCAGCTTCCACAAATACAAATCACAAATCTATATAACAAAATAAGATCACATTACATATGGCCAAGCTCAAAGCTATAAACCTTGTAATACGCATATGATGGATGTCTAAGGTTCATATGACCCACAATGGATCTCCTATACTCCATACTAACCATCACCAAACACTAATACTCACTCAATCCCTTGCACTTATAAAATTAGAAAACGCAGAATTTGGGATACATTCGCCCACATAAAATAATAACCTTAAAAGATCAACAACTCACACCAAAAATTTACCATAGTCTCTCATAAGCATACAAGCTAATCCCAGAAGGCCATGGTCAAATAACACACACAAGTATCCTTAGAAAAATCAAACATAAAAACTATCCAGATTCGGATCTGAACGCACAACAAAAATTTTTGACCAAACTAAAATACTTCTACAACTTTTTATCTCTTTTTTTATCCACATCTCACTATCAAACTTATGCCCTAATTCTGTCCCGGTTTAACAGCTTTGACACCTTAATTTGGAAAAATCAAAAGACTAACTTCCAGACCTCGAAATCGATAAAGATGCACTAGACACGATAGCTTGGAATACTTAGACTTTGAGTACACCTTTTCTTCAGCTTTGTTAAGTAGATCTTGAAACTTCTTTCTACCATTAGTTTCCCCTGGATGAGTGTTCAAGTTAGATTCACTCATTTGTACCTCACCTGCACCACTACCACCACTACCGATATTTTGCTGTGGTGGGGTTGGATGGAAAATATCATTTAACAGCCCGTGCATATCATGGTCAAACATCTCTTGTTCTTTGTTGTTTAGCTGTTCTCCATTGTTTAGCCCACTTGATGATGATGACGTCGAGCATTCACCATGAAGATTCCATTCCGAGTAACCTTTCCGGAATCCCCAACACACTAGGTGATCAAAAACATCATCTCTTGTGCGATGAAAAATGTTTACACAACGTGACACGGACACAATATATTCCCTTCACTATTTGACGACCTCTCAAATGCAAAATCTAGAAAATTTTCTACACCAGTCACAAAAGATCTACTTGACCTTCGTGCATTATACATCCACCATTTATCCATTACTAAATACCTAATGTAAACTACATCAAACAAATTAGTGAGTTGATGCCTATTTGTTTTAATGGAATTTTTTTTACTAATATCAAAAGTACTAATCAGAAACTCATTTGACCACATTTTCAATTATCACATCAGAACCTAACAAAGAATGTTCAATTTTACATGTTTTGGGTGTTTAAATTACCTAATTGTGACTCATATATAATTAGTTTATACAAATTACAATTTAATGCAAATACATCACAAAATACCTAACTATACGAGTAACATAAGAAAGCAAATAATAACAATTGACAAAAACTCATCAACGACGAACATATTTTTTATCCAAAACCCATTTTCATGATCGAAGAATATAATAACAATTTTAAAGCAAAACTACAAACTAGTAGCAATCAAAGAATATAATTATTAATAATCAAACTGAGTCATGATCGAGTTGTATTATATAAAAGGTAGATAAAAAAATTCATTCAGTTACCTGCCTAAAAGGATGAATATAGTGATGAAGAAAGTCTTTTTTTATTAAGACAACTACGAGTGAATCAGAGATGGGGTTGGGGTTAGGAATAGTGATCGAGTTCTAAAATTAATTTAGGGATATATACTCCCAACAATGGGAGGGAATTAATAAAAAAAAGGCGCTCGATTTAATTTATTTTCGAGTGCATAGGCCGGGTAATTTTTAGCATTAGTGACAGATATTGAAGTTAAATAAAGGTAGTAATAACTTTTAATGGCATAATATCAGAGTGTATCACAAATTACATGGACTTTTAATAACATGTCTATTTTTATGCCACAAATATCGTGTATAATGGTGGCATTAACCATAAAATGCCATTAAAGCTATAAAAAGAATTAGTAACAAATAAAATATGTCACTAAAAATGCAATATAGTGACAAATGTAAATCTGTCGTTAAAAACGTGTACCACTAAATGGCCTTTTTTTGTAGTGTCTCATCACCTATATCCTCATCTTCCACAATGGGGTCTCCTTCACACTAGGCCAAAAACTGGAATTGGTTACACCAAATATGTGTGACGATATACATATAGTCACACATGGTTTTTTTCGTATGTGTGACTAAAGGTGGTGTGACCATAGGGTACCTACGGTCACATTTTTTGGTTCTTTTTAGTCTCACTTAAAAAAGAGTAAGGAAAACGTTAAAATGTGTGACTAAATAGGTACAGTTTTAGTTGGATTAATCAGTTTTGTATGACCAAAAACTCTTATAGTCACACGAAGCATTTTCTTTTTGTATATTTAGTCACATACAATTAACCATAAAGTGGCCAAAAGTGTTAATAAGTGTGACCATATGGTGTTGAAAGTGAAGAAATGTATGGTTTGTGTGACTATAGATCATCCAATTGCCACATAAATTTGGTTTTCGTGTGGCCTTTTGTACCATTTAGTCACACAAATCATGTTTCTTTTGGGTATTTAGTCACATACAATTAAACATAAAGTGGCCAAAAATGTAAATAAGTGTGATCATATGTTCTTTAAAGTGAAGAAATGTGTGTTTTGTGTGACTATTGATCATCTAATGGCCAATTGAATTTTAGTTTTGTGTGGCCTTTTGATACATTTAGTCACACGAAGCATTTTTCTTTTGGGTATTTAGTCACATACAATAAATTATAAAGTGGCCAAAAGTGTGAATAAGTGTGACCATATGGTGTTAAAAGTGAAGAAATGTGTGTTTTGTGTGACTATTGATCATCCAATGGTCACATGAATTTTATTTTTGTGTGGCCTTTTGTTATATTTAGTCACACAAAGCATTTTTCTTTTGGGTATTTAGTCACATACAATAAATCATAAAGTGGCCAAAAGTGTGAATAAGTGTGACCATATGGTGTTTAAAGTGAAGAAATGTGTGTTCTGTGTGACTATTGATCATCCAATGGCCACATGAATTGTATGTTTGTGTGGCCTTTTGTACCATTTAGTCACACATATCATGTTTCTTTTGGGTATTTAGTCACATACAATTAAGCATAAAGTCGCCAAAAGTGTGAATAAGTGTGACCATATGGTGTTTAAAGTGAAGAAATGTGTGTTTTGTGTGACTATTGGTCATCCAATGGCCACATGAATTGTATGTTTGTGTGGCCTTTTGTACCATTTAGTCACACATATCATGTTTCTTTTGGGTATTTAGTCACATACAATTAAGCATAAAGTGGCCAAAAGTGTGAATAAGTGTGACCATATGGTGTTTAAAGTGAAGAAATGTGTCTTTTGTGTGACTATTGATCATCCAATGGCCACATGAATTGTATGTTTGTGTGGCCTTTTGTACCATTTAGTCACACATATCATGTTTCTTTTGGGTATTTAGTCACATACAATTAAGCATAAAGTGGCCAAAAGTGTGAATAAGTGTGACCATATAGTGTTTAAAGTGAAGAAATGTGTGTTTTGTGTGACTATTGGTCATCCAATGGCCACATGAATTGTATGTTTGTGTGGCCTTTTGTACTATTTAGTCACACATATCATGTTTCTTTTGGGTATTTAGTCACATACAATTAAGCATATAGTGGCCAAAAGTGTGAATAAGTGTGACCATATGGTGTTTAAAGTGAAGAAATGTGTGTTTTGTGTGACTATTGATCATCCAATGGCCACATGAATTATATGTTTGTGTGGCCTTTTCTACCATTTAGTCACACATATCATGTTTCTATTGGGTATTTAGTCACATACAATTAAGCATAAAGTGTCCAAAAGTGTGAATAAGTGTGACCATATGGTGTTTAAAGTGAAGAAATTTGTGGTTTGTGTGACTATTGATCATCCCATGGCCACATGAATTGTATGTTTGTGTGGCCTTTTGTACCATTTAGTCACACATATCATGTTTGTTTTGGGTATTTAGTCACATACAATTAATTATAAAGTGACCAAAAGTATTAATAAGTGTGGCCATATGCCGTTTAAATTGAAGAAATTTGTATTTTGTGTGACTATTGATCATCAAATGGCCACATGAATTGTATGCGTGTGTGGCCTTTTGTAACATTTAGTCACACAACGAATTAATTAAACAGTCACCAACAAAAAGCTGTAAATAATAAAATTCAATAAAATTCAAATATATCAAATTAAACAAATTCAAATACAATAAAAGTGGAATGTATATAAAATTGTAATGCCGTAAATAATAAAATTCTCATAAATATAACTTCTTAGTCTTGATCTTCTGAGCAGCTTCACTTTTCATGGCTTCAATAGAGACGTAGTTGCGCTTCCCTGTTAATTTAGGTGGAACTTTGTTATGCTCACTAATCATTTGTATGGTACTTGGTGGTGTAGCCTGTAGGAAACAAAAAGCCGGGTGTATCAAATACTGAATTAAATATGAGAAATTATATATATATGTAGGTTGATAAAACAGATGCTTGTATGTACCTGATCTTCCAAAATCCCTTGCTCCTTTGGCCATGCATAAAAACTACCTACTGCCTTCATAACTGTTTTGAAACCGTTACCTCCTACATCCGGTATGCAAGCTGCATCCTGTAAGGATTTATCAATAGACACTTTGTAGCAATCCTTGGGGAGTGGTTTGTTATGAATCATTTGTTTTCCATCACTCATGTATACTCTGCCCAAAGCAATAATAGTTGTTCTCTTTGAGTGCCACAGTTTGCAGTTAATTACCTAAAAAAATGATTTGTTGCATGTATGTATCAGAAATCAGTTAAACAAAATAATATATGAACATATTTAAATACATACTTGTGGTAGTACTAGTAATGAAGACTCATCTTCTTGTGATTGGGAAGCTTGACGTGCATCCTTTCGTTTTGCTCTAGTCGTTTTCTTAGATGCGACAAATTTAACAGTTACCTATACATATAAAACACAGTAAATAAGACATGCATGTAGATTTAAAAAATCACATGTGGAAGTTTTATTACTTACACTTGTTTCCTTTTCCTTTTCCAAAGTTGGTAGTCCGTTAGACTTCTGAATGCTCGCAACTTTCTCACATCCAGAAACACGTGTTCCGGCATCCGCATCAGCACTGCTGTTTATATGATTAATGTTCACCGGAGACACCTGCAATATAAAGTGTTTAAGAAGACTGCAGCAGTTTTTAAAAGGGTCAATAAAAGATGGAATGTTACTTCTGGTGGTGTCAATGGACTTGGCGTCAATAGAGTTGACGTCAATGGAGTTGTTGCCAATGGAGTTGATGTCGATGGAGTTGATGCCAATGTAGTTGACGTTGAGTTCGACTGCCCCTTTTGTGCAGCCAATTGCTTCATCAAATCCTGGATTACCGCATCTTTTTCTTGACGTTGGCGTCTCTCATTATCAAGTTCACTTTGAAGTAACACCACTCTTTCATCAGATGGTTGTTTGTTTCGAGGCAGATCAAAATACCTCCTGTAGGTTACTCCACCTCCCACTCCTCTCGCATATCCTCCCTTTTCCTTACCTAATACAACTGTCATGGCATCACTGCCATGATCAACCTTCAAGGTTCCTTGTTTGATCTTGTCCTCCGTTTCTTTCTGCACACACAATATGGGTAATAGGTTACTATATGTTGATCCCACTTTAATATAAGCAAGAAGACTTTTTAGCCTCACTATGCACATTATAATCAAATATGCAGTAAAACTTACAATTTTTTCTCCCACGGCTCTAGTATCATCATCGTAAAAATCTCCGTCTTTGTTCTTCCTTCCTGACAACCACAGCGTGGTACGCGGTGGTTCTTCATCTGGTTCAATTTCTTTACGATTGATCTTATAAACATCAAATGCACACACGTAAGATAAACCAATATAAACGCAAGTATGATGCTATTAAGTCCAAATGTTTAAAGTTACCATTTGATCTATCACAAGGGCGTATCCACCTCGTCCCATTCTATGCTGATAAAGAGACTTGGAACGCGGCACTTTTGTTGCAGCTGATTTCACCTTGCAACACAAAATCAAAAGGTGTTTAGATGTAGTAATGATTATATACTATAGAACTAATACATATGGAAACAGCAAATGCTTGAACTTGAATAAAAAAGTACTCATTAACACCTTGTATTCATCGCTTTGTGTATAATTTACAAAATTGACCCAATCATCGGGTGATATAATTGCATCATAGTTAGTCGGGACTTCATTTAGCTTAGAAGGTGTTTCTAGGTTGGTCAATATGTAGTTTTGTGTCAATTTATTTCTGAAATTGCGTAGAAGTTGACCAAGACGATTCATTAACATCCTTCTGGCTGTCAAGTCAACATCAAAAAATCACTGCAAAGATTAACACAATGTTCCTAATTAGTTGCACATAATGTAAATGCTACGTATATATTTCATGCTATATTACTGGGTTAAAAAATAGTATAGGTTTACCGTGATTTCGTCCCACATTTTGTCTCTTGATTCTGAATCAACCTTCTTCCAGGATACAATCCTGACACCTACATGCTCACGAACCAAGTCTCCCAAAAAACTAGAAAACAATGCTCGGTGTTTTCCTGATATCCTATTCATAGCATCGAAGGTTACACTAAGCTTCTCTCCACCTGCTTTTCCATATTCCCTTCGAAACTTTGCTAACCTGGTTATGCCCCTCTTTTTGACATAACCATTTGATTGGTTGTTATCATGTTCACCATCATCAGAATACTGCTCCGATTCATATCCCAAAGCATGGTCAGGATGTTCATAAACACAAAAATCAGCACATGGCGCATACAAATGAACAAACACGATATGAAAAATGAGGAAAACGTATAAAACATGTAGAAACGGTCTAAAACATGATTAAACGGGCGAGAACGTGTAAACACGGACTAAAATGTATAAAAACCGACTAAGAATTATAAGACGTATGAAAACTGAGGAAAAAGTATGAAAAACATGAAAATGACAAAAACCTACGAAAACGGATAAAAATGTGTAGAGACGGAGTAATCCATGACAAAACGGGGGATAACGTGTAAACATGGACGAAAACGTGTACACACGGACGCAAACGTATCATATAACCTAAAGATACCCTAACGACAGTATGACACAGTCTTCATCATAGTACATATGACTTTACTGATTTTATGGCCTCCTCAAATGTCAAAATTAACGTGCCCACCTTTAATAACTTTAACACACTTCATATAACCTTCACAATATAACTATACACATACCAAGTCTATATATATATGCAACCCATTGATGACCGGTGATAATGGCTAATTCACATGGTGGGTCATTGGTAGTAGGTTATAACTGGTCAAATTCATTAATGGGTATTTGACATCATATGGGCATAGTTGTTTTAGGGTGTCATGTTACGACATGATTCAATGAATAGTACATATGTATAATATTATGTGATAAAAAACCCGACCGAATGGTCAAGATGCTCGCTCCCTGAGATATTCCCGGGTCGTTTTAACTGAGCTAATGTCAAATATTGATCATGTTCATTAAGTTAATAAATAAACGAACATAAACGAACTTTAAACAAATCATAAAATGTTTAATGAACGTTCAGTTCGTTTACAGTCCTAAGCTACTCACAGGATTCTAATAGGACGGGAAATAGTAATTTGTAATTTAAAGCCTAGAAATGCAAATTAACTTTTCTTAAGTCCTAAATGA
Organism: Artemisia argyi; assembly: GCA_030686995.1. Classification (NCBI taxonomy): domain Eukaryota; kingdom Viridiplantae; phylum Streptophyta; class Magnoliopsida; order Asterales; family Asteraceae; genus Artemisia; species Artemisia argyi. The sequence continues at coordinate 93,949,013 of CM060694.1, forward strand.
CTAAAAATAATTGTAGGGAAAATAATTTTATTTTTTTTACTTTTATTTTATTTTTTAATAATTAAAAACTAATTTTAAGTAATTAAATGATAAAAATAGTAAACTGATTAAGAATACACAAGAAAAATGTGCAATAACTACTTAAAGTATTAAAGTTTGAAGCAAAAATAAAAGTGACAAACCAACTTATTTAAATAAGCTGTAATAAGCTTAAAAGGAGAAATAAGCTAACAGCTTAAAAAGTTTGTTTATATACAAAACAATGTAAGATATTAAATGAAGAAGTCCCAAGGGCAAGTGGTAAGTGTGTGGTGTGTTGAGGCGTTCAAAAGGTTGAGGCTAGTGAGGTCTCGGGTTCGAGCCTATGGTTCCCCTTGATTTCCCAGCTTCCCTTTTTATGTTTTTTAAGAAAAACTTTTTGATAAGATATTTTTAAACTTTCCCTCCAATATGTTCTTCAAATATATTTGTCAATTCCCTCCAATATGACTTCAGTTTGGTAATGTGCCTAGTTAATTGGTTTAAGATTGAGCATTTTGTTTTCAGATAACATGTCAATTATGTCAGTTTAACAAGATTACATAAGACATACTAAATTACATTACATGCATATTCATAAAAGTAGAGTTATATTATATTCCATAATTGCTGAAAGTACCTAATTAACACTATTTGTTCAACTTAACTAATGTATAACAGTACTAATATTGTTCAAATTTAGTAACATATCATAAGTAAAATACCCCCAATGAATGCATGTTGACAACACACATAACTGACAAAAAATTATATACTTAAGGGGGTATTTACTAACAAAAAATATAATAAATATTGTTTGACTTCAAATGAAGCAGAAATTGTTTGAAGCTGGACACATCCAATGAAGTTAGCACAGATGAAACACGGGATACACAGAGTCTTGCAAATGATCACCACCACTGCCATCAACATTTAAATACATGAACTTGAACCTGATGAGCTTGTTTGTTGCGAAAGAGCAATCAACGGCAAACTTCCTCCACATCCCATAGACAGTCACACCACCGGGCATCTCAGGATCGGCTTTGTGGGGCTTCATCGTCATACTCATGAAACATTCGACACCACGATGTCTCATGAGGACCCTCCGATATGGGTGGATAGGATGCTGCAACAGGAAATCTGCCGGGATATCCTGCAGTTCAAATTACTAGTAAGTATATAGTTTGTTCCAACTAATTAAACAAAAGTAAAGAATATATATGAATGCTGAGATACGTACAAGTTCTTGATTCACTCGAATTGTTGACAATCTCTTATAGAATGCATGACCTTCACCAAAGTGGTCTTGATATGAAGGCCATTGGCAAATATGCTTCAAGCGATTGTCATCTATAAAGAATTTTAATTATAATCACTTAATAAATCACTGACAGATATGACGTGTAATATGAAAGTATTTCGTAAATTTTTACGTCTTTAGGTCAATAACAAATCGGGCTGATCAGGTAGCAAGCTGGTGGCACCAAGGAAATGCGCGTCGGTAGTTAGACTACCTTCACGACTGAAGCTGGTAAGCAAAAACTCTGTTGCGCGCTTCCTTGTGAAGATGAGAATCATTCCAGCTTTTAAACCAACATATTCTTCAAGATTGTTCCAATCATCGGGGTCCAACTCATACAGCAGCTGCCCGTTGGCTCCTCCCGCTTCAACAACAATCAAACCAACATCAAAGTTTACCCCGTCTACTTTGATTCTAATCTGCTGTGCATTACCTAAGCCACCAAGGAATGCAGCTGGCAGTGTCTGCAAATAAATTTTAAGAGTAACCTTATAAGTACTTTAAAATTTAATATTCATTGACTTATGAAATAACATGTTTGACATAAGATTAGTAAATTATGAAGCTCTAATACCTGGAACTGATCTTAGAAGGAAAAAACACGAGATTGGAACCTTGAAACCAGACCGACATTCATGTGGTAGCCACCAAATTCAGCTCCATCTTGAGTGTATCCGGTAACAAAGAAGCAGTCATCACCTTCCTCAACGAAATGCAACATCCTAACATCCCGACTCAGGTTTTCCAAAGCAAACGTTCTCCATCTCCCTCCTGTCAGCACAATGGGGCGGTTAGTTTCAGTCTGTATTTGTACTCTGAAACGAATTCGCTGAGCGCTTGTGATGTAAATCTCCCGCCTTCCATGGTAACATGATTCGGCGTAGACAGGTGGAAGTTCCTGAAAGCATTTCAATAATTTATTTGTCATTAATTATGTCTGCCATTTATGGTATAAAATGTAATTAAGGCATATGTGTGAGATTACCTGAGAGTCCGGGAACGTGTTTTGGTTTAAACTTATCACAAATTCAATGGCCATATTTCTACACAAAAACAGGGCACATGTTAAGGTAATACATTGTTTATACTATAATATTCAAACACACATAAAATATTGATGTATCATAAACGAAAAACAGGGCACATGTTAAGTTAAAACAGGGCACATAATTGGCAACCTATAAATTTGCATCCTTACTTGCTAATGAAAATTTGTTAATGGAACCCAAATGGATCAACACACAAATACTTTAACATTTTCCCTTTAAAGTAATTCTATATATACAAATCGAACCCGACCAAAACCAACTCATTCCTACAGGCTAATACAAATTGAACCCGACCGAAACCAACTCATTCCTACAGGCTAGCACTAACCGAACCCGACCGAAACCAACTCATTCCTACAGGCTACTACAAACTAAAAAACAGTCATTCCAAAAAGGTAATACATTGCTTATAATTGACAAACATAAGTCAAATGCATATCCAAAGTGATTAATTAACTGATTATTTGTGAGAGAAATAACCAATTTTATACCACAACTTCAATCCATTCAATATAACATTCTCCCCTAAATAATCAACAATCCCTAATAAGGTATCTCATTACTAATCAACAAAGTTAATAGACTTTACATTGCAAGTATCATATTGTTAGATTCTAATTTCTAGGCTATCAACTGTGTTTGAGAGGGAAACCCACATGCAACTTCTTATGACTACAATAATGTTTATAACCATTTCACACAAATGAGTTTAAACTACAGTAACATGAACACATTATTTAATCAGAGCAATACATATAAGGTAAAGTGATCGACACATTATGAACAAGTTCGGCATAAATCACTTCAAACAAGTTCATAAAAAAGGGAAATAAACAAGTTTACTTTGATGTTGATCAAAAAGATGAAACCCTAACATGTTGTAGTGCAGAGATGTTGGGGATGACGGTTTGGTTACCTGTGTGTGTTAGTTGGTGTTTTAATTTTGTTGTGAAACCAAATGGCCGGAATTAAAGTTTACGTGACATATAAATGGGAGATGCACGCATAATATTTTTGGGTCAAAGTGGTAGTAAATGAAATTTCTTTAAAAAAAAATTTTAAAAAAAAATATTATATTATTTAACTGAAAATCGGACGTTCGCAAACATAAATATTGTTCATGTTCGTTAACTTAATTACTAAATAAACGAACAATAACGAGCTTTTACCAAATGGTTTATTAAATGTTCATTAAACGTTCAGTTTCGTTACAGCACTACTTACGGGATTCTAAAATGCTGGGAAAACGTATAAAAGTAAAACTGAAAAAAAAATGTGAAAGACGTACGAAAAGTAATAAAACGTATGTAAACGTATCGAAACGAATAAAACGAAAAAAGTGCACAAGGGTCGGGTTACCGACTTACCGTGCCCAACTTATCTAACGCCACCCAAATAAAGACATATGCAAAAAGACGATAACGTAAAAAAAACGGACTAAACGGGAATAAAACGTGTAAGAAAGTAAGAAAATGTATGAATCGTAAGAAAATGTAGGATAGTGTGTAAAATAGACAAAACCGAATGAAAACGGAGGAAAACGTCTAAAATATATGAAAACGGCTATAAAAGGACGGAAACGGACAAAAAACGTGTAGAAACGCACTAAAGCATGACAAAACGGGCGAGAACGTGTACACACAGACGAAAAACGTGTACACACAGACGCAAGGTATCATATAACCTAAAGATACCCTAAAGACAGTATCACACGGTCTTCATCATAGTACATATGACTTTACCGATTTTATGGCCTTCTCAATTGTCAAAATTAACATGCCCACCTTTAATAACTTTAACATACTTCATATAACCTTCACACTATAACTTTACATCTACCAAGTCTATGCAACCCATGGATGACCGGTGATAATGGCTAATTCACATGGTGGGTCATGTGTATTAGGTATTTGACATCATATGGGCATTGGTCTATAGTTGCTAAGGTTGACATGTTATGTGATGATTGAATCAATAGTATATATAATATTATATTATGATAAACGGGGGATAACGTGTAAACATGGACGAAAACGTGTACACACGGACGCAAACGTATCATATAACCTAAAGATACCCTAACGACAGTAGGACACTGATTGAGCCTAAACCACCTAACTTATATTGACCAAGGAATGGTTAACAAAGTCAAATAGCCTAGATCAATGCTCCGCGGAAGTATAAGGTTTCCCCGGGTCGTTATGTCCCAACAAGGTGTGATGGTTAACAAACGGCTTCGTGATCGGGTGAATTTGGACGGGAAAGGGTGATAAAGGAGTTTGAGTGATTACGCTACGGAAATATAAGTGAGAACGATTAAACACACTATATTAACGATGACGTGAAACCTAATTAACTTTAAAACGTAAACTGAAAACTTAAAATCAGAAATTGCTTATACGTAAGCAGAAAAATAAGCCAAACGGCTTAAATAGAAGCTATTACTTTATTTATGTTTTTGGTTTTCCTTGATTTAACAAACTACTTTTAATAACGTAACCTAAATTTAATAACGTGAAAGTTATTTAAATAAAACGCGAGTTAAAATTAAAGTAAACGCGAGTGCGCGAAATAAAACGTGAAATTTGAGCTACGCTAACCCTACGGACATGAAAATAACATTTTTACAATCCTAACGATAAAAGAAAATTTTAGAAAAAAGAAAATTATTTTTTTGACTTTTTAATTATTTATTATTAATTAATTACTAAATATTAACTAATAAAACTAATTTAAATTACTAAAAATACTTAATGAACAGTGAAAAATATAAAATTTATTCTAAAAATAGTTTATACTATTACTAAACTGGGAAAAATATAAAAAGGGTGGAAAAGCTTATTAATAAGCTGGAAATCAGCTTATAAGCTAAATAAGCTTAAAGGAAATAAATGTACTATAAAAGGAACTAGGGGAATCTAAAACAATAACTAACACATGGCCCAGATGGTGCTCAGCTTTGGTATGGTGTTGACCAGGTCAAACCACCAGGTCCAGAGTTCAAACCCCACCTATGGCACTTATCTTTTTTATTTTTCTTTTTGAGTTTTTCAGTTGCAAAACTAACTAACAACATTAACTAACAAACTTTTGTGAAAAGCTTATAATAAGCTTATACGAGCTTAAAAGAGTAACAGTTGAGGTTTTATGAAATGAGAAGGTGGTATGAGAAAAAAAAAAAACTAGGCAATAAGCTGTGAACTAGCACTTAAGTGGAAAATAAGCTAACAACAACCTTGACAGATCCAAATAAGCTAAATCAAACAGCAAATAATCACTAAAATAAGCTGATTAGGCCGATAAGCAAATTCCAAATTCCACAATCCAAACAGCCTACACAGGCTATTTGCAGCCCTATGTGGGCCCCACAATTGAGCTTAAGAATCCAAAATAAGCTTTGGACCCAGAAGCTGACCTGGAAGGCTTCATAATAAGCCACAAAGTACAAGCAGGGACTCACTGGTGAGTCTTTGAGGAGCTTATGAAAAAGCTTGCTTACTCTGATTTCTCAGCATACAAGAGGAAATAGGACAAGGTAAAAGCTGATAGCAGGCTTGTCAAATAAGCTGGAAAATACAAAATGAGACCTGATCCTACAAGCTAGCCATGAGACCTATCCAAAAAGCCAAAATTTACAAACTGGGGCCCACTAATGAGATCTGTGAGAACTTTGGAAGTTGGGATGATGAATCTGATAAGCTGTAGCAGGGCATAAGCATGCCCTGCAGGCTAGATTAAGCACTTGTACAGGGTAAAAAAAAAATCTTAAAAATATAACAAGAGTAGGAGTCTAGAGTTAAGCTGGTAGACAGTGATTCCTCAAAATTTCAAGTCCTAACATTAAGCATAAAAATCACCAAAATTCCTAGAATATTTGGATTTTCTGCAAATGACTCAATTTTGACTTCTTGAAATTTGATCCTAGTTTGACTTATGTTAGATTCTACCTATCCTAGATTACTTAAAGTGATGTAATAGATAAAAATGAAAGCAACTTAAGCTATCTTAACTACTAATGAACCTGTGTGAGTGATTATGGTACCAAAAGCTTTAACAGTTAATGAACAAATAAGATCACACATACATTTTGACTTTCTCACTAAATCCTACCAAGTTTAAAGCTTAACTGAGCTACTTTTGATCCTAGGAATGAAAAATCAACAATCTATAGGACTAGAACTCTCCTGAGCACAGTGAGACTTATAAATCCAAACATCCCTTCTATAATGGTACCCAAAGCATTTCAAAGGATTTTTACCAATTAACTTTCAACCTAAGCTAACTATTGTATATTAAGCTAAAATAAGCTTACTTAAGCAGAAAACAACAAGCATTAAACAACTAATACCAATTGAAACTACTGATAACAAGGTGTGTGCAAAAATTAATAAAGCAAAATTGAAATGAGACTTACAATGAGGTTAAGGGTTTATCTTGAAGGGATGTGAAAAGTAAACCTGCAAATGCTTACTAGGAATAACTAAAAGAGACATGTAACCATCCAAACAAACCCTGGATAAGCTCAATAGCTTATTTGTCCTCACAGTTGACTTTTAGGAATTTTTTTAGCTAAAGACTGTTTAAACCTTAATGAGCATAAGAGAGCTTATAACTAACTGCAATGGGGCTTAAGAGACAGTTACATACAACTTTTATATAAAAATGATAATTTCACCAATACTTTAAGCAAAAGCTGAATTCAGATTAAGAATTTTTAACATTTCATTCACTGAGCTTTGAAACACAACAATAGAGTTCAGGAAATAATAAAACTAGAATTACAATTTAAAATGACAAGTTAAACTAATTTTACATAAACATCAAATTTTACTACTACTACTCTAGTTACTACTAAAAACTAAAAAACTAACTGCCATGGTCCATCTCTCTCTTCTTCCTTTTATTCAGAGCCAGTAGGGTTTCAGTGGGACCCACTTGAGCTTTCCCATCCGTTGGATAAGCTTACTTTCATCCCAGCCTTCAATTTCGTTATTGGCGGGAAACTCATTTTTGGAGTTTTCTTCTAAGTTATTGATGCCAGTGGGAGTATTTGGAGTCTAGCTTTTGTTTGATGTACCAAGGGGGGTGAAAGAGTGTGACAGAGGAGAAGGTGAGGTTATGATAGGTGTAGCAGGGTAGTAGCAGGGGTAGGGTGGTGATGTGGAGAGGGTGAGGTGGATGAGTGGTCAATGGAGAGGGTTGACTAGGAATATAAAAACGGGGTATTGATAACTTAGGGGGTGGGCTTTTTATCTTGGGCCTGGGGAGTGTTTGTTTTGGATTGGATATAAAAGGGTGGAAGGGTTTGTTGGGTTAAGTTAATACAAGGGTCCGTTTGTTTGTATATTTAAAATTTCAAAATCACAAGGACCATTCATGTAAAATCTGAAAATGTAGGGACCTGAAATGCCAACTTTCAAAACTCATCCCATGGGTAAAACTTGCCACATTCCAATTACCAAGGATCCTGAATGATAATTTTCCACTTTTAAATGCCTAAGGACTAAAACTGCCAAATTTGAAAGTTCAGGGGCCATTTTTGCCAAATATCCAAAATAATTGTCCAAGGGTCAATAGTGATAAGTTTTCATAAACCAAGGACTATTTTTGACTTTTTCATTCAAAAATATTTTACCAGGGACCAATTCTGCCAATTTTGAAACTTCAGGGACCAAACCTGTAATTTTCTCAAAGTTTTCACCCAAAGATCGTTTTTGATAATTTTTGACTTTTAAAAACCTTGGGTTGACTTTTCTTTTGTTTTAAACCTTCAGGGACTAGTTTTGTCAATATTTGAAACTTGAGGGACTGAAACTGCCAATTATGCAAACTTTGTTCGTTTTTCATTTGTTTTTAAACATTTTGCATCTAAAACGTATAAAACACAATTTTGGAATATTTTTAGTATTTTGATGCATTACTGAGTGTTTTTGGACGTTTTGGCAGTTCAGATACGATAAAAATGATGAGTATTTACACACTCATCAGACACAGTCTTCATCATAGTACATATGACTTTACTGGTTTTATGGCCTCCTCAAATGTCAAAATTAACGTTCCCACCTTTAATAACTTTAACACACTTCATATAACCTTCACAATATAACTATACACATACCAAGTATATGCAACCCATGTACGACCGGTGATAATGGCTAATTCACATGGTGGGTCATTGGTAGTAGGTTATAACTGGTCACATTCATTAATGGGTATTTTACATCATATGGGAATTGGGTTATAGTTGTTTAGGGTGTCATGTTATGACATGATTCAATGAATAGTACGTATGTATAATATTATGTGATCGAAAACCCGATCGACCGAATGGTCAAGATGCTCGCTCCCTGAGATATTCCCTGAGAAATGCAAATTAACTTGTCTTAAGTCCTAAATGACTAAAAATAATTTTAGGAAAAATAATTTTATTTTTTTGACTTTTATTTTATTTTTTAATAATTAAAAACTAATTCAAAGTAATAAAATGATTAAAAATATTAAACTTATGAATAATACACAAGAAAAATGTGAAATAACTACTTAAAGTGTTGAAGTTTGAAGGAAAAATAAAAGTGAGAAAACAACTTATTTAAATAAGCTGTAATAAGCTTGCTTATTTAAATAAGTAGTAACAAGCTAAAAAGGAAAAAGTGGTTAAAAGAAATAAAGAAGAAGTGTATAACGAGAAAGTCCCAAGGGCAGAGATGGTGTTGTCGTGTGTTGTTAAGTTTGAGGTGTTGTTGAGGTCACTGGTTCGAGCCTAGTTCACCCTTGACTTCATTTTTTTGTTTTTTTTGTTTTATTTTTTTTTTTGTTTTTTTTTTTACACTTTTTGTTTAAGAAACTTGTTTATAACCTTTGCTACTAGTTGTTAAACATGGCTAAAGATACATTCCCTCCAATATTTTCGTGAAATTTTTTGTAAATTTTGTAAAAATTTGAATGTATTCTCCCAAAGTTTTCATCAATCCCATTCTAAACTAATCAACAAAATTTCAAAACTCCTCCTATCACAGCCAAGAATATCTCTCATATCACCACAAATCCCGTCACCACCACAACTCTCCTGTCATAGACCCACCACACCCGTCACCACCACAACTCTCCTGTAAATTTTGGTAAGTATTGTTATGTTTGTTTTGTATTAATTGTTTCTAACAAAATATATACGTACCCCTACAGTTATAACCATATTAGGTAATTCAACATTTGTTTTGAGACGATAACCTCTTGTAAATTATGTCACTTTCTTGGTAAATGTAGATAGTTAATTGGATTTACAATATAAGTAACCCTGTAAAGGCTTTTACTACATGAACATGGAACAAGAATTTAGCTTCTTAATTGGTTATCCCTCCTTGACCCAAACACCCCTTTAGGAACTGTTTCATTAGACTTCATTGAATTATTAGCATAATTCAATACCACATTCCATCTTTTATATATGTTCCTTACTTGGACTGTCTTTTTATTTTTTATGCTCATCAATTGGAGTTTCATTTTGTCTTTTATACTCATCAATAACTTGGGCTGTCTTTTAAACTTGCCTACAGGGAGCACATTTATAAACATGGACAAGACTTGGATGCTAACTGAAAGGACCACCAAATCTTATATTGATGGAGTAGAGGCGTTTATTAATTATGCAGTAGACAACTTGCGTAAGATGGGGAACATCGACCCACGAGTTAATAAACTTCATCTTAAAATGCCATGTCCGTGTACAAACTGTTGTAACCACATAAACCGAACAGTGGAGGAAGTGCAGTGGCATTTATTCAGGAATGGGATTGATCTAACCTACATAAAGTGGACAAAACATGGAGAGAAGGATGAGCCATCAAAAAGTTCCCCAAAACCTGTTGATGCTACAACAGAATTTGTTGACGACACGGATTTTGCTTCATATATTCCAATAGATGGCCCAGCAACGGTAGATATGGTTAACGCTACAAAAGATAATTTTGAAACAGAGGATGACCTTGTCAAGTTTCAAGAACTATTATTAGATGCAGAGAAGTTTCTTTACGAAGGATGTCCCGACTTCACAAAGATGTCCGCAATAATTAAACTACTCAACTTAAAGGGTAAGTACGGATGTTCTGATAAGTTCTTTACTGAATTACTAGGATTATTAATGTTGGGAACGTAGTTTTACTATTTATCAAGTCTCGGTCATTTACTTGTAATAGGTTGCTAAGGCTTGTATGTTTATTTTAACTTAAGGCTTATGTAGCAAGCCCATGGGCCTTAAGCCCATTTTGTTTTCTAGAAAGGAAGGAAGTGAGTGTTGCCCTACTCCTTCCTTATATATACTAGTTATATGTAACTAGAAAAAGTGTTGGTTATTTCATTATTCTATGCAAAATCTTTCATTTCTATTTCTAATATTGTCTTAATCAACCATCTCTCCTTCTCATCTTATTTCTATCTTTCTTATACTTGTGTTTACATAAAAGGTGACCTAACAAGTGGTATCAGAGCCTAATAGAGATTGAAGTATTGTTCTTAGTGTTAACGTGGGGTTCTCATCATATTTCTTCATCTTTTTTTGCTTTTTTCTTTGTTTTTTTCACTCAAATCTTGAAGCTTGGACAAGTTTTAAGGTTGATATAGTGATTAGAAGCTTAGATTTTGCATAAAGTATTGATCTTTTAAGGTTTTATTACCTATTCTTCTAGTTTATTGAGTTTTGTAGCTTCTTTAATATTAGAAAACTTGTTTTTGGTAGCAAAATCTTTCATATTTAGTGTTTTCTAAGTGTTGGTGAAGTTACTTGATCAAAAGAACCTTATTTCTAAGCATTTTTCATCAAAAAGTTGTGATTTTTACAAGTTTTTGGTCATCCTACGCGTAAGATTTTCGTATAGTACAAAAATATAGCTGTCAACAGTACTTTGTGGTCAGTCTACGCATAAGTTTAGCCAAAAAACCCCATTCCTACGCATAAGAGTGAATTCTACGCTTAAGTTTTGGTGAAAAAAACCCCTTTTCTACGCATAACCTTGAATCCTACGCATAAGTTTTGGCAGAAAACCCATTTTCTACGCATAACATTGGATTCTACGCGTGAGTTTATGCATAAAACCCCTTTTCTACGCCTAACATTGCTTTCCTACGCAGAAGTTAGATCCTACGCAGAAGTTGATGTCCTACGCCTAAGTTTCTACGCAGAAGTTAGATCTTACGCATAAGATTATATCTTACGCGTAAGTTTCTTAAGTCTACGCATAAGTTCTTTCAAGGGTCTTCTCTTCGTGCTACGGTGACTCAATACTTCCCTAGCTTGGACAAGTTAGTGGAATACTTCGACAAAGGATATCTTTCAAGCTTGGACAAGTTTGAAAGATTTGCTTGGTTCTTTAACCTTACGCAAAACTTGATTCTTATGCATAAGTTTAAATCTTACGCGTAAAGGAGAATCTTACGCATAAACTTACTGTTTACGCATAAAATCACCCTTTACGCATAACATTTAAGTCTACGCATAAGATTATTGTTACACGTAAGTTTTCAAGTTATCCAAAGGAACGTGCATTTCAATCTTCTACAAGATCCATCATTCACACAAGTCTCTTTCTATTATCTTCTAACTTATTTTTTTTTTTTAAAAAAAAAGTTTTTTGACGGGAAAATTTGAGTAAAATTTAATTTTTACAGGAGACCAAACTTTCAATTTTTACGCGAAATTTAAATTTTGGTATAACGGTGAAAATTTTGGCCCAAAATTCAAATTTTTAGGCCAAAATTCAAATTTTTTCGGTAAAATTTGGCGGCAAAATTTTTAAAACTCAAATTTTTTCTATAACCTTAGAATTGCATTTTAAAGTGATTTTCAAATTTTTGGAAGAGAATTTTTCAAATTATTTTGGAGGGAAAACCAGAAATCACTATTTCAACATTGAGTGTGATATTTTGTTTGATTATTTCAATTAAGTCGCAACAATCAAGGGGGAGAGATATGTCATCTACAATGTCTCAATTACCTTCTTCCAACTACCTTCCTCACCAATATTCTCATCAGCAGCAGTCATCAGCAACTGTACCTTCTTCCGACTACCTTCCTCACCAATATTCTCATCAGCAATAGTATCATCAACAACAAAGTCACAGCTCCCACATTCATCATGTTCTGCTCTCTGGCAATGAATTAAGGCCTCCAATGTTGCTACCAGGAACATATACTGATTGGAAACGGAGATTTCTACAATGGCTCACAAATCGTCCTGCTGCAGGTCTCATGCTCAAATCCATTCAAGATGGTCCATACAAAATGATATTTCTTGCTGACTCAACAGGGATTATCAGACTACAAACCAATGAAGATTTGAATGCTAGTAAACTCGCTTAGTACGATGCTGACCAACAGGCTGTATGCTTCATAACATTGGCACTTCCCAACTCTATTTACATGAATATGGACTTTCAAGCCAGTGCTTATGAAATGTGGAAATATCTTGAAGCTATGCATCGTACAGTAGAACTTCATCACATCAGAATGATGCAAACTCTTGAATCTTGTTTAAGCATGAATCCACTGAAGACCATTCTCCCTGCTCCACCATCTCTAGATGTTGACCGTGGATCATTAATCTACACTCCTAATGGTCTCTTCTTCAATCCTCCGAATGCACCTGAGCCTTTCTTCATTCCTCAGTACCATCCTGCTACACTACATAATAATGTGCAATCTCTTCTGCAAAATCTAGTGAAGCTTAGTCAAGTATCTACAGAGAAAGGCAAAGGCGTAATGACGTCTAGTTTTGAATGGTTAAACACAATGGAAGATACTGATGATGAAGAAGATCTTATCGAACCAAGCATGGCATTTTTGGCATATGCGGAAAATATTGCAGATGTGGAAGATCAAGATTATGATTCAACTTCACTCTTTGACGCTAATGTTGAATACGATGCCACACTTAGTCAAATGGAAGTTGAAGGGGGTAATCTCAATGCAGCTTTGCAAAATGTCATGGGAGATATTCCATCTGATGATGAATATGCAGATTTGGAATCCAATACTGCAGATTTGGAAGCCGATACAACAGATGTGATGTTAATGGCAAGCATGCAGGATCTTCACATGAATGTTCCAAGCCCAGAGTATGATTCTAATGATTCTAAAGATCCATTTGTGGAACTAAACAAAGGACTGATATTACTAACTAAAAGGTTCTCACAATATAAGAATTCAAAAAGTCAGACTTCATCTAACCCCCGAAATCAAGAAGTCAAGCAAGGTGAAAGAGTTGTCGTACAAGGAAGGAATGCTCAAAGATTTGTTGAGAATGGTGAGAATACTGCAGATGTCGGTAATAAAGGCTATAAGGATAAAGTATTGGATAAACATGATGACAACAGCAGATTGGGGAATGATACAGATGCAGTTTGTGCAGAAATCAGACCCTCCTATGACTCAGAGCCCAAGGTTGACAAAGAGCAAATGGTTGAGGTACAATCTACTGTTGATCATATTATGCCTGCAAATGAGAAACAACAATCTGAGCAACCTAACTTCAATAATGAAGGAGAGGTTGACCAGAATGTTGTTCAATGCCTTGACAATCGTTCTGAGTCTATATCCTTACCTGATAATCTTATAACTGATACATCATACCAAACTCTTGAGTCTGAAAACATTCTTCTCAAAAAGACCATTGCCCAGTTTCATAAAGATTTTTCAAAACTGGAGGCACATTGCATCTCACTGGAACTTAAATTGCAAAACGAATCTCTAAATTTGGACAACAATGGTCAATCTTTGAATGAACAAAGTAAACGTGTGGATACGTTAGTTAAAGAAAATGAGCTTTTAAAGGGTCAAATTCAAGCAAAGGTGTTTGCACATGCTGCATTGCAAAATAAATTAAGACGACTGACAGGCCAGAGTGTGGATACTAAGTTTGCAAAACCATCAATCTTGGGGAAACCGCCCTCTCAAACAATAGGAAAACAATCAGTGGTTAGACAACCAACTGCATTTAAATCTGAACGACCTAAATTTCCAAAATCTCGGTTTGCCTCCCAAGTTGTTGAGAAAAACAATTTGACAAAACCAGTCACTCCACATTCTTGGCCTAAGGAAAATGCATGTGTGTCTGCTAAATCTCAACACGTGATTATACCTGGCTCATCTAGGATTAGTTCGAAAATAGTGTCTAAAACAAGCATTAAAAGTAAAGATTATTATGGAAAATGTGACATGTACAAGAACTATGATCAAGAAAAGGCTAGAAAAAAGGCGCTACTTCAAAAGGATGGAATTCTAGGTTCAAAACCTCATGTGATGCCTTCCACTGTAGTACAGAACACTGCTTGTAGTAGCAAACCAAAACCTAAGAGTAAACAACAAACTAATAGGAATTGGCTAGCATCTAAAAGTAGTTGCGTATATAATCATGTTGTCTGTGCTTTAAAATATCTTCAAGGAAATTCACTTGAAAAGGCTCAATCGACTAAGACAAACAAACCCGTTGAACCAAAAGTCATAAGTCAGAAACCTAAGAAGTGGATTAATATAGGACGTAGGTTTTCTCAACCAAGTGATGATCCCACTGCATCTACAAAGAAAACATCTCCTAGATCTAACATTAGGTGGGTTCCCACGGGTAGAATTTTCAATACGATTGGTCTTAGGTGGATTCCTACAGGAAAGATCTTAGACTTTTGCACCAAAACTAATGGGATCTCCACAACATCCACCTCTGAGACAAGAATGAATACCATCGGAATTGTGTGTTCGCGTGTCAAGAAGATAGTTGACACTACATCTTTATGCTTCTAACACCTGGAACCAATTACACTTGGGGATCCTTGTTCTCTGTTTTCTTGTCTCTTCTTTCTTTCTCTACAGATTCAACAGGAATGGCTTTGGAAAAAATCAGTTTTGGACCCGCAACCAACCATTTAAAGCACATCAACAATGGCTTCTGAGCACAACAGCTTAGGACCCGCATCCAACTGTCTGAACTTTCCAGACTCTTTGGCTGAACAATTGTCTCTCACCTACAAAGAATTGGAATCCTTGTTTGCTCCATTGTTTGATGATACGATTGAACATCGTCTTTCTGAGGTCTTACCAATTTCCGCTGCACATCTTGATCAACATCAAGTACCTGATGCACCTCAACAAACAACAACAACTGTTGGGAGTCCAATTGCATCTCCAACAACCACAGAACAAACCGGGTCCAACTCATGACAATCAGCTAGAGACTCCATACCTATATTAGTTCCACAAACCGCAGAGCATGACCCAGAGGCGTTCTTTAACCCGTTTGCACCGGCTCAACTCATTCATGACATTGCTGAGTCGTCTACACGCAATTTGGATCCTGCTAATATGCGAGATAATTACCAACTTCTCCTTTCGACACACAATTGGACTAGAGATCATCCCTTAGTTCGAAGAGTCCGATCTACTATGATTCCATAAGTGCCATTCACAGCTTGAGAAGCATGTCGAAAAGGGTACCGTTGAATTAAATTTTGTGGGAACTGAATACCAATTGGCAGACTTGCTCACCAAAGCATTTACCTCCAGCAAGGTTTGCTGATCTAATCCACCAAATTGGTATGTGGTGTTTGACTCCAGGTGATTTGCAAAATTTTTTTTAAAACTAAGAGAGTCAAACATCAAACTTATTTTATATTAAAAAAAAAAAAGAAAATCTTCTTTCTCTGTGTACAAACTTCGTATCTTCAAAACTATGTTCCTCCTTTATAACTAATTTTGCTTTACATTGTCAAAATGGAACATGTTTTGAGGGGGAGAAAATGTTTCACAAAATCATGAAGTTTGCACACCTCATTTTTATTCATCAAGGATAAAATGTTTCTTCATCATTCGGATTAAAACTCATTTTTCAAAAAGTTCTATGATCTCTCGAATTAAAAAGTGCAAAAAGGTTTCATAAAATATATGCTAATTCGAGGGGGAGAAAAGAATTTATTCGGCAAAGATTCCAAGATTAACCATGTTTAGACTTCAAATGGAAAAGTAATTAACCTTTAATGAGTAAAGATTCACAAATGTCTTAAACTTAGGTAAAAGTGTCACACCCCCAATTTACCTGACTTGCAGCGGAATGGAATGCCTGGGGGTGTAACTGTCATAGCACCATAACAAGGAAATATTGAACGACCTAAAGTGTCGTTTGGAAAATACATATCGTTTGATTTATTTAAAAGCATCCAGTGCTACAAAACATAGGTCCCCAAAGGTTGAAACGTTTACAGAAAACAAGTTCAGGAAATGTCAAACGATAATTTACACAAGTGCATGAAAAATCCAAAATGTAGTGCGTCATCCCTGGCACACCCTAATGTTACTCCATGCATGTAATATGATGATGCCTTAGTTACCTGAAAATACATTGCGAAAACGGTCAACACGAATGTTGGTGAATAATCATAGGTTTATGAAATATAATGTTTGTACGGCCACCACAAGTATAAATGCATGACAAAAGTCACGTAAAAATAGTACAATAGACCTTAAGCTCATGACACCGAAGCTATGACTGATGAAATTCTATGCCCCTCCCGAATGTTCTGCCAAACACTCAAATGTAAAAGACATGACATGCATCCGCTTACTATTGGTAATCACTACCACGGATGGAGGCGTCACCCTCGATAGATCTATCCACTCACTCTCGCTTAGCGGTAAATTAACGGTTCATGATGTTACAGGGGACTTATCACATGGCAGACAAGCTACTTAAGCTATGTACATAGGTTTTGATACTTGGGCTCGTACTGAAATGGTGCAATGTATTCTCCCCCGTGGGATTTGAAAACAATAAAAATGTATACGGGGCTATGAATACTCACCTCAACTGATGATACTGATGATAATATGAAGTGATCAACAATGCACGGTTAGCTGCCGCAACCTAAAATGAATGATGAATGATCTCATTTAGATCACCAAATGATGTTTATGAATGTCCATGCTCATGTTCCTATACCACTCTACTCTTTGTAAAAACACTTGTGTTATCAAAATATATAATCCAAGAATTTGGAAAAAATATTGCTATTAGAAAATATAATAAGCTAGTTGCAATATATATATACTTATATATATCGTATGTTTCCATGTTAGTGTTGAAATCCTCGGGTTGTAATCCTTGAAATATCGCCTTGAAATGATGAAAATATACTTGTAATAACTAATACTTCATTAGTTATAAAGCTTGGTACATAATATTATTTCTAGCTTATAAAAGTACTTCGTAGTTTTTGTGTCCATTTTTATTAAAAGCTGTCAAATAGAAATGGTTTTAGCCGATATTCAAACGTGAATATCTTTGTCGTTACTTGTCCGTTTTACTTGTTCTTTATGTCCACGGTTACGTCTTAGCATGTAGTAATATATTTTGGAAAGCTCGGCTCCTCCGGGTTATGTCTAAAGTCTCTTTTTGACCAATGAAAAACGTCCAACAGCAACTATTTTTCCAGAAAATACTTTTCGTCAACAATCTTGCAAAAATCATAACTTCTTCGTTATAAACTCTTTTTAATCCATTCTTTCGCCTACGGATTCGTTTTTGAAAGTATTTTCTAAAAATTTTGCCAAAGTTCCCTTGGTGTTTACTGATTTTCCAGGTTTTTACAAAACGGGACAGCATGTCCTAAACATGTTCCAAATCAAGTTTTCAAGGTTTATAACTAATTTCTAACATCACCAAACCTCTTGTAATCACCACATAGCTAATCTAATCCTACCATACACCTTCTTAGGGTGCCATGGACTCCTAACCAAGTTATTATAGCAAGGGGATTCATAAATAAAAAGTTAAGGTTTGTATGTTTCATTTCTAACAAAATAAATGGTGGTATAGCTAGTTGTACATGGTTTTTAGCATGGAAATCATGTAATACAAGTAAATATAAGATGATTCATGAAAAAATAATGTTGATAACTTACTTGAAAAATGAGATGATTAGATGATGATTATGCTTGTTGTTCTTGTGTTTTTGTTGCTTGATTCTTGATTAGGCTAGTATAATGAACAAGTTTGATGCTTTAGCTTTTGAAAAACCTTCACTTGATCTTGTTATTATTGTTGGGTCGTGGGTTTGCAAGAGGAAGAAGAGATGAGCAAATTTTCTTTCTTATCTAAAAGTGATAATATGATTCTAGGTTTTTGATTAAGTAAGGTTTTTAAGGTTTATTAGTTAAATATAGGTAAGTTAATGCTTGAGGTTAAAGGGGTGTTTCATGGGCCGGTTTTCAAAGGGTGAAGGGGGGGGGGGGGGGGGGTAGGGGTACTTGGTAGTTATTTAGAAATCTTGTATGAAATATGTGCTATTTTGTGTTTTTAGTTACGATCGGGTACCGGGTTTAATAGTAATAAACGTTCACGAAGTTAACCGGGACAAAATAAAGTTATAATAATGATAAAAACATATTAAAAATATGTTGGGTACATTTACTGAGTGATCGGGTGATTATTGTTTAGTTTTCACGAAAATCGTCGTTATATTCATACGCGTACGTTATAAATGAAATAAATTTCCAAAATACTGGGTAACTGAATGTTATAACTTTTATGATGTTAAAATGGATATAAAAATATGTCGGGACCATTGTGGGAATATTTAGATATATTCGTCGTGTATAAACCGGGTGTTAACGTTTACTATAAATACTTATACGTAAAAACGTTAAATGTACTGAATGTAATAATTTGAAAATCCTGAGAGTGGTATAACATGAAAATGCTGTTATGATGATATGCAGACTATCTCCAGTCCGTATGCAGTGTTCTTAACACTAATTAAATGAATTCGCACCTAAACCAATCCGGTTACGCGAATTTGAATACCCGTAAACTAAATTTACGATGAAATGAGTAATGCAAGTGAATAGTGAAAACTTTTCCGGAAATGAATAGTGTTCAGTGAATAGTAAATTTCCCAAAAGTTTCTCAGAATATCAAACTGACCTCGAAAATGATGAATAGTAAAACGATGAATAGTGTTTTGATGAATAGTGATTTATGAATAGTAAAAAGTCGAAGTTTGGGAAAATGACCTGAAATGGTAAATGACGTGAAATGGTGAGTTGTGACATCCGCCCACCCAAATAGGAATTCAGTCCCTGAATTCAGCTAGTGTTGGTCTCAGTAACAGGTTTGGTGAAAAGGTGTGGATACTTGCGTTGCATTTGGTCCTCTCGTTCCCATGTAAACTCAGGACCTCTTCGAGAATTCCAGCGAACCTTAACGATCGGAATTCTACTCTGCTTTAACTGTTTGACCTCTCGGTCCATGATTTCAACTGGTTCCTCCACAAAGTTAAGCTTGTCATCTAGCTGAATCTCTTCTAATGGTATAACTGAAGACTCATCTGAAAGGCATTTCTTGAGGTTTGAGACATGAAATGTATTATGTACGTTGCTGAGTTCTGATGGTAGTTCAAGCTTGTAAGCTACTGGACCAATCCTTTCCAGTATCTTAAATGGACCAATGTATCTCGGGTTCAACTTCCCACGCTTTCCAAATCGTATCACGCCCTTCCAAGGCGAGACTTTCAACATGACCTTGTCTCCAACCTGGAATTCCAATGGTTTACGTCTAACATCTGCATAACTCTTCTGTCGACTTCTAGCTGTTTCAAGCCTATCTCGAATCTGTATTATCTTTTCTGTTGTTTCCCTAACCATTTCTGGACCTGTGCATTGTACCTCTCCAACTTCTGCCCAACAAACTGGTGAACGACACTTACGACCATACAATGCCTCAAATGGTGCTGCTTTAATACTTGAATGGTAACTGTTGTTATAAGAGAACTCGATTAATGGCAAATGGTTAGCCCAACCATTCCCAAAGTCAATCACACACGCTCGCAGCATGTCCTCCAGTGTCTGAATAGTTCTCTCACTCTGACCATCAGTCTGTGGATGGTAAGCAGTGCTCATGTCTAACTTGGATCCAAAGGAATCTTGTAATGACTTCCAAAAGTTTGAAGTAAAACGACTATCCCTGTCTGAAATGATAGAAACTGGTGCCCCATGCCTCGAGACTATTTCCTTGACATAAAGTCTCGCAAGCTGTTCCATGGAATAAGTCTCTCTAATGGGTATGAAATGTGCTGATTTAGTAAGACGATCAACAATTACCCATATAGCATCGAAACCTCCTGACGTCTTGGGTAATTTAGTAACAAAGTCCATTGTAATACGTTCCCACTTCCATTGTGGAATTTCTGGTTGTTGAAGTAGTCCTGACGGTTTTTGGTACTCGGCTTTCACTTTAGCACAAGTAAGACATTTGCTGACGTACGTAGCTATTTCTGCTTTCATGTTCGGCCACCAATACAGCTTTTTGAGATCCTGATACATCTTGTCAGAACCTGGGTGAATAGAGTACTTTGACTTATGTGATTCATGCATAATCAAATCTCGTACTCCCCCATAGAGTGGTATCCAACTTCGATCCTTGAAGCATAACACTCCATCTGCTCTCTTGACGAAACCATTCTTGTTTTCTGGCATACCATAAAGTTTCTCCTGTGGCCGATTTTCCTCCTTGAGAGCCTCAATCTGAGCTTCTAAGATTTTTGATGGTAATGGTGAAATAATAGTCATTCCTAATGACCTGACCCTCAAAGGTTTGAGTCGTTCCTTTCTGCTAAGTGCATCTGCTACGACATTTGCTTTTCCTGGGTGATATCGGATTTCACAATCGTAATCACTCAACAATTCTAGCCAACGACGTTGTCTCATATTAAGTTCCTTCTGATCGAGTATATGCTGTAAGCTCTTGTGGTCGGTAAAAATTACACATTTAGTACCATAAAGGTAGTGTCTCCAAATCTTGAGTGCAAAAACAACAGCACCCAACTCCAAGTCGTGTGTAGTGTAATTCTTCTCGTGTGTCTTAAGCTGTCTAGATGCATAAGCTATCACCTTCTCGTTTTGCATTAGCACAGCTCCAAGTCCTTTATGCGAAGCATTGCAATATACCACAAAGTTCTCAATACCTTCTGGTAGTGACAAAATCGGTGCACTACAAAGCTTCTGCTTCAATAACTGAAATGCAGATTCTTGTTTCTCTCCCCACTCGTACTTCTGATTCTTTTGTGTCAGCTTAGTCAACGACTTCGCTATCTTAGAAAACCCTTCGATAAACCTTCTGTAATATCCTGCGAGTCCTAAGAATTGACGAATTTCTGTAGGAGACTTGGGCGTAGCCCAATCCTTTACTGCCTCAATCTTTGCTGGGTCGACTTGTAATCCTTGGCTATCAATGACATGGCCAAGAAATTGAACTCTTTGTATCCAAAAGTCACACTTTGAAAATTTGGCATACAATTGCTCCTTCTTGAGTAGTTCCAATATTGTTCTGAGATGTGCTTCATGCTCTTTCTTACTCTTGGAATAAATCAGGATATCGTCAATGAACACAATCACATACTTATCAAGATATGGTTTGCATACTCTGTTCATGAGATCCATGAATACCGCAGGTGCATTCGTTAATCCAAAAGGCATCACTTGAAACTCATAATGACCATAACGTGTTCTGAATGCTGTCTTCGGGATATCTTCTTCCCGAACTCTGAGTTGATGGTAGCCTGATCTTAAATCAATCTTAGAATAAAAACAGGAACCTTGTAGCTGATCAAACAAGTCATCAATCCTAGGTAGTGGATAACGATTCTTCACCGTTAACTTGTTCAGCTCACGATAGTCTATACACATTCTGAAAGATCCATCCTTCTTCTTCATAAACAAAACCGGTGCTCCCCAAGGCGAGGAACTCGGTCTAATGAATCCTTTGTCTAAAAGCTCTTGTAACTGGTTAGACAATTCTTGCATTTCAGAAGGTGCAAGTCTATATGGTGCTCGTGCAATTGGTGCAGCTCCTGGCACCAACTCAATCTGAAACTCAACCTGACGTGTAGGTGGCAGTCCTGGTAATTCTTCCGGAAATACTTCTGGAAATTCCTTAACAATTTGCACATCTTCAAGTCGTTTCTCATCTGACTTCTTTTCCGTTATGTGTGCCAAGAATGCATAACAACCCTTCTTTATGTACTTCTCGGTTTTAATGCATGATATGATACTGAGTCTAGTTCCACTTCGCTCCCCGCGAACAACCAAAGTTTCACTTTCATAAGAAAGATGAACAACTTTCTCATCACAAATGATCCTTGCACGATGTCGAGACAACCAATCCATACCGATAACGATGTCAAAACTTCCAAGTTCTACGGGCATAAGGTCTATATTGAATGGGTGATTTAGGAAATTGATGGTGCAACCACGGATAACGGTGTTGGTGTTAACTAAAGACCCATCGGCTAATTCAACAATGTAGGGAATGTCTAAGGTAGTTGGTTCTATGTTAAGTAAAGGTGCAAATGTAGTAGAAACAAAACTTCTATCCGCTCCTGAATCAAATAAAATGGATGCATAACGATTATTAACGAGGAACGTACCCGTAACAACATTCGGGTCCTCACGGGCATCTTCTCCTCCCATAACATAAGCCCTTCCTCGAGCTACTCCTCCCTGATTCCCAGCTCTTTGATCGTTCCTCTTTGGGCAATTGTACTGGAAATGACCCAACTCTCCACAACCATAACATGTTCCTGGTTGGTTCTGATTAATTATTCCACGTGGTGTTTTGCAGTCCTTAGTCCAATGACCGACTTTTCCACAGTTCTGACAAGCTCTTGGACAATTTCCAGGGTTATGATGAGTTCGACATTTGTTACACTTGGGTAGTTTTCCATTATATCCTTTTCCTTCTGTTGGTCCTGCAGCATAGACCTTTGCCGCTTCCTGCCTCTTAGGTGCTGGTTGGTTAGCATTCCCACCTTGGTTATTATCAAACTTCCTCTTGTTGTTATTGTTGTTTTGGTTATTGGGGTAGTTGCGGTTTCGGTTATTGTTATAGTTGTTGTTGTTGTTGTTGTTTCGAGTGTTGTTGTAGTTGGTGTTGTTGGAACGGTTATTGTTGTTATTTGCAGCAGACTTTCCTTTCAACACTTGGACCATAAGTTTCTGAGTTATACGAATGGCCTCCTCCATTGTTTGTGGGTCGAAAGACATCACATCCCCTCGGATGCTTTTGGGTAATCCCCCAGTAAAGTTCTCCATCTTTTTCTCAGCGTCCGGAACCATAGTTGGACACAGTGTAGCCAACTCCTGAAACTTCCTGATATAAGTTTCAATATCATCTCCTTTAGTTACTAACTGGTAGAATTCTGTTTCCAACTTTTGCACCTCAGTACGAGGGCAAAACTTCTTGGTCATCAGCTTTTTGAATTCAGCCCAAGTAAGTTTGTAAGCATTCTCCATACCAATGGGTTGAGCATACGAATTCCACCAAGACATGGCTTCATCCAGCAGCATACCTGTAGCAAACTTTACCTTGTTAACCTCCTGACAACCACACATGAGAAAGACGTTCTCAGTCTTCTCAAACCAACGGATTAAAGCAACCGCTCCCTCTGTTCCCTTATACTTGATAGGATCACTAGTCTTGAAATCCTTCCAAGTACATTCACGCCTAGTAGTGGGTTGAACCACTTCAGCAGTAGGTGGAACCTCAGCAGTCCTAGCAGCAACTTCAGCTCTCTCAGTCTCTAGAGCTTCTGCTACACTATCCCTGACCAACTTGCGGATAGCTGCTTGTGTCATGGCAGGTGTTTCTGATGTAACCTTTGCCTTCTTTGGCGCCATACTTCTGACAAATAATAATCGACAACAACCATGAGAAAACTATAATAGAAATAGTCATCGTACAAAATATACGCCCACAACATGTATATATATACAACCACGACACGTATAGATACAACCACAACAAGTATAAATACGTTAACCATAAAGAGCAACCATGAAACATCATAAATATAACCACAACACATGAATATAATACATGAAAATTTCGGTCGACGTAGACCGATATATATATATAGCACAACATTTCCAACATAGCAGAGTCGCACTTGATATATTTGTTTGTACAACAACCAAAAGACTACAAGTTCTTGAACTACGTCCCACACCTCGGGACTAGGAAATAGTAAAAGCTAATATAATACTAGTCTATGTCTATGCTCCTCCAGGTGCTCTAGACAGTCCAGGAGCTCCAGATGCTCCAGGCTCTCCCCTCAAGCGGCGAATCTCACGATCCATCGCAACCACGATCTCCTCCAGATGCTGAACTCGTAACTGAGAAGAAACATCCCTGCGCTCCATCACTGTCAACCTTTCTCGAAACAATGCCAACTGATCTACCTGCTCCCACTGAGTCTCCTGTGTCGCCTGAGCTCTATCTCGAATCTCAGGTAACTCATCCCTAAGTAGCTCAATCTCCTCCTGATGCCTCAACTGTCATGCCTCGAGTCCATGGTATGACACATCAATACCAACCCTGCCCTGAACTAAATCCTCAACCTGCTCCTCGACAGTCTCAAGTCGAGTAGTAATGATCTCATCAACTCTATACCCCAACCTATCTACTTGCTCCTGCTGAGCACCCAACTGATCCTCTAATGTGACGGCTGTAGGGCTCCTAGCCGCAGCCGCTCTAGAACTCTCACCTACGTGGTATACTGGTGGTGGTTCTGCTGATTCTGACTCTGTAGTGGTAGGTGAATCTGGAGTGGTAAACCTAACACGCTTCCTAAGTGGCAAGAGTGAGGTGGATATAGGGGTAGCAGTGGGTATGGCTGGTGGTGGTGTAGGCATAGTAGGACTAGGTAGGGTCCTATAAGTAGATGTAGCATAACGAACTCTCTTACTAGCAACCTGGATAGTCTTATCCCTACGAAACATAAGTCTCGGCTCAGACTGGATAGTAGTAGTAGGAGATGGTGTGTCTGTGGGTACACGGGTGACATCAAGTGGTATAATAGGATGGACATGAGGAGTAGGAGCCGTCTCCTCCTCCTCGAAAGGCTCGGTGTCATCATCTGATGCCAAAAGTGGCAACTCAGGTATAATAGGACTAGGTGGTGGTGAACGGGCTGTAGAAGACATAGAGCCTTCAATATCGGAGTCTGTGATGGTGTACAGTATAACAACATTTGGGTTTGCAGACATGGTTCTGTGATAATCAAGGTGAAATAAAATGAATAACTCGTAATGAAATCACCATAAACAATGAACATGCACTTATGATGAAATGATGAGATGCTATGATAATGTGGTTATAGTCTAGGGTCAATGATACATCCTAGTTCTCTATAACCTTAGCTCTGGTACCAATCTGTCACACCCCCAATTTACCTGACTTGCAGCGGAATGGAATGCCTGGGGGTGTAACTGTCATAGCACCATAACAAGGAAATATTGAACGACCTAAAGTGTCGTTTGGAAAATACATATCGTTTGATTTATTTAAAAGCATCCAGTGCTACAAAACATAGGTCCCCAAAGGTTGAAACGTTTACAGAAAACAAGTTCAGGAAATGTCAAACGATAATTTACACAAGTGCATGAAAAATCCAAAATGTAGTGCGTCATCCCTGGCACACCCTAATGTTACTCCATGCATGTAATATGATGATGCCTTAGTTACCTGAAAATACATTGCGAAAACGGTCAACACGAATGTTGGTGAATAATCATAGGTTTATGAAATATAATGTTTGTACGGCCACCACAAGTATAAATGCATGACAAAAGTCACGTAAAAATAGTACAATAGACCTTAAGCTCATGACACCGAAGCTATGACTGATGAAATTCTATGCCCCTCCCGAATGTTCTGCCAAACACTCAAATGTAAAAGACATGACATGCATCCGCTTACTGTTGGTAATCACTACCACGGATGGAGGCGTCACCCTCGATAGATCTATCCACTCACTCTCACTTAGCGGTAAATTAACGGTTCATGATGTTACAGGGGACTTATCACATGGCAGACAAGCTACTTAAGCTATGTACATAGGTTTTGATACTTGGGCTCGTACTGAAATGGTGCAATGTATTCTCCCCCGTGGGATTTGAAAACAATAAAAATGTATACGGGGCTATGAATACTCACCTCAACTGATGATACTGATGATAATATGAAGTGATCAACAATGCACGGTTAGCTGCCGCAACCTAAAATGAATGATGAATGATCTCATTTAGATCACCAAATGATGTTTATGAATGTCCATGCTCATGTTCCTATACCACTCTACTCTTTGTAAAAACACTTGTGTTATCAAAATATATAATCCAAGAATTTGGAAAAAATATTGCTATTAGAAAATATAATAAGCTAGTTGCAATATATATATACTTATATATATCGTATGTTTCCATGTTAGTGTTGAAATCCTCGGGTTGTAATCCTTGAAATATCGCCTTGAAATGATGAAAATATACTTGTAATAACTAATACTTCATTAGTTATAAAGCTTGGTACATAATATTATTTCTAGCTTATAAAAGTACTTCGTAGTTTTTGTGTCCATTTTTATTAAAAGCTGTCAAATAGAAATGGTTTTAGCCGATATTCAAACGTGAATATCTTTGTCGTTACTTGTCCGTTTTACTTGTTCTTTATGTCCACGGTTACGTCTTAGCATGTAGTAATATATTTTGGAAAGCTCGGCTCCTCCGGGTTACGTCTAAAGTCTCTTTTTGACCAATGAAAAACGTCCAACAGCAACTATTTTTCCAGAAAATACTTTTCGTCAACAATCTTGCAAAAATCATAACTTCTTCGTTATAAACTCTTTTTAATCCATTCTTTCGCCTACGGATTCGTTTTTGAAAGTATTTTCTAAAAATTTTGCCAAAGTTCCCTTGGTGTTTACTGATTTTCCAGGTTTTTACAAAACGGGACAGCATGTCCTAAACATGTTCCAAATCAAGTTTTCAAGGTTTATAACTAATTTCTAACATCACCAAACCTCTTGTAATCACCACATAGCTAATCTAATCCTACCATACACCTTCTTAGGGTGCCATGGACTCCTAACCAAGTTATTATAGCAAGGGGATTCATAAATAAAAAGTTAGGGTTTGTATGTTTCATTTCTAACAAAATAAATGGTGGTATAGCTAGTTGTACATGGTTTTAAGCATGGAAATCATGTAATACAAGTAAATATAAGATGATTCATGAAAAAATAATGTTGATAACTTACTTGAAAAATGAGATGATTAGATGATGATTATGCTTGTTGTTCTTGTGTTTTTGTTGCTTGATTCTTGATTAGGCTAGTATAATGAACAAGTTTGATGCTTTAGCTTTTGAAAAACCTTCACTTGATCTTGTTATTATTGTTGGGTCGTGGGTTTGCAAGAGGAAGAAGAGATGAGCAAATTTTCTTTCTTATCTAAAAGTGATAATATGATTCTAGGTTTTTGATTAAGTAAGGTTTTTAAGGTTTATTAGTTAAATATAGGTAAGTTAATGCTTGAGGTTAAAGGGGTGTTTCATGGGCCGGTTTTCAAACGGTGAAGGGGGGGGGGGGGGTAGGGGTACTTGGTAGTTATTTAGAAATCTTGTATGAAATATGTGCTATTTTGTGTTTTTAGTTACGATCGGGTACCGGGTTTAATAGTAATAAACGTTCACGAAGTTAACCGGGACAAAATAAAGTTATAATAATGATAAAAACATATTAAAAATATGTTGGGTACATTTACTGAGTGATCGGGTGATTATTGTTTAGTTTTCACGAAAACCGTCGTTATATTCATACGCGTACGTTATAAATGAAATAAATTTCCAAAATACTGGGTAACTGAATGTTATAACTTTTATGATGTTAAAATGGATATAAAAATATGTCGGGACCATTGTGGGAATATTTAGATATATTCGTCGTGTATAAACCGGGTGTTAACGTTTACTATAAATACTTATACGTAAAAACGTTAAATGTACTGAATGTAATAATTTGAAAATCCTGAGAGTGGTATAACATGAAAATGCTGTTATGATGATATGCAGACTATCTCCAGTCCGTATGCAGTGTTCTTAACACTAATGAAATGAATTCGCACCTAAACCAATCCGGTTACGCGAATTTGAATACCCGTAAACTAAATTTACGATGAAATGAGTAATGCAAGTGAATAGTGAAAACTTTTCCGGAAATGAATAGTGTTCAGTGAATAGTAAATTTCCCAAAAGTTTCTCAGAATATCAAACTGACCTCGAAAATGATGAATAGTAAAACGATGAATAGTGTTTTGATGAATAGTATTTTGATGAATAGTGATTTATGAATAGTAAAAAGTCGAAGTTTGGGAAAATGACCTGAAATGGTAAATGACGTGAAATGGTGAGTTGTGACAAAAAGTATCTTGCATGGAATATAAAACGGGCTCTAATAAATGTTTCTTTAAATATTCTCAAAAGTATCATACATAATCGATAACCTCAACGATTCAGACCAACGATCAAAAAGGCATAATCAGAAACTAATGTTAATGTAATTATCGATCGGGGCATTTCTTTTTATGTGTTTAGTCTAATTTACTATTTCATATAGCTTTAGAGAACACTAAAGTATGCTCGATTGGTGTGTTTGCACGATTAGAAACAACATAGGTTTGAAATCAAGTGAGTTAGGGTTTAAGACTTCGATGTCTTTGCTGCTACTAGGATGTTTAATTTGTACAATATTCATGCATTATGATGCTAAAATGCGTGCAATGTCTCTAATCATAACCCCTAACCATTATCATAATTGGAAAATCTCGAGTGATAGGATGAGTTAATCTGTGATCTTGTGTGTTAATTAGAGAATTCTGAGCATTTTGGTAGATTTAGAATGAGTTTCTTGATTCATCTGTATACTTGTTTGCGCCTGATGCATTTTCTCTGTGTGCAAGTACATGTCATCCCATTGAAAGTCAAAATTTCAACATTCGACAAAATGTTTCTTATGGAACATATTTTGAGGTCAAAGGGCAAAATGTGTTTAAAGGCTAAACTGGTAAATGGATTCAAAATGGTGAGAAACAAATTTTTTCCAAACCCTACACTATTGTTTTACACCGGTAAAGCAAGTATGAAGACCAAAGCAAAGTTGTTCAAAACCTTTCAAATTCTCAAAATCTGGAATGCTTTGGCTACAATTAAAGAATGTCTCTGATTTAGGCATCCTAAATACCGGAAGATTTTCCATTCATCACAAAAACAAATTTTCAAAAAGAACCCAAGAGGTTCAACCTTAGATGGAAATCTTCTTCTTCAGATTTTAAAACTCAAAAGAGAGACTCCGGGTCTCAAACAACTTTTTAAAGTAAAAGAGTTTTAAATTTCCATTGATTCGACGAGTGTTTATCATAATGAAACTAAGATTTTTCAATCCTCGTTGGAATTCAACATCTTTTAATCAGATTGACACAACCTACAAATGGATTTCAAATTTTGGTAAACAAAGATTTTCTGTCTCGAGGTTGTTGTCTAATCTAATTTTCATGCATTCTTTGTTGTACAATACTTGATTGTGTTTTCTAAAACCTTGAGCAGAATCATCTCACGAATTTTCACAAAGTATTTCATAAATATGATTCAATATTCTGCTCAAGAAGACTATCTCTCGAATAAACTTCATTATTTGAGGGGGAGTATTTTGTTAAGAGAAAACTAATTTTGTATTAAAACAATCGCTTGTGCACACCTTATAGTGTACAACCCATTCTTGTATAGAAAGGACCCTGAGGTACGCTTCAGTGCCTCAATCCTAACAAAAGGAGCGAAGGCTTCTTACTTTTTGAGTAGAATTAATCAAACATTTTCTGATTTTCATAATTCTGCTCAAAAGACAAGTATTTCACCTCAATGAGTATTCACTTGTTGGGGGGGAGCACTTGAAAACTCATCATTCTGAAATTCAAAAGTTCTTGTTGATTTCTCCCCATAAGACTCAAAAAGCATATTTTAATCAAACGTTTCTCAAAAACAACATCTTATATGCAATTTTTTAGAGGGAGAAAAGAAAAGTGATTAAAATATGAATGTTAAAAGTTGTATCTCAAGCAAGCTAGACTCAGAATTGACCCAAGAATTGACGAAACAAAATGTTATCAATCGAAAGGACTTATCCTCGACGGGTAATGACATCAAGTTAGTTATTAGAGCTAGTTGTCACCTAAAAGCTGATAATGGAACTCTTTAACTAGCCACGTAAGTGTGTCTCGAAAGGATTTGTCCTAGTAGAAATGTACTGTCTCGAGAAACTTTCTGTGGACTTGACCAGGCCGGGTAATAACTTCAAGCTAGCCTAACTAGTGATGTAAGCGTGTCTCGAATCGGTCTTGTTTACTAAAAGTGGATCAATTCAAAAGTGTTTGCTCCTCCCGCATGTGCAAATTTATTAATTACACATGAGCACATGTGAAGGGGGAGCCCTTCATAAGAAAACACAAAAAACTCTCAAAGTGTTAAACAAAATGTTTGTTAAACACAAACACTTTGAGAGATTTTCAAAGGTTTCAATGGAAATTATGGGATAGTCATGGAGTTATAAGGTGACTAAGGTTAGGAAAAACCGTCCTGTGATCCGCCTAAGCCGGAGGGATCTACCCAAGGAGATCACCAATAGTTAGAACTAGAAGTCCTTAGGTATGATACGAAAAAAAGGAGTAAAGAATGAAAGGAGAAAGAAGGGGTTGAAGAATTAAAAAGAAAAGTAAAGAAAAGGGTGAAAAGAAATAGCCCTTCATATGTTCAACCTTAGGGCAGACATCGGGTTCAATTCGTATGCTACTGGTTGCTGCTAAGGTAACACCGGTATTGAAGATAAAGTCGTCATGGACCCAGTGACGCAATGCACTAAACCTTCTTAACCACTCAAGTTCTCTTAAAAGAACTTGTTTCATTCTCACGGGGAACCGGTGTAATCTATCGACTTATCTCTTAGAGATGGTTGATATTGAAGTATGAGACCCCTCTCTAGTCTCCGCATAGGAAACCTAAGTGTGCACTTATCGAGTCTAGATCCATGAGATACATCAAAGATCTCTTAGGAACACTTAGTATTTCTACAATTGGTGTTCTACATCAATGGACACTAGCTGTAAATTATCAAGTCCTTCGCAGATCTTAGCAATCTGCCGAGAACGTTTATGAGAGGATTTACTTATGTATTTCTCAATGATTGAACGGAAACTCCTGCCAGGGTCAACATCTAACAGCTCTGACAGCAGGTCACTTTGGTAACTCCTTGTGAGTTACGCTCAGTGCTCGCGGTGGTTCCATAGCGGTCTACAGTCATGGAGTGATCCCCAGTGACTCACCCAGTCATTGAGCTACTTTGTAGGTCTCGTAAGCTCCTTCGGGGGTATCTGACTTGGGAACGGCCTTGATAAGGATTAGAAGGAGTCTTCACACTATGCTGTTGATGAGCTCTAATTCCTTATCTGTAAGTACCGGTTGATTATTGCTAACTGTTTACTTGCAGGTACATATCACCTCCATGATGGCAGATTCCAGCATGCTCAAGCATACAGCTTGATGTCTATGAAAGCTCCCTCAAAGATCAATGCAACACAAAGTTCAAAGAAAGATTCTACGCCATAAAGAAAGAATCTACAAAGTTTAAAGACTAAAGATCTAAGTTTATGAATGGGAACTACATGCATATGAATGTCATAATCCAAAGATGTATGAGCATGTTGGAATGGCGGACAACCACCACAGACACAGAAGTGACAAATGGCAGACAACGTCATAACTTGATCACTACACTATCACCAAAGAACAAAGACTCAGAGCAAAGTACATTCATCTAACAAAATTTTCTTTGAAGACGTCTAAAGTTATACAAGTCAAAAGTCAAAGACAAAGATGAAGACGTCAAGCAACCTTGATGACCGACCCTTAGGGGGAGATTGTTGGGAACGTACTTTTCTATTTATTCAAGTCTCGGTCATTACATTTTTGTAATAAGATGATCACAACTACATCAACTAAGAACAAAGAACGATGAATGATTTAGAAGACGTCTAAAGCATTGAAAGTCAAAGATTAAGACGAACACGTCAAGCAACCTTGATGACCGACCCTTAGGGGGAGATTGTTGGGAACGTAGTTTTACTATTTATCAAGTCTCGGTCATTTACTTGTAATAGGTTGCTAAGGCTTGTATGTTTATTTTAACTTAAGGCTTATGTATCAAGCCCATGGGCCTTAAGCCCATTTCGTTTTCTAGAAAGGAAGGAAGGGAGTGTTGCCCTACTCCTTCCCTATATATACTAGTTATATGTAACTAGAAAAGTGTTGGTTATTTCATTATTCTATGCAAACTCTTTCATTTCTATTTCTAATATTGTCTTAATCAACCATCTCTCCTTCTCATCTTATTTCTATCTTTCTTATACTTGTGTTTACATAAAAGGTGACCTAACAATTAAAAAAGATGCTACCTGCTGGTAACGAAATGGTGGAAAAAACATATGAAGCCAAAAAAGTTGTGAAGTTGATGGGTTCAGGATACAAAAAGATACATGTATGTATCAACAACTGCCTTCTTTACTGGAAAGATGACAAGGATTTGATTGTGTGTCGAACTTGTAGGACATCAAGATGGAAGGTGGATGAGAAGACACATAAAGTGTACGAAAACATTCCAGCAAAGGTAATGTGGTACTTTCCAATTATACCAAGACTGCAACGACTATTTAAGATAGAAAGAATTTCAGAAGATTTAAGATGGCACGCCACACGGAGGATAACCGATGGTGTCTTACGTCACCCCGCAGATTCACGTGCATGGCGTACCATAGATGAAAAATTCCCGGCAATTGCTGAAGATCCAAGAAATATACGGCTGGGAATATCGGCTGATGGGGTTGACGTACACACGGGAAATAGGCATCACAGTGTATGGCCAGTTTTAACTGTCATATACAACCTTCCTCCATGGTTGTGTATGAAAAGAAAGTTTATCAATCTTTCGGTATTAATATCGGGATACCCGGGAAATGATATCGATGTGTTTTTAGAACCATTGGTAGATGATCTGCACACCTTATTCGAAAAAGGGGTTCATACATATGATGCATCCACAAAAGATTACTTTAAGCTACGTGCCGTTGTGTTATGGACAATAAATGATTACCCTGCACTTGGTACACTATGTGGATGCCCGTACAGTGGATTCAAAGGTTGTGTGGTTTGCGGGAAAGATACAAACTGTGTTAGACTTTCTGCCTCGTCCAAGCAAAGTTATGTTGGACACAGACGATATCTACCATATGACCATCCGTTCAGAAGGCAAAGGAAGGCATTTAATGGACAGCCAGATTTTCTCCCGGCTCCAACTCCAATGACCGAGGAACAAATATACAACGAGGTACAGCATATTGAAAATAAGTGGGGAAAAGGAAAACGAACAAACAATAATGCATCGGAAAACCAAGAACATACGGGAGGCAGAGGTGGGAAGATTAAAAAGCATAAAAGAAACACCTTACTAGGGAGGTCAAATTATGTGGTCCCATATGCTTTCGGTGGATGTATCCATTTGAAAGATGTATGAAGGTTATTAAAGGACATGTGCGAAACAGGAATAGACCAGAAGGATGCATTGCTGAGGAGACTATTGCGGAAGAAACAATAGAGTTTTTTAGTGAATATCATAAATCCATGGAAACTATTGGTCTCCCACATGATAAACATGAAACTGATGAAAATGAGGATGGAAAGCCATGGTCGGCCGGCAAATCAAGTGAAGTTTCTGCGGAACTCTTTCAGAAAGCACATTTGTATATAATACAGAATACGGATTAAATTGTACCGTATATCGAGTAAGTTTTAATAACACACGTCTATTTCCTTACTTAAAATGATCTATCAAATATAATAATCAAACACATTGTTTCAGGCGACACAAGCAGGTTTTGAAAACACAAAACCCGGGTAAACGAATGGCATTTCTGGAGAATGAACACACTAAATCTTTTGCTAAGTGGTTACGCAAAGAGGTAATTAATCTTATGCTATTTATAATTGACTTTTTTTTCCACTGCCATATACATAGTTTAGTTTTAACTGCCAGACATAGAATGAATGTGTGTTTGGGAATGCAATTAGGATGCCATACTAAATCCTTCCAACTTGTAATGAAATTCAGGTTGAGAGAGAGTTGAACATCAACAAAGAAAGTGTATCAAAAACTGTAAGGTGGATATCATATGGACCACGAGCCAGCGTAGTTAAATACGATGCATATATCATCAATGGGTATACCTTTCGTACAAAATCTCATGAAGGCAAAGTTTACCAGAACAGTGGGGTTAGTGTTGAGGCATTAGATATGCACATATCTAAAGAAGTTGCAACCACAAGGCAAGCATTTTATTATGGGGTTTTGCAAGAGATATGGGAGCTAGATTACCGTTGCAGGCAAATTCCTCTTTTCAAATGTGATTGGGTTAATCGCAAAGGTGGTGTGAAATGCGATACTATTCTTGGGTATACATTGGTTGACCTGAATAATTTAGGCCACAAGGTTGATCCGTTCATATTAGCCTCACAAGCACGACAAGTGTTTTATGTGCAAGACCAGTTAGATAAAAAAATTGTCTATTGCGTTTAAGACACCTCCCAATAATTACAAAGATAAGTATGATGAAGTTTGTGGAAAACTAGAAGGGGGGTTGAATAGTTTTACGTCCTTTTAAATTTATAAAAACAAGTTTGTTTCAAAAACTTCGATTCTAGTTTATGTGATCTCAATTCTTGCACTATATGAACAATTATATAGTAACTAACTAACTAAGCTAATATAGTATATGTAAATAAGTAAGTAATGAAAAGAGTTGGAGAGATCAAACCACAACACAAGAATTTATAGTGGTTCGGCTACAAGGTCACCTTCCTTGTTCCTACTCCACTCCCCGAGTCACCTACTCGAGAGTTTTCTTCACTATGTCAACAAACTCCCTTATGGCGGAGAAAACCTTACACACCAATTTACACACCACAACTACGTCACAACTTGATCACAACTTCTTCACATCAATCTACTTCACACCTATCTTCTTTACACCTTTCTTCTTCACACCTATCTTCTTCAAAACTACACTGCTTCACACCTATCTTCTTCACAACTACACTACTTCACTACTAAACAACTTCTTCTACCTACACAACTTCTACTTCTTCTAAACTACTAATTACAAGCACAACACAACTTCACAAATAATATATACACTATGCACAACTACTCTTCAATACTTCTTGAACTTAGTTGTAGAAGGAGTGTTCTTCTTTTGCACTTTGGATGAGGATGGATGAGAAGGGATTGAATCACTTGAAACAAGGATTAATATTTAAATGATCAAAGGGTTTTAGAAGGTGTTTAGAGAGTTTGAGATCTGAAAATTTCGTGCAAAAGGTGGGGCAAAATTCCAGAATTAAGGTGGTATTTATAGGAGAAAAATTCTGACAATTTCTGACACAGGAGCCTGGCTGGTCCCCTTAAATCATGGCCGGTCCCTTTAATTTTAAGGGGACCGCCCCTTATAATTAAGGGGGCCGCCCAGCTGTAACGGCCAGAAAACTTGTCTTTTGGTGGGGAAAGTTTATTTGGTGAAAAACTAACTGATTTTGGTTAAAAATTTGAAATCATATATTTAGTATGATTAAAACATTTTTCTTTATTACCAAAAGTGTTTTTCAAAAATATATAATATGTTTATATAATTAAATAAACTTTGTGTTAATTAATTAAATACCCCTTTGATCATGAGATGTATTAAGTACTTGTTTATTCATACCTTAAGTGATTAAGTTGGATATAATGATATAAACTAGTTTAATACTTGTTTACGTAGTAATCTTTCGTTTGATGATTTTACATTTTGTGATCGTCAAAACATAGAGATATCGAAAAATATAAATAACGTTTTTATGCATTATTTATGTTAACAAAGTTGATGAGGAATTTAGTACCGTCATTCACCAGTACAATGATAACATATTGCCACGTGTGGATCAACGTGACTTGGGTAACGAATCACGAACTGACTACTATCGAACCGACTGTGGAGGTGTTGTTATACGAAAATCCAAGTGAACCATGTTATGTAATAAGAGCTTGGGAATTGTCCAATGTATTTAGGTGTTTATGTTATGCCTGTATAGTTTTGTTTGGTTATTGTTTCATGTAACATTGCCTTTATGCCTCACTTTCTTAATAAATTTACCTTAATTAAGCAATCAAAAAATGTTTGAGCTGTTATTTATGCGTATTTTGTGCGACTATTGTTCATCCAATTGCAACATGAAATTGATATTTGTGTGCCGTTTTAACATTTATTCACACAAATTAAAGCATGTTTCTTTTAGGTATTTAGTCACACACAACTAACCATAAATTGACCAAAATTGTTAGTAACTGTGACCATATATGTTGTTTAAAGTCAAGGAATGTGTATTTTTTATGACTATTGATCATCCAATTGCCACATGAATTAGGTTTTTGTGTGGCCTTTGGTAACATTTAGTCACACAAACCATGGTTTTGGGAGTGTATTTACTCTCATATAAGTAGCCATAAAGTGACAAGAAGTGTTAATAAGTGTGACCATATGAAGTTAAAAGTTAATGAATGTGTATTCTGTGTGACTATTGATCATCCAATTGCCACATTAATTTGGTTTTTGTGTGGCCTTTACTAACATTTAGTCACACAAACCATGTTTTTGGGAGTGTATTTAGTCACATACAACTAACCATCAAGTGACCAAAAGTGTTAATAAGTGTGACCATATGGTGTTTAAAGTGAAGGAATGTGTATTTTGTGTGACTATTGATCATCCACTTGCCACATGAATTTGGTTTTTGTGTGGCCTTTGGTAACATTTAGTCACACAAAGCATGTTTTTGGGACTGAATTTAGTCACATACAACTAACCATCAAGTGACCAAAAGTGTTAATAAGTGTGACCATATGGTGTTTAAAGTGAAGGAATGTGTATTTTGTGTGACTATTGATCATCTACTTGCCACATGAACTTGGTTTTTGTGTGGCCTTTGGTAACATTTAGTCACACAAAGCACGTTTTTGGGAGTGAATTTAGTCACATACAACTAACCATAAAGTGACCAAAAGTGTTAATAAGTGTGACCATATGGTGTTGAAAGTGAAGGAATGTATGGTTTGTGTAACTATAGATCATCCAATTGCCACATAAATTTAGTTTTTGTATGGCCTTTACTAACATTTAGTCACACAAAGCATGTTTTTGGGAGTGAATTTAGTCACATACAACTAACCATCAAGTGACCAAAAGTGTTAATAAGTGTGACCATATGGTGTTGAAAGTGAAGGAATGTATGGTTTGTGTAACTATAGATCATCCAATTGCCACATAAATTTGGTTTTTGTGTGGCCTTTACTAACATTTAGTCACAGAAAGCATGTTTTTGGGAGTGAATTTAGTCACGTACAACTAACCATCAAGTGACCAAAAGTGTTAATAAGTGTGACCATATGGTGTTGAAAGTGAAGGAATGTATGGTTTGTGTAACTATAGATCATCCACTTGCCACATGAATTTGGTTTTTGTGTGGCCTTTGGTAACATTTAGTCACACAAAGCATGTTTTTTGGAGTGTATTTAGTCACATACAACTAACCATCAAGTGACCAAAAGTGTTAATAAGTGTGACCATATGCTATTTAAAGAGAAGGAATGTGTATTTTGTGTGACTATTGATCATCCACTTGCCACATGAATTGGGTTTTTGTGTGGCCTTTGTTAACATTTAGTCACACAAATCATGTTTTGGCTACACTTAAATAATGTGTGACAAACTGTTTAGTGTGACTATATGTACTGGATTTTGGCTACACTTAAATAATATATGACAAACTCTTTTGTGTGACTATATGTACTGGATTTTGGCTACACTTAAATAATGTGTGACAAACTCTTTTGTGTGACCGTATATGGCATTTGGTCATACTATTAGAAGCAAATGTGACTATAAGTTTAGTGTGACCATATATGGCATCAAGGTTACTTGTATTTATCACACGTTCCAAATGCATATGTGACTAAATGATCTGGAACAAAATTACCAGTTACGTTTAGTCACATAAGGGTCGATTGTGTGGCAATAGAGGTCTTATGGTCACACATTCGAAATGCTCATGTGTGACTAATTCGTAAATGCTATCAATTTTCCTACCTTCAGCCACACAAATATTTGAATGTGTGGCTGTTCCAAATCGACCATGTGTGACCATATGTCGTTTTTGTACTAGTGTCAACATCCTTATCCCTATCAAACAAAAAGCCTAAAATCAATCTTACACCACCTCAAACCAACTTCATTGATCTCACTCAAAATGACCCATTTTCTCAAGCAACAAATGCATCTCTCAAAACTCCCTCCATTAAAGGAACTTCATCAACCTCATTGTGGAAAACTAGAAGGGGGGGTTGAATAGTTTTGCGTCTTTTTCGTTTAATAAAAGTTTGCTTTTAAAAATTGATGCTAATAGTATAAACCTTTGAAACTAAAGTATAGATACAAATTAATTCCCATGTATCACATAAACACTACTTATTTAAAGTGTTGAATATAAATTATAATTTCATATATCTCACTTAAATGTAAGTTTGTATTTATATATGTATATGTGTTTTAATAATTGTATGTACTTATATTTTATTAATGTACAATTAATGTTGTAAATGGAATCTAGTTTGATCTTTATGTGAAATCAATATATGCACAACACACAATTATAACAATGTATGAAAAGCTAATAAGTAAGCAAGCAAAGAGTGAGAGATGGAAAGATCAAATCGACAGACAAAGGATTTATAGTGGTTCGGCTACAAGGACACCTTCCTTGCCCTACTCCACTCCCCGAGCACGGAACTCGAGAGTTTTCTTCAATAAGTCAATAACCTCCCTTATGGCGGAGAAAACCGTACACACCAAAAGCTTACACCAATTTACGACACAAAGCAAAGTGTCGAGTTCTAATTGTAGCTAGAACCAATCTCACAACAAATATCACACCACACCTTCTTCATACCTTTTCACTTCTTCTATACTTCTTCACACCACAAGTAACTTCACGCCTTCACAAATACTTCACGACTTCAATGTCTTGCAACTTCACAACTTCAAGGCACTAACGTCTTCACAACTTCAAGGCGCTAATGTCTTCACAACTTCTCTACTTGGAAGCTTCAATATCTTCACTACTAATTACTATTGCTACTATCTCCTATCACCACTACTATCCAACACTACTTCTTCACTTCAAGTTCCACTTCACACTTACAACAATTCTAGATTTTATAACTAAATCTAGCTAACTAATACATACACTTTATTCACCAAAATATGAAGGATCCACAAGATGAAATAAACAAACAACTTAGATAGCAAGATGATACTAAGTTGTAATACTTCTAATAGAAGTATTCTTCTCTTTGCACTTGAGTGTTGAGGCTTGAATCACTTTGAAACAAAGATCAAAGGATTTTTAGAGGAAGGAAATGGATGTTTAGATCAGAAAGTTTTTAGTGCAAAAAGGTGAGAAAAATATGTGGAATGATCCCATATTTAAAGGGCCAGAAAATACTGTTCTGGAGCGTGCCGGTCCCCTTAATTAGGGGGCGGTCCCCTTAATGATTAAGGGGGCCGCCTAGTATAATTAAGGGGGCCGCCCTCCTGAACGTTGGATTTTCTTGTCCTTTTCTGAGGGAAATTTTTCTGGATTAGATTTGCCATTTTTGGTTGAAAATTTGAATTCATAAATTTATAATGAATTAAACATATTCTTTTAATGCCAAAAATGTTTTATAAAAGATATAAAATGTTTTGTGACATTTTATAAATATCTAGTGATTAACAAAAGTGTTCCTTTGATCTTATAATACATTAGACACTTTGTTTATTCATATCTTAAGTGATTAGATGGTAAAGGTGAGTATTTACTACTAAATACTAGTTTATGTCATGATCTTTGGTTTGATGAGTTTTTGTTTTGTGATTATCAAAACATAGAGATATCGAAAGATATGAATAACGTTTTTAGACATTTATTTATATCAACAATCTCCCCCTTTTTGATGATTACAAAACCTAAACTCATTAAATCCAAAAATTAATTTTTAGACAAAGTATTTAGTGAGTTTATATTCACTTCTCCCCCTTTTTGTAGAATCAAAAAGGCTTAAGCCAATAAGAAGGAAGCTCCCCCTTGATGTATGCTCCCCCTCGTTTGAGGGCACCAAGGGTTCGAGTATTGGAATTCTTGCAAGAAAAATATTAGAAGCACAAGCATGGCACAAGCAAACATATATATCATAATACCAACAAATAATAAGCGTGGCAAAAGATAATTAGAAACACATATTGAGTCATTCATTAATAGAAAATGATTATGTCAACCCATAATCATTGTTACAAAGACCATAAATATAGAATACTAAACTAAGTAGAGCATCCTAATGTGCTAACAAGGAGTGTCACCAAACTTTCTTGAATCCCAAAATGGTTGAAGAGTTTTATTTGAAAATGAGAAACATAAGCATATAAAATGCTTGGTGGTTTAGTGGAGATAAACTTTTGGTTGCATGGATGTTGGTGAGTTTGGAGATGTGGAAATTGTAGATGGTGCATTTGAAGTAGGGTTTGTTGATTGAGGGTTTTGATGTTGTTCAAGTGATGGTGTTTGTTGAGATCTTGTAAGAAGATACTCAATCCAAGTGAAGTGCTCATTCAAAACAATGGTTTGTTGTTGAAGGAAGATGCAACAAGGGCAATTGTTAACATGCTTCTCAATTTGGTTGATGTTGTGTGGTGATAATGGTGAGCTTGATTGGGGTGGATCCAAATTGCGTTGAGCAAGATGTAATGCTAAAAGAGCACTAAGCTCATGAGCCTCTTTTAGCTCCTCAACGAACTTCAAGTGTTCGGAGGAAGGTGATGATGGTGGAACATGATGGTTATCTTGGGTGAAGGTTTGAACATGCAACATAGGAATGGCATGTGAAGTTGTAGGATGTGGTGGTGGAGACATGGTTGAGCTTGGGTAGTCATGAAAACATGAAATGGATGAAAGAGGTTCTCCATGAGTGAGTGGCATTTTTGTTGAATGAGCAACATGTGAAATATTGATTGAGAGATTGAGATTGTTGTTTTGGGATTGAGCATGCTCATCATAAGAAGAAGCATTAATGAGGGAATGAGTGGGTGATAGGTTGTGAGATGAGTCATTAGTGTGGGTTTGAGGTTTAGTAGTTGGTTGACTTGGAACAACATCACTTGAGTTATGACAAGAATCAAGTTTCCTCCTCCAAACGGGTTTGACGGAGATCCTTGCGGTTCTTGAAATCTTTGGTTTTTGGTTGTTGGGAGATGACATGTTTGGGTGTGATGGCATTAATGATGGGAAAAGGGTATTTATAGTGTATGAGAAATGTGGTTTAGGAAGGTAAATTTTGAGGGATAGTATGGGACAAAATATGTTTGTGAATTTTGGGAAGTATAGGGTGAAATGGGTCAAAAAGAAATAAAGAAAACAGTATCCCCGACCATCAGATGGCTGGTCCCCTTAATTAGGGGCCGGTCCCCTTAAAATTAAGGGGGCCGCCTTATATAATTAAGGGGGCCGCCCATCTGGTGATTCCCAGAATGCCAGAAATGGGTTTTTGGCAGAAAATTTTCAGAAAGGTTGTGTTTTTGGATTTGGATTCAAGTTAGTTCAACTCTTTGAGGCAATATAGGGCATACTATTCATGAATGTAGAAAGTGATATAGAAATAATTAAATTAGACAATTAATTTCTAATAATCATGCTATCTACTAATTTATCAATTAAGATATGCAACTAGGGAAGCAATAAAGCAAATTAGTTAATTATGTAACTATATGATAACATGTAGGCTATAGCAAACATATTGATGATTACTTACAAGTAACAAGTAGGAAGATATGATTATATGGACTTCAACTCTTGTTACAAACAAGATCCATATTGTCAAACCATGATTCTTATGAAATGATTTGATAAAATTGTGAATTTCCTTTTCATAAAATTGAATGACATATGTGAGATAATCAAATATGTATTAAATGAAACATTTTTAGTTTTATTCAACAATACTTTGAAATAAATTCAAGTGTGCATTAGAATAGAGTAAATTGAGTTTTGCTTCATAACATGTTAAAAAAAATCCAATCTTGATTAAAATAAAGTTATGGTAGCTTATAGTTAAACACGTTGTTTGAAGAAGAGTGATATAAATATTAGAAAAATCATTATTCAAAGAGAGAGGTTTTAAACAATATGTTTTAATTTTGATAATCAAGAAATTGTAAGTGAAGGATTTGAAATGGAAACTCATCATACTCAAGAGAATCAATTAAGCCCATTGTCACATATAATCATCTCTAATGGCAACTAAAGATATGGAAGAGAGATGGTGGATTCTACTGATCTTAATTCAATATAATAGAGGTGATAAAGTAAATCATCCAAACACACTAGATTAACACATGTGTGTGTGTATATATATATATATATATATATATATATATATATATATATATATATATATATATATATATATATATACAAAGAACATCATAATATTAAATTACTAACAAGTCTCAATAATAATACATTTATTAATGCAACTAGTAAGATCATATAGCTTAAATGAAAAGTATTCTACTATAGATCATAGAGGATCTTCAATATAAATGAAGACTAAGAAAAAATGATAATAGACTACACTACAAGGAGGTTAATAATCCTAATATCATATGTGCATATATTAGTATTAATGATCTAAAAGCATGGCAAATTATAAATTAAATCATACTAATTAAAGGATTCTTTAATATAATGTAATATTGGCAAGTTTTTGAAAAGAAAACTTACCTCAGGTCCAGCTTTTCTTTAAGAGTGGGCATGAGAGAAATGGAAGACATCATAAAAGTTTGTCCGAAACATGTCGAAGTAGCAAAGTGACATTCCAACGCAATAGAAATCAAGGGAGCTTGATCCGAAATACTTAATCGATCACACCAATCATCACAAGTCGTGAAGACTAAGAATAATAGTGCTTTGGAGCCTTCATCTTGAAATAGTAACGGACACACCCTGAAACCAATACTCCAAGAATGAAGAACACAATGGCGAGACAATAGATGACCGCAACAACGTCATAGGCAAATTATGTGCAGAATGTGAAACATAGTGATAGGAACCAATAGCCGTCAAAAGTAATAAAGCGAGGTGAGCAATCCAAAACGTAATAGACTCTTCGTTCGTTAATTACCTAAACATGATAAAGAGCTTGGTACCCAGATTCTCATGGGTCCGAGTTGGTTAGTTGAGAACATCCATTGCATTTAAATGCACATGATGAGGATGTCGTCGAGAAGTACAAGAATTCATTAATAGTTTGTTTTAATCAACAAACAATGACTTTCTTGACGAGAGTAATAAATAATGGGTGTAAATAATATTAGTTCTAAATTTCTCCACCAGGTTTAACAAATTTTATTTGTTTTGATATATTTGTCAAAGAGTCATTTGCAGTAAATCCTAAACCGGTTTTATCATAAAATGACTTTTGAATGTTAAGAAGATATTTTAAAGATTTAGAACTATTTTTTAATTTTGTCAATGTTTTAGCTTTTTCATTTTCCATTTTAATTTCATGTTTGTAGTCTTGACATTTTTTACATTCAAGATCAATTTCAATATTACTTTCAAGTCTAGACATTTATCTTCTAAAATTATTTATTTTTCAAAGTTGTTTTCAGCGGATGTTGAAGATTTGTTTTTAAAAATAATTTTTGAATCAATATTGCAAAAATGTTTGAAGTTGTTTTCCATTTCTGAAAATTCTAATATAAATTGATCATAGCAAAAATGTTTGGTTTTGGATTGTACCTTATTTGTAGTTGTACATTCTTCACATGCTATACGGTGATCAATTCCATTGTCCATGTCGCTCCATGTTTTGTTTGTAGTTTCGCTTGGATCTAGAAGCATATAGTCCTTGGCATCAATACTTGTTTAAATATTCCCACAAGCCGTATTATCATCGTCTTCTTCGTACTTGTTGCACCATGATTTAGTAACGCTCTTTCTTCGGATTTGGCTCATGTATTCTTCGTTATAGATACCTTCAATGATCACATTTGAACTAGTAGTACATGTGTTTATTTCAACTAAATATTTATTTATTAAATTTTCTAAATTAACTATTTCTTGTGCAATATCAAGTTTATCATCTTTGGTTTTACATTTCTCTTGGTGAAACTTTAAAAGATATTTCCAAATATCATTTGCCGTTTTACAACGAAATAATTTTTCATATTCAACTCTTGGTAGAGTTTTGAAAATAAGTAATTTGGCTTTAGTGTTTTTATCAATTTTGGTTTGAGGATTATTATATTGATTTTCAAAGTCCATTTTGGTTGGTTTAAAATCACCAATTGAAATGATATGCCAAAGATCAAGATCTATTGATTTCACATAATTTTCAAATTTATTTTTCCATTCAAGAAAATGATCATTTTCAAATAATGGTGGTTTTTGCGTAAATTCCCCTTCTAGATATTTTTCGAATTCCATAG
The DNA here is from genome assembly GCA_030686995.1 of Artemisia argyi. NCBI lineage: Eukaryota > Viridiplantae > Streptophyta > Magnoliopsida > Asterales > Asteraceae > Artemisia > Artemisia argyi. The sequence continues at coordinate 93,993,951 of CM060694.1, forward strand.
ATCGTTACAAGTTTTAAAATACAATATATTTTAAAGATCTTGTTAGACGTGGCTACTGATACCAATTGTGGAAAACTAGAAGGGGGGGGGGGGGGGGTTGAATAGTTTTGCGTCTTTTTCGTTTAATAAAAGTTTGCTTTTAAAGAATTGATGCTAATAGTATAAACCTTTGAAACTAAAGTATAGATACAACTTAATTTACATATATCACATAAACACTACTTATTTAAAGTGTTGAATATAAATTATAATTTCATATATCTCACTTAAATGTAAGTTTGTATTTATATATGTATATGTGTTTTAATAATTGTATGTACTTATCTATACTACTTATAATGGAGATTTGGTCAAAGTGAAAAAGTGAAAATTTAATTTTTGGTCAATGCCGAAAATACCCTTGGATACCCACAACCAATCCCCATTTAATCAACCACTATCTACTTTTTTTTTTCATTTAACCTACACTCTCTCTCCCTCTCAAAATTTATTATATCATCACCATCATCAAACCAAACCCTAGTCGCCCCATACTCCGGCCACCACAGCCGCCACACCGCCGCCTCCCATAACACACCACCACCACCATTCGAACCCCCATCATCTCATCTCTTTGATCTACTACAACACGCGCCCTACCCCCTAACTTTACTCTCGTTACTTTCACCACATCTTGTATATTTTTGGAGCTCTCACGTCTTGGTCTTGTAAAATCGAAGGTAGGGTTAGTCACAAGAGACTTGTGACTCGTATTTGAATGAAACGCGACCCACGGGTCGCGAGTTATAATTATTTGATTGATTGATTTATTTATTTGATTGATTTTCTTGATTGATAAAAAGGGTTTTTGTTATTGTTGTTGTTGATAAAAATCCCGTTGATTTATTTATTTGATTGATTTTCTTGAATGAAACGCGACCCACAGTGGTCTAACTTTTGATGGGTTTTTTATTTTAATAAATATCTATATTCAAAAATTTTGATAGTGCTTTTAATCGATCTCTACCTTTTTTGTAGATCTTTGTTGCCGGAGTTATTTAATAGCCGTTGGAATTGCCGGGATTTTCCTCTGCCGCCGCCTCCCTACCGCCACCGAAAACCGTGACTGTCAACAAAATATGGTTCCTTTTTAATGTTTGTTATACAAGTTTACTTTAAAGTTTATTGTTTATTTTATTGTCTAAATTTTATTGTATAAAGTTTACGTAAATTTTGTTGTAAAGTTTGTGTAGATCTAATTTTTGTATTTGGTATTTTTTTTACAGCCGCCGTTGCCGCTGTCTCACCGGAAATAGTTGCTGTCGTCGTTGCTTGTGTTGCCGGAATATGTAAGCTTTATTCTTAGGGGATGTTTGGTACGATGGAATGGTTAAGAATGAAATAGCTTTGAAGAATAAGAATGCTTAGAAAGAGAATGAGTACAAAAAAAATTAAAAGATTATCTTGTTTGGTAAAAACAAAGAATTGATTAAGAAAAATGATGAAAACCAATGGGCTTGTGGTCCACTGGACACGTCTGATTCAGTTAAGCGTGCCTAGTGGAGAGTAGTACTGGTTTGGGTGACCAAACCGGGAAGTCCTCCCTTGTGGACCACTGCCCTGTCGGTACGATTTCAAAGTCCTTCAATGAAGGTTTCAACCCACCAAGGTTCGAATCTGGAGAAGGCAGGGTTTACTTCAATTTAAGTGTCGTGCCTTTGGGCGGCTTAAGTTGAAGGTTTTCCCCCCATCGGGTTTCAAATTGGACATGGATTTCCCTTAAAAGAAAGTAACCGTTCAAAAAAAAGAAAAATGATGAAAAATTGATTCACTTGTTTGGTTGTATACGGTGGAATGAAAAAAACTTTAAACCACCTGAATATACTTATTTTCTTTCAAAATCTGACATTTATGTTACGCATAATAAAATCTGTTTGTGATTTTTATATTGCATAGCTATTGAATTGACTTACAAGTGGAATAATCATCCATGTCGTGATGATCTGCAATACTTGTTGACATTTTAATAAAAGCTATTCACACCACTATAATTAAAATAAGATTAAATACTTGTCATATAGTATTTAAATAAAATGATTAATGGATAAATTTGGTTGAAATGATGAATAATTTCATCAAACAAAAAGGGATCTGCTTTAGCGGTGGTTGAATGAGCAATTGCAATTCATCAATTATGATGATGATGATGAACATACAATCTTTTGGCAGTAGTGGCTTTGATGTGATCAAAACCCAAGATCGGGACATCTAGCAACAAGAAAGCAAAATTTATGGCCACAAAGATATATTGCATATGTGGATTGAAAATAAAAAAGATGAAGAAACATGTTCGATGAACCATCAGCAAGCTAGAGAGATTCGGAGTGTAGATTTACCGTTGTTGCTTCGCCAGAATCATCCGTTGCCGCCATCGGGATACGCATAAATAGCATAAATAGTGATATCGATTGTTTGAGTAAATTTGTTAATAAAAGTTTTGTTGGTAATCGTAATTTTGTGTTGTTGGTTGTGTAAATTAGGTTGTAAACAATTTGTTGGTAAATTGCTAAATTTAGTGATGCAACGTATATATATATATTTTTAAAATGCATCTCGAAATTGTTGTAAATTTTAAATTATTTTATATAAGTTGTAATACAAAATTTAGTGCTAATTTTGTTGTGTAAATTGTAACTTTTTTAATGCACCTCGAAATTGTTTTGAAATATAAAGTTTGAAAGTTTTCTAAGATTTAAAGTTTTACCTTGAGAATTATTGAAATTTTATAACTTTTCAAAAGTTTTAAAATTTTTGAAACTTAGTTATTTTAAAACTTTTGAATTTTAAATTTTCAAAAACATTAATGTTATTAAAATCATTATTTCAAAACTTTTCAATTTTGAAGGTTTGACTTTTTATATGGGTGCAATTTTCAAATCATGAAAAGTTGGAAATGTTGATAAGTTCAAGATTTTGAAAATTCCTAAAACTGGCAACTTTCAAATTTTTGTACTTGAAAGGTTTAAAATATTCATATTGTAAAGATATGTTTTATATTCGTAACTTTTAAGAAACATTTATATCATGAAAACAAAGTATTAAGAATGTGATTTATGGTGTATAAGAAGTTTTGATATGAATTGTGTTCGGATTTTATTATTAGCACAAATTAGTTGGTATTTTAAAATTAGATATTAGTTAACATATTAGATTCTTTATTCATTTTTTTAACAAAGATTCTTTTATTGATTGATTGGACTGCACAATTGTACATTCACGGGGAGCTCAACAAACTATAAAGAAAGATTATCTCGATATAAACATAACTTTAGCAAAAAGTAGAAAAAGACATCTCAATGCAAAATTGAGCCTTGGCCAAAATTGAGACTTATGGAAAGTGATGTGTTAGGCCTGCACAAACCCAACAACCTCAATAGTTTAAAAATAATAGATTTGTATTTGAACGGACCAGAATTCATGAATGCAAAAACTATAAGATCAAATAATTTTAATTTTAGTTTGTGACTTTCAAACAATATAGCAAGTAATTTCTAGATGCGAATGGTGACTTAACTCCCTAACAAAAGGCATGGTCAGCTTTATGTGACATTGTCTAGAGGGATACTTGTAGAACAACAAAAGATATTGGTTAAACCAGTCAAAGAGTTCCGTCAAGCAGAAATCTACACCTCAAATGTCGTTTATCAAGATGTTTTACACGAAGAGTAACGTGTGTTGTTACTTTTTATCTCATAACTGATGTAATGTTTTACTTTCAGTTTCATTAAATGTTTTTATATGTTGTTTGACAGATGTTAAGAATTTTTTCTAGACTTTAGTTATCGTGTGCAATCGTTTGCAATTACATTATGATCTGTTCACGTTTTATTTTGAACGCTACACAAAACACTCACCACAATATCACAAATCATTAATTATCTGCCGCTAGGAACCGTTGCTATGCACGGGTACTCGTCTAGTATTTTATTAATGTATAATTAATGTTGTAAATGGAATCTAGTTTGATCTTTATGTGAAATAAATATATGCACAACACACAATTATAACAATGTATGAAAAGCTAATAAGTAAGCAAGCAAAGAGTGAGAGATGGAAAGATCAAACCGAGAGACAAAGGATTTATAGTGGTTTAGCTACAAGGACACCTTCCTTGCCCTACTCCACTCCCCGAGCACCGAACTCGAGAGTTTTCTTCACTAAGTCAATAACCTTCCTTATGGCGGAGAAAACCGTACACACCAAAAGCTTACACCAATTTACGACACAAAGCAAAGTGTCGAGTTCTAATCGTAGCTAAAACCAATCTCACAACAAATATCACACCACACCTTCTTCACACATTTTCACTTCTTCTATACTTCTTCACACCACAAGTATCTTCACGCCTTCACAAATACTTCACGACTTCAATGTCTTGCAACTTCACAACTTCAAGGCACTAACGTCTTCACAACTTCAAGGCGCTAATGTCTTCACAACTTCTCTACTTGGAAGCTTCAATATCTTCACTACTAATTACTATTGCTACTATCTCCTATCACCACTACTATCCAACACTACTTCTTCACTTCAAGTTCCACTTCACACTTACAACAATTCTAGATTTTATAACTAAATCTAGCTAACTAATACATACACCTTATTCACCAAAATATGAAGGATCCACAAGATGAAATAAACAAACAACTTAAATAGCAAGATGATACTAAGTTGTAATACTTCTAATAGAAGTATTCTTCTCTTTGCACTTGAGTGTTGAGGCTTGAATCACTTTGAAACAAAGATCAAAGTATATAAGATCAAAGGATTTTTAGAGGAAGGAAATGGATGTTTAGATCAGAAAAATTTTAGTGCAAAAAGGTGAGAAAAATATGTGGAATGATCCCATATTTAAAGGGCCAAAAAATACTGTTCTGGAGCGTGCCAGTCCCCTTAATTAGGGGGCGGTCCCCTTAATGATTAAGGGGGGCCGCCTAGTATAATTAAGGGGGCCGCCCTCCTGAACGTTGGATTTTCTTGTCCTTTTGTGAGGGAAATTTTTCTGGATTAGATTTGCCATTTTTGGTTGAAAATTTGAATTCATAAATTTGTAATGAATTAAACATATTCTTTTAATGCCAAAAATGTTTTATAAAAGATATAAAATGTTTTGTGACATTTTATAAATATCTAGTGATTAACAAAAGTGTTCCTTTGATCTTATAATGCATTAGACACTTTGTTTATTCATACCTTAAGTGATTAGATGGTAAAGGTGAGTATTTACTACTAAATACTTGTTTATGTCATGATCTTTGGTTTGATGAGTTTTCGTTTTGTGATTATCAAAACATAGAGATATCGAAAGATATGAATAACGTTTTTAGACATTTATTTATATCAACACTCATCAAGACCTAATTCATCACCATTTACATCATTCATCAAAAAGTCATCACTTTTATGCACTCACTCTAGTTCGGGTGCATGCACACCATTTGTGAGTAACTCATCTTCTTCCATCAACACATCAAACTCCACTAGTCCACCAACTAATTCATCATCCCAACTACCGAGTTTCCTTGAAAACATATCACCCTATCTTGGAAACATGTCTCCTCCTCCAAGGATCTCACATCCACCTCCACCATATACCTCTATAACTCTTTCACCAAATGGTCCTTTGGAATACACTCCATCCACTCCACCACAATCCCCAAACATGGAACCCTCTCTTCACTAAAACTTTGTAAACAACCACACCATTGATTGTGAATGTTTTCATCATAACTTCCATCTCATATCTTCTCTTAGAGATGAGCTTCACTACATGGCTGGGTATCTTGAGTATCTTATCTCTCAACAAAATGTGCAACAAATTCTCATTTCTACCATGCCACCTTCGGCTCCACCCTCATTCATCATCCAATCCACCCTCAGACTAGATATCTTCAAATGTCTAGTTTAGAATAATCAGGTGGAAACTATGTTTTGGGACAAGCATGCTTTGGGAAATAGTTTGTTGCATTAGTTGATAACTATTGTTGTAGTTTAATGATGTCTTAATGATGTGATGATTATGTTTGCCTTTGTGTACCTTTTATGCATGGAATGAATGAATGATCATGTTTTTAGATTATGTTAATATGTTGTGATATGAATCGTGGTTGAATTGAAAATGGACTAAAATTATTCAACCTTAAAAATGGGAAGTTACTAAAATCACAACACATCTGCCAACCTAGTTACCTTCTGGTGGCGGTCCCTTATTGGACCGGCGGTCCCATAATCATTAAGGGACCGTCCCCCTAATTACGGGACCGTCACCAGTAGGAGTCAAAATTCAGACTTTTTCTCTGATTGTCTGTCTGATTCATGTTCTACCTACTTGATTTTCACATTTACATTCATCTTATTTCTCCATATTCTTATATATATATATATATATATATATATATATATATATATATATATATATATATATATATATATATATATATATATATATATATATATATATATATATATGTATGTATGTGCTTTGCTTTCTAACTTGGTTTTATAGCACATCACAATAGCTCGATTCCCCGGTGCCCTCATTTAGGGGGAACACTTAGCTAGGGGGAGCTTGTTTACCGTTGATTTCTACAACGATGCCCTTTCAAGGATGCGTGTGTTTCATCTCCTCAAAACCAACGACACCTTTTTGAGTCTACAAAAAGAGGGAGAAGTAACGGGAAAACTCATTAAAAATTTATCAACGCATAATTTTACTTAAAATGAGTTTATATTTTGTAATCATCAAAAATGGGGAGATTGTTAATACAAATAATGTCAAAAACGTTATTCACACTATTCGGTCTTCTCGTGTTTTGATAATCACAAAATATAAAGACATGTTATGTAAAGTTTCGGTTTATAAGATTTTAATCGCGGAAGCTCGTTTCTTCCACGTAGCTACTACAACGTCACTTCAGGTATGAACAAACTTTATACCATCATTAGTTAAGTGATCAAAGAATTTTATTTTCTCCTAAACTTACATTTTTAAGTTTGATAAAACATTTTCACAAAAGTATTTTTGTGTTTTTAAAGAAATGTTTTATTAAGAATATATATTCAAATTCAAACTTATAACAGCTACTTTTCCCCCTAATTCAGTTCAGCCTACACCAAATAAGTTTTCACCACGTTAGGACAAAATGGGAGTGTCTCGTTTCTAAAACTCGTTTCAAGTGTTCTCAATTAAGCACATAACATTTACATACCTCTATTGAAATATCCACATTTTTCGGGTAAGGGAAAAGCTGACTTTCAAAATTCGTCCCGAACTTCACAGAAGCGTGGCGCGCTGCTGGCGCGTCGGCGTGTGGGCAACGCGTTAAGAGCTGATGTGAGGTTCGGGCAATTTTGGTTAACGTTTGTTATTTTATGTGTTTTGAAGGTTTATTTGTCATCATTAAAATATAAGGAGATCTCGTCAATGTTGCCTCAACACATACCTCTTCTCCTTGCTGTTTTTTTGTGAGATCTTTTATAATTGATTCATCTTCGGTTAATTTGTTAACCATGAAAACGTGATAATTATTATTCAAGTTGTAATTAGAAACTTGTATCTTAAACACACATTTTTTCCCAACCATGACATCCAAGTCTTCTAGATATGTTTCCACTGGTAAATCCTATATTTAAACATAAACTTGCTAAACGTTATTTGATTTTTTCAAAAAATCAATCCAAATACAGATATACCATGGACAATTATACAACCTTGTCAATTTTTGACATTAGATACGCTTGTGATTTGGCAGTAAGTTTACAAACATCTTGTTGAAACAAAGATAAAGTAGCCGAACTGTTGTCATCTTGAACACGTATTTGAACTTTAATCTTATAAAAACAAATATTTTCCATTGTTGTTATGAAAGACAATTCACGTGAAGTCATATATATCAACTATTCAACGCTCCTATCATTGACCACTTATCCCTGTTTAAATTATCAGTTAGCAAAAGAATACCAAGTAATACAATAGACACAAATAAGTTGCTCGAGGATAGTTGAGTTACACAATATTGTTACAAAAAGAATCGAACATTCACTTGAAGTCATGTATCAACGCTCCTATTATCGACCAACTTGTCCATGTTAACGTTACATTTAATTGTATTGTTTCATACTTTGGATAAAGTTTCGTCTGGGTTCCACAAGCTTCACAATAATTTCTTTCATTTTTAGTATTTGAAATTGTTTTGACAATAGTTTTACAAACAGTAAACGTCATGTAATACCATCCTTGATCAGATACAATCATCAAAATTGTTCCTATAACAACACATCCACTTTGTTGGATGGAAAACAAAATAAAAAATTAATAATAATAAATAATATTACACCATGAATAAAGTATTATAAAAAATATATAATAAATAGTTAAAAACAAAATGAAATGACCTCTTCAGTGTCATAAACATCCTCAATACTTTTGAATGAAAATTGTAAATAAAACTGTATTGCTTGTCTTACAACTGAGTCTGTAGATAGGACTAACTTTGTATCTCCACTTTTAGCAACATCAGAACTTAACAATCTATTTAAGAATTAAAAAAAAAAAAAAAAAAAAAAAAAAAAAAAAAAAAAAAACTTTCAACACAATTGTTTTATCAAACTTATAAATGCACAAGCTTACTTTTTTTTTGAATTCTTTAATATGTAGGTTTGATTCATCATTTATCAACACTTTCGCATGAGCAAAACAATTAAGAACTTGCGCCGTACTTGCATGTAATTCAAAATTATAATTTTCTTGCTTATATCTCGATGAAAAAACGTTAAAAATAAAATTACTTACAATCCCACATGCTTTTCTTTGCCATAAATATAAGTATTATTATAGGATCTTTTGATGTGGCATGTGCTTTGATAAACTCATGAAGCATAACAGCCAGTTCGTTCCAAAGTGTACATGGAACTCTTACACCACTGAAGGAAAATATATAACATTATTGACAAAGGCTTGGTCATTCCAAAGTATGCATTTAATGACATTATAAATATTTTACAAAAACGATGAACATAATCACCTAAGATCTTGTAGCTTGAACTCTAAAAAATGTTTAGGTTTATCATCTGGGTTAATAATCGTGATGTTGTTGTTCTCGACTAATTGTCCAGTAACATCTAAAAAGAATAAATCATATCAGATACTTTATAAGAAATTTATATACTTCTTCAAATACTTCATAAGAAACACATATAATTCGGATACACAAACCAAAACATAATTAAAAAAAAATAATAAAATAAAAAAAATAAAAAAAACATAAATAATATCTTATAAACATAAATAATGTTAAATACTATATAAGAAACAAATATATTTCTCTAAACACTATATAAGAAACACATATGATACTATATAAGAAACACGTATAATAGTATATAAACAACATATATAATTATAAAGCGCAAGACAAAAAATAATTAAAAAATATAAAACTTACCAAAGGAACGTTTAGGGTCATTCCTGTGCCCTAAAAAACTTTCAATAGGCAGTAAATTAAAAGTCTCTTGTATATAAGCAAAATCAGAATATCTATTAACATTTTTCTTTTGATAAAGTGGGTTTTGCATGGATGAGAAGTCAGAGTAAGCATATCTGTATTACTTTTGACATTGAAGTTTAATCATCCTGGCAAACGAGAAATTGGAAATCAGAAACCACTAAATTACCAATGGTTGCATGGATCTTCGTACCCTGTTTCATAAAACATATTATTAACAATAAATATTTACAACATGTATATAGCTTCGAAAAAAATATTTGGTTATAAACAAATTATTATACCTCTTTGGTTATAAACAAAATATTTGGTTATAACCATCGTTTTTAAAACCTTCTAGAACGTGCCTCTCATATTGCCAGAGACTCTGCAACACCAAAGTTTCAGAAAACACACCCGGTTTTCAGAGGTTTTTTTTTTTTTTTTTTTTTTTTTTCGCGTTTTCAACACGTCTATGTTTGGGGAGGCTTCTCAAAAAACACTTTTAACATAGCGACATTCTCTCAATTAAGAAACCAATTAACCAATGAGAGGGCTCGATTTCAAAATGGAGCCCTCTCATTGGTTAATCGAATCCCTTGATTTGGCCAAAAGTGAGTTCTTATATTATATAAAAGATTTAAAATAATTTAAAGCTGACGAATATTAGTCGACTATTACACTTTTAATTAAAAGTGATAACAATATCTACCACTAAATTAATATTTTAAATATTATTTAATCCAAAACATTTATTATTTTTTATTTCTAACTCACAGACTTCGCAATGACTATAAAATGAACTTCTAATTTTTGCATTAAGGGTCAAACTAGAATCACGATTTCGCAAGCCTAATTATTTTCGCTATACATCGTCACTTTGCGCCAATATTCATCTATTCTTATATTAAGACGTCTTTTCTTAGAAGTCTTAATATTTTAAGTTCGCATATACTTTTGTTTTTGGATTTTTGATAACATAGTTTTATAATAAATATTATTAATAACAAAATTCAATTTATTGAAGGAAAACATGTAACTCCAAAAGGATATATAGTAATTAGGTAATAATTGTAAGGGAATATATAAATGTTAGCAATTATTACTTTGTAAAAAATAATCAAAATATAGTATATAGTCTTATATTTTTACTAACCATGCATTGGTAATTGGTAAAATTAAGTAGTGTACTTTATATCTTTTGTTAGTAATCATTTTTGCTTAACTTTTGTAATTTACATTGTTAGCGTATGGAGTTCTAGCACACATAGCTAAAGACCATACTACTATAACCATCCCTTTAGGCTCAAAGCCCAATACGCGTCTCTCCTGGAAAACAGCTTCCCAGGCGAACACCTGCCAAGACACAATCGTCCTTGCCTGAATATCTAACTCCAGGGCAAGGACAAACATGCGATCTTATCCCCAAAACCATTACATGTTCATGCCATGTGTAGCTACATCATTCATGTAGAGGTAGTGCTGCGAGTATCTCGCTAATACGTGCGGATCTTGCCAATGATTCACACAACGATCTGAGCCATTCATGATAGGACACGTGTCATTCTTGTCTCCTCTATGAGATGATTGACACGTGATCCATCGAGGACCACTCGATCATGCATAAGGAGAGAAAAAACCAAGTTACCTTTGCTGCATCCTGTACATCCTCTGATATTTGCAGTGCTCAGCGTCAAGTAAACTCCGGCAACAAAAAGATATTCATCTTGGAACCGTGCATGATTGCTCAATTATAGTATATATTTATAGTATCGAGGAAATCCGCAAGAAATATGAATTACCCGAGTCGTTTCCCAACGAAGGTTGAATGGAATCGAGAAATTCGATTCGCCAAATCGTGTCGTGAAAAGTGGAAAAGTGAAAATAGTGATAATGAAATTCAAATAGTGAAGAGTAATCACAAATAATGCAGGATGTACAAGCTAAGTATGCACAAATGATTAAAAACTAAAAAAGAGAAATTCAAACGCGACTTAAAAACATAACGTACAAATTAAAATGTAACTTTTTATGAAAAATGATCCTAAAAATATGAAATAAATTTTCAAAACTCTTAAACTACTTAAAATAATTTTGAGAAAAAGAATTTTTTTTTTTCACTTTTTATTTATTTTCTATGAATTAATTTCTAATTTTGGAATTTAAAATGTAATTAAAAATAAAAGAAGATGTAAAAATAAATGGGAAAAATTCAAATTTAATTTTGAAAAATCTAAAATAATAGAAAAGAATTAACTAAAATATTTTTGGATTTTTTATGGCTTTTTCTGATTTTTATTTATTTAAAAGTATTTAAAATTAATTTAAAACTAAGAAAAATTAAGAAAAATAGTAAATCAACTCAGAAAAATATGAAAAATTCACAGAAAATCTAAAATATAATAAAGAACTTGAGAAAAAATTATGAAATAAAAATAAGCAGTAGAAGTGCTTAATGAGTGCAAAACAGCTTAATACAAGTGCTTATTGATAAGCACTTGTACCAAAACTGTATGAAACTGAATACACAGATGCAATATATTCTAATAAACTCAAAAGTATCAATCTCAGATCATAAGAAGCAAAAAAAAAAAAAAAAAAAAAAAAAAAAAAAAGAAAAAAAAAAAAAAAACTAAGTAATAAGCAGTTGAGAATAAGCTGATGAATAAGCAGATCCAACACAGAATAAGCCAGAAGCAAATGAATAATGCAATACACTAAAATACTATCACAGGAACTCAGATACCAAAAATAAGCTAAGGCTATAAGCTAAAATCCACACTGCAGTCCTAATAATCAAATTAGCATACCTAATCTACAATACTACTAACTTACAGACATCAATAAACTCACTAAATAAGCTCTAATCCAGAATATTAATGGGGCAAAACAAAGCTTGTACTACTGAGAGTTTATAAATCTAATTACCTCTATCAGAAACTCACAATTGCTCCTCTATTTGAATTCAAAATCAGCAGCTATTGGAAACTCACAACCTAAAACAGTTGACTATTTTATATTTATACTATTTTGACCAAATCCAATTTCCAGAACTTAAATCTAATCCTATTTGTATTGTTAAGTTGATATAACACTAGATTAACCTTTTCTATACTAAGTTGTAACTTCCACTACAATTATACTATTTGATTCTTTCTAATGCTAACAGTTAACGAATTTGAAAACCTACTTTGACTATTTTGTGAAACAACCTACTGTTATTAAGCACTAATTATACTAACATTCCCCCAAGTTATCTACTGATGCAACTTATTTTACCATACTACTACACCTACTCAGCAATTCAACTAATTCCAAACACCCCTTTATATCTTTGCTATAACTAAGAAATGATGGAATAAGCCTCTAATCAACAAATCAATGATACAGTAAACTAAACTAACACTATTAGAAGCTATGTGAACAATTAAATGAAGCTGGAATCAACAGAAACTCAGAACACAAAATTATACTAGATTTGAAACAACCTGAACATGAGAATGAATTTGAACTTACAATAGAAATCCCCTCAGCTCAAAATAGAGGGGCTCACTATGCTAGCCTGTCTCTAGACAGGCTCAAACCCTTCCCTTTCTGCTTTGGCCTATCAAAATCACTACAATACATCTCCTTTCTTCACTGTTGACTTTAGTTGACCAGAATGGAAACCTTTGAAAATTGATACTTATGGAAACTGACTACTCACTCACAAAGGCTACAAAGCCAATATAAGCAATAACAAACAACAACACAGCTTAATTGAAAGCTATTTTAATAAAACTATATTTTTTTTGTTTTTATATTTTTTTATGAAATTTTATGAATCACTAAAACTGAATTGCAATATAAGAGTAAACAAGGTTATTTAAAACTGATACACTACTGAAACTTGAAGAGATAAAAGCTATAACAATAATCCAAAACAATAAGCTGTAAAGATTAAAGATAGAAAACAGATTTATTAAAACTTAAAGATTACAATTGAAAGTAACATTACACTAAAAGCTGAGAAAGTAAATGGGCAGAGTTTTGTTACACTACTCTCCACCACCTAAATCACTAACCCTAACACTCTATTTATAGTAGTGGAGTGAAGATTCTAGAGGATAAGGAGCTCACGGATTGCCAGCTTGGCTATCCGTGTGGTGTGCTTCTTCATACCAATTCTGAGCCTTTTGTTGATATAAATAAATGACTAAAAACGTTATTCATATCTTTCGATATCTCTATGTTTTGATAATCATAAAACGAAAACCCATCAAATCAAAGATCATGACGTAAACAAGTATTTAGTAGTAAATAATCACTTTTACCGTCTAATCATTTAAGGTATTAATAAACAAAGTGTCTAATGCATTATAAGATCAAATGGGTATTTAATTAATTATTACAAAGTTTATTTAATTATATAAACATATTATATATTTTTGAAAAACACTTTTGGTAATAAAGAAAAATGTTTTAATCATACGAAATATATGAATTCAAATTTTTAACCAAAATCAGTTAGTTTTTTCACCAAATAAATTTTCCCCACTAAAGGACATATTTTTTGGCCGTTACAGCTGGGCGGCCCCCTTAATTATAAGGGGCGGTCCCCTTAAAATTAAGGGGACCGGCCATGAATTAAGGGGACTGACACGCTCCTAAACAGTGTTTTCTGTCCCTTTAAATACTGGATCATTCCACATATTTTTCTCACCTTTTTGCACTAAAAACTCTCTGATTCAAACCTCCATTTCTATCTTAAAAATCCTTTGATCATATAATTCATAAGTCTTTGTTTCCAAGTGATCCAAAGCTTCATCCACTCAAGTGCAAAGAGAATAATACTTCTATCTATCAAGACTAGAAGTATTACAACTTAGTATCATTTTGCTATCTAAGTTGTTTGATCATTTCATCTTGTATATCATTCATTCTTTGGTGAACAAAGTGTATAAATTGGTTAGCTAGATATAGATATAGGATCTAGATTTATTGAAGGTGTGAAGTGGTACTAGAAGTGAAGAAGTAGACGTGCATAGGATTAGTGGTAGAAGAAATAAGAAGTGATAGTATATTGAAGTAGAGATTAGTTGTGAAGACAAAGAAGTTGAAGCTTTGAAGTTAAGAAGACCTTGAAGCCTAGAAGTTGTGAAGAAGTATAAATCTTGAGGTAGTGGATAGAACTAAGTTGTGAAGGTGTGAAGAAACAAGTGGCGTGAAGAAGAAGAGTTAGGAAGTAGAAAGGTGTGAAGAAGATTGATGTGAAGTAGATAGGTGTGACGTAGAAAGGTGTGAAAAAGAATTGGTGTGAAGAAGTTGTGTAGAAGTCGTGTTTAAGTTGTTACGAAGTTGTGGTGTGTACATTGGTGTGTAAGGTTTTCTCCGCCATAAGGGAGGTTATTGATCTAGTGAAGAAAACTCTCGAGTTCGGTGCTCGGGGAGTGGAGTAGGGCAAGGAAGGTGTCCTTGTAGCCGAACCACTATAAATCCTTTGTCTCTCGGTTTGATCTTTCCATCTCTCACTCTTTGTTTATTTACTTGTTAGCATTTCATACATAGTTATAATTGCTTGTGGTGTGCATATATTGATTTCACATAAAGATCAAACTAAGCTTCATTCACAACATTAATTTTAAACAAACAAACCAAGTACATAAACTCATATTAAATCACACACACACACACACACACACACAGATATATATATATATATATATATATATATATATATATATATATATATATATATATATATATATATATATATATATATATATATGTGATATATGAGATTATAAATTTTCATTCAACATTATATATAAGTAGTGTTTATACGAAAACCGTGAATAAACTAATATCTATATTTTTGCATCAAAGAGTTTTGAAATTTACGTCTATTCTTTAGAAGCAAACTTTTATAAAACAAATAAAACGAAAAAGACGTAAAACTATTCAACCCCCCCCCCCCTCTAGTTTTCCACAATTGGTATCAAGAGCCACGTCTAGCAAGATTTTTAAAATATATTGTATTTTAAAACTTGTAACGATCTATGAAATTTGAAAAATATCTAGAAGTGGAATTTACGCAAAAACCACTATTATTTGAAAATGATCATTTTCTTGAATAGAAAAATAAATTTGAAAATTATGTGAAATCAATAGATCTTGATCTTTGGCATATCATTTCAATTGGTGATCTTCAACCAACCAAAATGGATTTTGAAAATCAATATAATAATCTTCAAACAAAGATTGATAAAAATACTAAAGCTAAATTAGTTATTTTCAAAACTCTACCAAGAGTCGAATATGAAAGAGTATTCTTTTGTAAAACGGCAAATGATATTTGGAAATGTCTTTTAAAGTTTCACCAAGAGAAATGTAAAATCAAAGATGATAAACTTGATGTTGCACAAGAATTAGTCACTCTAGAAAATTTGATAGATAAATATTTAGTTGAAATAAACACATGTACTACTAGTTCAAATGTGATCATTGAAGGTATCAATAACGAAGAATACATGAGCCAAATCCGAAGAAAGAGTGTAAATAAATCATGGTGCAACAAGGACGAAGAAGATGATGATAATATGACGTGCGAAGATATTCAAACCGATGCAAATACAAGTATTGATGGCAAGGATTACATGTTTCAAGATCTAAGCGAAACTACAAATAAAACATGGAGCGACATGGACGATGGAATTGATCAACATATAGCACGTGAAGATTGTACAACTACAAATAAGGTACAATCCGAAACCAAACATTTTTGCTATGATCAATTTATATTAGAATTTTCAAAATTGGAAAACGACTTAAACATCTTTGCAACATTGACTCAAAAATTATTTTTAAAAATGGATCTTCAATTTCCGTTGAAAATAACTTTGAAAAAGAAATAACATGAAATTAAAATGGAAAATGAAAAAGCAAAAATGTTAGCCAAATTCGAAAATAGTTCTAAATCTTTAAAATATCTACTTAACATTCAAAAGTCATTTTATGATAAAACCGGTTTAGGATTTACCGCAAATGATTCTTCAACAAATATATAAAAACAAATAAAATTTGTTAAACCTAGTGGAGAAATTTAGAACTAATATTATTTACACCCATTATTTATCACTCTAGTCAAGAAAGTCATTGTTTGTTAGTTAAAACAAACTATTGATGAATTCTTGTACTTCTCGACGACATCCTCATCATGTGCATTTAAATGCAATGGATGTTCTCAACTAACCATTTCAGACCCATGAGAATCTGGGTACCAAGCTCTTTTTCATGGTTAGGTAGTTAACGAACGAAGAGACTATTACTTTTTGGATCGCTCACTTTGCTCTCTTACATTTGATGGCTATTGGTTCCTATTACTCTGATTCACATTCTACACACGATTTGCTTATGACGTTGTTGCGGCCATTTACTGTTTCGGCGTTGTGTTCTTCAATTCTGGAGTATTGGTTTTATGGTGTGTTCGTTACTACCTCATGATGAAGGATTCAAGCGCAATTATTCTTGATCTACACGACTTATGACAATTGTTGTGATATATTAAGTATTTTGGATCAAGTCTCCTTGAATTTGATTGCGCTGGGACTTTACCTTGCTACCTCGACATGCTTTGGGCTAACCTTAAAGATGTCTTCTTACATGCTCACTCTTAAGGAAAAGCTGGACCTGAGGTAAGTTTTCTTTTCAAAAACTTGTCAATATCACATTATATTAAAGTATGCTTTAATTAGTATATTAATATGATTAAATTTATAGGTTGCCATGTTCATAGATCATTAATACTAATATATGTATACATGAAATTAGGCTAGCTAACCCTCTTGATTTTAAGTCTATCACCATTCTTCTTATTCATCATTTATATTGAAAATCATCTATGATCAATAGTAGAATACTTACTATTTGGACTTAATAACTATTCTAGTTGCATTAATAGATGTGCTATAATTAAGACTTGTTAGCATTCAATACTATGATTAGTTTAATATACATATACATGTGTTAATCTTGTATCTATAGATGATTTACTTTATCCCTCTCAATCATATTGCATGTAGATCTTTAGAATTTACCTTCACTCATTCATGTCTTTAGTTGCCATTGAAAATGATTATATGTGACAATGGGCTCAATTGATTCTCTTGAATATGATAAGTTTCTATATATCATGTTTAAAACCTCTCACTTTGAAAAATTATCTTTCAAATGTCTATCTCATCTTTCTTCAAATAACATATTTAACTGTAAGCTAACATAACTTTATTTTTATCAAAATCAAGATTGGAAAAATTTTCTTATCCAATTTGTCAACATGTTATGAAGCAAAACTCAATCTATTTTACTCTAATACACACTTGAATCTATTTCAAAGCATTGTTGAATAAAACTAAAAATGTTTTATTAAAAATATATTTGATTATCTCTTATGTGTCATACACTTCTATGGAAATGACATTCACAATTTAATCAAATCATTTCATGAGAATCATGGTTTGCCCATATGGATCTTGTTTGTAACAAGTCTTGTAGTCAATACAATCATATCTTCCCATTTGTTACTTGTAAGCACTCATCAATATGTTTGTACTAACCTACATATTATCATTCTCATATAGTTGCATATTTGACTAGTATGTCTTATTGTTTTCTTAGTTGTTTAACTTAATTGGCCAATAAGTAGATTGCATGTAAATTAGAAATTACTTATCTACTTTATTTGTTTTTATAACACTCTCTACATTTATGAGTAGTACATCCTATATTGCCTCAAAGAGTTGAACTTACTTGAATCCAAACACAAAAACACAACCTTTCTAAAAATTTTCTGCCAAAAACCCAATTCTGGCATTCTGGAATTCACCAGATGGGCGGCCCCCTTAATTATGTAAGGCGGCCCCCTTAATTTTAAGGGGACGGGCCCCTAATTAAGGGGACCGACCATCTGATGGTCGGGGTTACTGTTTTCTTTATCACTTTTTGACCATTTTCACCCTATACTTCCCAAAATTCACGAACATATTTTGTCCCATACTATCCCTCAAAATTTACCTTCCTAAACCACATTTCTCATACACTATAAATACCTTCTTCCCATCATTAATGCCATAACATCCAAACATGTCATCTCCCAACAACCAAAAACCCAAGATTTCAAGAACCGCAAGGATCTCCGTCAAACCCGTTTGGAGGAGGAAACTTGATTCTTGTCATAACTCAAGTGATGTTGCTCCAAGTCAACAAACAACTAAACCTCAAACCCACACTAATGACTTATCTCACAACCTATCATCCACTCATGCCCTCATTAATGCTTCTTCATATGATGAGCATACTCAATCCTAAAACAACAATCCCAATCTCTCAATCAATACTTCACATGTTGCTCATTCAACAAAAACACCATCCACTCATGAAGAACCTCTTCCACCCATATCATGTTTTCATGATTACCCAAGCTCAATCATGTCTCCACCACCAAGAGTACCACCACCACATCCTACAACCTCACATGCCATTCCTATGTTGTATGTTCAAACCTTCACCCAAGACAACTATCATGCTCCTCCACCATCACCTTCCTCCGAACACTTGAAGTTCGTTGAGGAGCTAAAAGAGGCTCATGAGCTTAGTGCTCTTTTAGCATTACATCTTTCTCAACGCAATTTGGATCCACCTCAATCAAGCTCACCATCATCACCACACAACAATAACCAAATTGAGAAGCATGTTAACAATTGCCCTTGTTGCATCTTCCTCCAACAACAAACCATTGCATTGAATGAGCACTTTACTTGGATTGAGTATCTTCTTACTAGATCTCAACAAACACCATCACTTGAACAACATCAAAACCCTCAACCAACAAACCCAACTTCAAATCCACCACCTCCAAGCTCTACATCTCCAAACTCACCAACATCCATGCAACCAAAAGTTTACCTCCATTAAGCCACCAACATGATCCCCATTCACCATTCTCACCCAAGCATTTTATATGCTTATGTTTCTTATTTTTCAAATAAAACACCTCAAAACGAAAACCCATCAAACCAAAGATCATGACGTAAACAAGTATTTAGTAGTAAATAATCACTTTTACCATCTAATCACTTAAGGTATGAATAAACAAAGTGTCTAATGCATTATAAGATCAAAGGGGTATTTAATTAATTATTACAAAGTTTATTTAATTATATAAACATATTATATATTTTTGAAAAACACTTTTGGTAATAAAGAAAAATGTTTTAATCATACTAAATATATGAATTCAAATTTTTAACCAAAATCAGTCAGTTTTTCACCAAATAAACTTTCCCCACTAAAGGACAAATTTTCTGGCCATTACAGCTGGGCGGCCCCCTTAATTATAAGGGGCGGTCCCCTTAAAATTAAGGGGACCGGCCATGAATTAAGGGGACCGGCACGCTCCTAAACAGTGTTTTCTGTCCCTTTAAATACTGGATCATTCCACATATTTTTCTCACCTTTTTGCACTAAAAACTCTCTGATTCAAACCTCCATTTCTATCTTAAAAATCCTTTGATCATATAATTCATAAGTCTCTGTTTCCAAGTGATCCAAAGCTTCATCCACTCAAGTGCAAAGAGAAAAATACTTCTATCTATCAAGACTAGAAGTATTACAACTTAGTATCATCTTGCTATCTAAGTTGTTTGATCATTTCATCTTGTATATCATTCATTCTTTGGTGAACAAAGTGTATAAATTGGTTAGCTAGATTTAGATATAGGATCTAGATTTATTGAAGGTGTGAAGTGGTACTAGAAGTGAAGAAGTAGAGGTGCATAGGATTGGTGGTAGAAGAAATAAGAAGTGATAGTATATTGAAGTAGAGATTAGTTGTGAAGACAAAGAAGTTGAAGCTTTGAAGTTAAGAAGACCTTGAAGCCTAGAAGTTGTGAAGAAGTATAAATCTTGAGGTAGTGGATAGAACTAAGTTGTGAAGGTGTGTAGAAACAAGTGGCGTGAAGAAGAAGAGTTAGGAAGTAGAAAGGTGTGAAGAAGATTGGTGTGAAGTAGATAGGTGTGACGTAGAAAGGTGTGAAAAAGAATTGGTGTGAAGAAGATTGGTGTGAAGAAGTTGTGTAGAAGTCGTGATTAAGTTGTGACGAAGTTGTGGTGTATACATTGGTGTGTAAGGTTTTCTCCGCCATAAGGGAGGTTATTGATCTAGTGAAGAAAACTTTCGAGTTCGGTGCTCGGGGAGTGGAGTAGGGCAAGGAATGTGTCCTTGTAACCGAACCACTATAAATCCTTTGTCTCTCGGTTTGATCTTTCCATCTCTCACTCTTTGTTTATTACTTGTTAGCATTTCATACATAGTTATAATTGCTTGTGGTTTGCATATATTGATTTCACATAAAGATCAAACTAAGCTTCATTCACAACATTAATTTTAAACAAACAAACCAAGTACATAAACTCATATTAAATCATATATATATATATATATATATATATATATATATATATATATATATATATATGTGATATATGAGATTATAAATTTTCATTCAACATTATATATAAGTAGTGTTTATACGAAAACCGTGAATAAACTAATATCTATATTTTTGCATCAAAGAGTTTTGAAATTTACGTCTATTCTTTAGAAGCAAACTTTTATAAAACAAATAAAACGAAAAAGACGTAAAACTATTCAAACCCCCCCCCCCCCCCTTCTAGTTTTGTACACCTTTGATCATCTCTCAATCATTCCCTTTGATTTACAGCCCTCAGATTAGATATTGTGACGCGTTCACACCAATGGAATGAGGCCACGTAACATTCTTTGTGCTTGTTTATTTCTGACATGCTTCTGACACTCTGACAATCATCTAGAAGCCCTTTGATTGTACGGTTTTGCCCTTACTTGTGGTGAATTTTGGGAAGGGGTATTTAGGGTTCATAAGGTCTGGGTAATTTTGGGGGAAAAGGGGGGCGGGTAATATTAATTAACTTTTGTTTAACCCTGGGTAAGTGGGATGTTGACCGGGTGTATAAGGTGGATTCGGGTAAGAGTGGTGGGCTGTGTATGGTGTTTGGGCCTTTGGTTTGTAACTTTGGTAATTTTGGACTTTGTTTTTGGACTTTGGAGAAAACATGGATCAGGCTTTTATTAGTGATAATTTCAGAGTTGGTTTTAATAAGAATCAAGGACCAAAAGTGAATTTTATGAAAATGAAAGGATTAGTTCTGCCAAATTCCAAAAGTGTAATCCAAGGGCTTTTGTTGTAATTTTCTATATTATGGAGGACCAATCATGTCACTTCTTCAAAGATAACTTCGAAGGACCATTTCTGACAATTTTTGAAACTTGGAGAACTGAATCTGACAATCTCTTGAAACTTCAACAAAGGATCAAAACTGACAATTCTCAATCTCTAAGGTCTTCTATAGGCTCAACATTGATTTTCTTTGACTGATCTGCACACGTTCCACTCTCGTGCTCGTTTTTGCCGGTTTCCGTTTGTTTTTCGTCATTTTACGAGATATCCGTTCCTGCACATTTACAATCACAAAAACACATATTCTTTGGCATTTTGGGTTAGTTTTTGGATTATTTAGCCTTATTTTAGTAAAGAAAAGGTGAGTAAATAAGTACTCAACCAGTGCACTCACCAAAGAAGATCCATGCAAGTATCAAACTTATTCTTTTTCTTTTAGTGATGGTTAGCAAAAAACAACATTATTATAATTGAACAACAAATCCATTATATGTGAACACTAACCAGTCTAACTTATTAAAGTATTATTGTGTTAGAGTATCATATTATAGTGTCAGAATATCATCAATATGTATATAATATTACTAGTGACTAATAAAGATGTTAAACTTAAAGTCACTGGTACACCCATTAGAAAAAGTGAACCTAGCATTAGATGTTGAGGGGAGGCAGGTTTCTTACATGGGTGGTTGAATGGCGGTGATGGTGGTGTTGATGGAAGAGTAACACTTAATGATTGTACGAAGTGAGTCTGAAATAAGTTTTTTTAGGGAAAGGTATGTTGTTTTTAGATTAAAGTTTATATGAATAAATTGTTTATTTGAATAGAAATAAATATTTTAAACTTTCCAAGAATATTGACGTAAGTACAAAATTTGAAAAAATATTAATATAATAACAGACAAAAAGATCAATATAAATCTCATATTTGTTATAAATCAAATAAACCAATCTTAGCCATTTATTTTTCATCATAATTAATAAAAAACTATTTACCACCTTTTTTTCAAAACAAACATATCTTACAAACGCTAAATCTTCAAGCTACGAAAATATACCATTGCGACGAGAATTAAATTATCTTTTCATAAAAATGCGCTTCGATATACTTTCGATGAACTTTATTATTTTTTTTTCAAAATTTCCGACGAGAAAAATCACATGTGAGTAAAAATCACATGTGATTCATTTTAAAAGTCACATGTGATTTTTCCGAATCACGTGTGATTTTTTTAGATGGAAATTTTGAAAAAAAAAATTAATCGAAAGTATATAGAACTGCATATCTATAGAAAGATATTTTAATTCTCTTCGCGATGATATGATTTTTTTCGCGTAACAATTAGCGGTTTACGAAATATTTAATTTTTAAGAGCTGGGTGAAAATTTATTTATTTTGTTTTGATCAAAAAATGAATGGACATGATCGGTTTATTCGATCTATTACAAGTATGAGATTTATATTGATCTCAACTCTAGGGAAAAATTTAAATGTATACTTTTATTTTGATGCATACAAAGGGATAAATCCCCACCATCCATCTAGTTTGATCTAATGGTGGGGATTAACCTAAGATTAAATGTGAAACATAAGTCCATTTTTTTTCATTTTTCTTTTTCTTTTTGTTTTTTTTTTTATTATTCCTTTTCTTTTTTTTTTCTTACAATTCACGTTTTTTTTTTTTTTTTTTTTTTTTTTTTTTTTTTTTTTTTTAATTCAGTTTTCTTTTAGTTTACTCTTTTTTAGTTCACGTTTTTTTTTTCGCTTTCATATGGTTTTTATTGTTTTCATACGTTTTTGTCCGTTTTCATACATTTTTGTTCGTTTTCATACGTTTTCACCAGTTTTCCTACATTTTCTTCATTTTCATACGTTTTCGTCTGTTTTCTTATGCTTTCGCCAATTTTCGCACGTTTTCATCTGTTTTTTTACGTTTTCTTACGTTTTCCTTTGTTTTTATACGTTTTCGTTTGTTTTAATACGTTTTCATCCGTTTTCTTTCGTTTTTGTCCATTTTTCATACGTTTTCATCTGTTTTTAGACGTTTTTTTTACGCTTTCATACGTTTTTGTCTGTTTCTTACATATCCATCCATTTTCTTGCGTTTTCATCCGTTTTTTTGCGTTTTCGTTTATTTTCATTCGTTTTCACCCATTTTCATCCGTTTTCTTTCGTTTTCGTCCTATTTTTCATACGTTTCTTCCTTTTTCATACGTGTTTTTATGCTTTCATACGTTTTCGTCCGTTTTCATACATATTCTTCCGTTTTCTTACATTTTCATCGTTTTCGTCCATTTTTCAATGTTTTGGCCATTCTCAGTCATTTTCATACGTTTCAGAATATCACAAGTGATATTTTGTCATATTCAGAATATCACCCAAGTGATATTCTGAATATCACAAGGGATATTCAGAATATCACCCTAGTTTTCATACATATTCGCCCGTTTTTTTACGTTTTCATTCGTTTTCTTATGTTTCTGAATATGACAAGTGATATTCAGAATATCACTTGTGATTTCTTATGTTTTTGTCCGTTTTCATACGTAATCGTCCACTTTCTTACGTTTTCATCCGTTTTCATATGTTTTTGAATATCACAATCAATTTTCAAAATATCACTTGTAATTTTCTGAATATCACTGGTAATATTCTGAATATCACTTGTGATTTTTTTAATATCTATCACTTGTGATTTTTTGAATATCATAAAATATCACTTATGATATTCAGAATATCATTTGTGGTACTCAGAATATCACTTGTGATATTCAGAAAATATAAAAAAACCCTAAAATCGTTTTTCTCTCTCCCCCATGGAGAAATCAGGCCGCCCCCTCTCACCATTATTCCGGCCAAAAAACTAACCCTTATCCTATGTCCTCTCTACCTCTGAATGATCTTTATTGTTCTTAGGTATGCAATACATGGGTTAGGGGTGTTTTTATTCATAAAGGGGGCGTGCTGTATGCTTTATGTTCATATATCATGATTGATTTCTCTATGCTTCTATCCCAACATCTCTTAATCGGTACTCATCAGATCTTTGCTGTTGAGTCATGTTTTTTTGGGATATAACCGCCTTTAGGGTTTCATTGTCGATCTCCTATGTTGTGATGTTTTGTAAGTCGGTTCATGGCTTCTATTATTTATAGATCGATTGTCTATCATCTGCACGCATATTTTAATCAAGTTTCTTGGTTAAATGATTCGAATCTATACGCTATCTATCTAGGGTTTCGTGTTAAGTGCGTGTTAGATGGCTGTTTTTTGGTGCTCATTGAAGAATCCAAACTCGATCTGGGTTTGTTATATACTAGTTGGAAGTAACCTGTTTTCAAGGTTTTTTAATTATTCATGTGCGCTTGATTGCTGCTGTAAGTGGATAATACGTGGGTTAAAGGTGGGTTGGAGAGTGAATGTTGCTGCTTGAAGTTAGGGTTTCACCCTATGTTTTTGAAGTTGTGTTGTCAGTTAGGGTTTCACGATCCTATGTGCCTCGTTTGTCATGTACTGATCGTTATTAATCTCATGTTCTATGGAATGATGGCAATGCTGGGATTAGGGTCGTTAAGCTTTATGATGAGTGTGCTATGTTGCTGGATGTTTCATTGCATCATTGGGTCTTGCTGCTATTTTTTCATGTTCTATTTACTGGTGATCCGTTTTGATGTAGCTATGGATCTGCTCGATATTGGAAGTTAAGTTTGAAGGTAACTTGTTCAAAAACCCTAATTCGTTTTACTTTCACAAGATTAGGTGTTGATTTTGCCTTGATTCATATACGTACCTACATATTCTTCTTTGCTAAGGTGTTTTTGGGACTGTTCTATGAAGATAATGCATCCCTAATTATTAGGGTTTCGTTTATTGCTGTTCTTGTGATTGTTTTTGTGGTTATTGGATGTTAGGGTTGATAAACCCTAGTTGTGTCTATGGCAGGTTGTTCATATCGACTTGCATGGTGTGTTGTATCATGTCATATTGTGATGATGATGTGAATCTGTATGGCATGATGATGTGGGTGTTACCGAACACCTTTCTTGGACATAATTCAGAAAATAACAAAATATCACATGTGATATTCAGAAAATCACTTGTGATATTCCGAATATCCCTTGTGATATTCTGAATATCACATAATATCACTTGTGATATTCTGAAACGTATGAAAACGTCTGAGAATGGCAAAAAAACATTGAAAAACGGATGAAAACGAATGAAAACGACAAAAATGTAAGAAAACGAAAGAATATTTATGAAAACGGACGAAAATGTATGAAAGCGTAAAAACACGTATGAAAAGGAAGAAAACGTATGAAAAATAGGACGAAAACGAAAGAAAACGGATGAAAATGGACGAAAATGAATGAAAATGGATAAAAACGCAAGAAAACGGATGAATATGTATGAAACGTATAAAAGCGTATGAAAGCGTAAAAACACGTCTAAAAATGTATGAAAACGTATGAAAAATATCACTTGTGATATTCAAACAATCACTTGTGATATTCAGAATATCACGGAATATCACATGTGATATTCAAAATATCACAAAATATCTTTTATGATATTCATAAACGTATGAATATGTCTGAAACGGCCAAAAGCATTTAAAAACGGACAAAAATGAATGAAAACGGATGAAAACGTATGAAAGCATAAAAACACATATGAAAAAGGACGGAAATGTATGAAAATGGACGAAAATGAAAGAAAACGGATGAAAACGTATGAAAACGAACGAAAACGTAAGAAAACGAATGAAAACGGACGAAAGCGTAAGAAAACGGATAAAAACGCAAGAAAACGGACGAATATTTATAAAAAGACAAAAATGCGTGAAAGTGTAAAAGCACTTCTGAAAACAGAAAAAAACAACGTATGAAAAATGGACGAAAACGAAAAAAAATGGATGAAAACGTACTAAAACGAACGAAAACGGACGAAAACGGATGAAAATAGACGAATATCACTTGTGATTTTCTTATGTTTTCATCCATTTTCTTACGTTTTTTCATATGTTTTTGAATATCACAATTGATACTTAGAGAATCACTTGTGATTTTCTGAATATCACTTGTGATATTCTGAATATCTATCACATGTGGTTTTATCACATGTGGTTTTCTAAATATCACTTGTGATTTTCATGTTAAAAAACATTAGTTGAAAATCACTTGTGATATTCAGAATATCACTTATGATATTCAGAATATCATTTGTGGTACTCAAAATATCACTTGTGATATTCAGAAAATCAAAGAATATCACATGTGATATTCGAAAAATCACTTGTGATATTCATAATATCACGGAATATCACATAATATCTCTTATGTTATTCATAAACATATGACAATGTCTGAAAATGGCCAAAAGCATTTAAAAACGGACGAAAACGGATGCAGACTGATGAAAATGTATGAAAGCGTAAAAACACATATGAAAAAGGACGAAAATGAATGAAAAATGAACGAAAACGGACGAAAACGTATGAAACGAACGAAAACGTAAGAAATCGTAAGAAAACGGATGAAAACGCAAGAAAACGGACGAATATGTATGAAAACGGACAAAAACATATGAAACCGTAAAAGCACGTCTGAAAACGGACAAAAACGTATGAAAAATGGACGAAAACGAAAGAAAATGGATGAAAACATATTAAAACGAATGAATACGTAAGAAAACAGACGAAAACAGGCGAAAACGTAAGAAAACGGACGAAAACGTAAGAAAACAGACAAAAACGTATGAAAACAGATGAAAACGGGCAAAAATGGATGAAAATGTATGAAAACAATAAAAAAACGTATGAAAGCGAAAATAATAAAAAAAAAAAAAAAAAAAAAAAAAAAAAAAACAAACATGAACTAAAAAAAAGCGAATTAAAAGAAAAAGGTGAATTAAAAAAAAGCTTAAATTGAAAAAAAAAAGACAAAAAGACAAAGAAATTAAAAAAAAAAAACATGGACTTATGTTTTTCGTTTAATGATAGGTTAATCCCCACAATTAGATCAAATTAGATAGATAGTGAGAATTTGTCTTTTGATATGCAGCAAAATTAGAATATGCTAAATAAAGGGACTCACAATATGGTTTCGTATTCTTTTATTAACATGTTTATGAGTCAATCTAGAACAATTTTATGAGTTAAATGAAACTAAGAACAACTTTTCCATTGAAATGTAGTTAGCTAATTTACGGAAAGAATTGACGTGACAATAGGTACTCTAAATCAATTACCTTTTTTTGAACAGTTCTAAATCAATTACCTACTTCATACGTTCTCTATATATATAGTCTTGCAAGACCCAATATTAATTAGCAAAAGGTTTGCAAATGTATGTCGAATTCTGATAGGTCTATGTTTAAGTGGACTCTCGATATTACCGTTGGTTTATATGAAGTTGTTCTTCCGTTAGCAATCACGAAAATGTTTGTTGTGAGCCACTTTATAGAGACTATTATCCAATCACAGATTTTGATGTCTAGCCCTTTTGAATCATACATTATGTTTTCATTAATTTGACTGTTAATGATATATAATTGTAGAAGGGATTAAATCTTTGCACGAACAAATATGGTTAATTCTTTTTTTGGATAACTAGTTATAATACCTGTGCACGCACAGGGTTTTTAAAATTTCGTTTTGATTATGTATTATTATCGATTAAGAAATGAACCACTTAACATGTTTCAAATAGTTTTACTTAGTGGACTAAAAATAAAAAATCATATGTATATATGTTATAATCTACCTATTAGTTTAGGAGAATGGTTTTGGATTAAAAATTATATTTTATTATTCAAGCAAAATCACATGATGATACTTGAATTTACGATGTGTTTTGTAATTGTGGTATTTCTTTTACTTATATTTTCGTTAATATATGTAGCATATTTAGATAGCTTTAAAGATTGATTCATTTCCTTGATTATGAATAATCATCATACCATGTTTACTAATGTACATTTTTGTTTGAAAATTTGTATTTTCATAAATTTGTGCTATTTACTTCTCATGTTTGATCATAAAATTACCAAATTAACATAGATGCTTACGCTATAATTTCTTTATTACATAAATAGAAACAAAAAAAAAAAAAAAAAAAAAAAAAAAAAAAAAAAAAACAATTGGTAGAACTCAAATTTAATCTTACGATTATTTATAATGTATAAGAATAATTTTTCTCTAAACCCGAACTATATAAAAAAATTATTATTACTTGTATAAGTAAATTACAAATGCATAAAAAATGACAGAGTACATCCGTAAGTCTTTTAGGATTGTTTGAATCCTTACCGACCTTTCACTTTAATGCAACTTTCTTCAAAATTGGCCTAAATCATCACGGTAAAACACACCCATATTTTAGACCGTTGGTTGACACCCATAGTGTTATCAATGACGGTAAACACCTGCTAAGTTTTATTAATTCATTCAAAGACGAATTACACTCCGAAAAGAATTCCTACCATAAAATTCCTCATATAGGCACTAAAACACAAATTTGGTACATTAACCTTCCATAACAATCATGTGTTGATACTTAGTCCTTCTTTAAAAAGCGCACACAACAAATTGCATTACACTTTAGTGTGTGCGATAAGATCATAAAACTGCAAAAACCACTAACATGTTGCATTATAGTGAGGATAACAACAAAGTTAGTCATAACATCAAATCAGAAAACTTCATATTAGAACTAAAGGGGTGTTTGGTTATGCTTATTAAAGGTGCTTATTGGCTTATTCAATTACCATAACACAATAAGTTTATGAAAAAGCTATAAGCTTTTTTGAGAAGCTTAGTAAAAAACCCCTGAACTCCCAACTAATTATATCATAGCTTAGTGTGTTTATAGTAAAAACATAAATATTAAGTGTAGAAATTTTCAATAAAACATAAAAAAAAAAAAAAAAAAAAAAAAAAAAAAAAGTTACTAAAAGCTGGTGTGTATAACAAAAAAGTTAAATCATAAAAAATTTTACTAAAAACTATCAGCTAGATAAGACATAAACCAAAGTGCTGTTGAGGTCTCTTTCGGATTCTATTCAGAAGCAAAAAGGGGTTTACACATAAATCATAAGTATAGAATAATGGTTGTATCTCACATCCGTGATTACCAAGTCAATAACATTATCGCATTATAGTAACGTAATAACCTAATTAAAAACTATATATTCTTTCTGAATAATTCTCATGTACATACTTTTAATTCCTTTACAATGACCAACTATTATTTATTTATTTATTTTTTATTATTATTATTTTGAAACATCAAGTCAATGAATAAAGTTAGGTTATCATCTACGTAGTTTTTCATTGTTTGATTTAGGAGGTGATTCTTATAAAATAAGGATTGTGATGCGTGCATTTTTTTATAATTTAAGGAAAACACCTTCTATATTAAAGAATGACTATTTAACCGATGTGTTTTTGTTTGTTTGTTTTTTTTTTAATAATTAGCTTTGTATAGCATTTTTAACTGACAGAGATGTTGAGTTTGAGGTTAATGTTGTTGTTTAACTTTAACTATTGATATCATGTTGTACAAAATGTGCGAGTTTAGTGGCACAAAATGAGCATTGATAAAGTGAAAATATGTTCTGTAAAGTTTTTAAAATGTTTTTATGGATATCCATATATAAATTTTAAATAACAATTTCATGAGTCGTTGCTATAAGTAGAATCACGTATATTTATTTTATATCATAGTAACTCATTCTTACCATTTGATATTTACATTACCGTTACTAATAATTTAGCCGTATTTCAAACCCATGTACGCATAAATTAAACTTTTAAATAGTAACATGAATCCTTATTAAAAAAAATATTCTTATGTATGAAAGTTTAAAACTAACATTAGTTTAATAAATATTAACGTATAATAAAACTAATTCGCATATTTACCAAATTTATTTTAATAGATGAAAGTCAAAAAAACTAATACTATTACTCATGTAATTTTAAACAAAGTTAACATTATAAAGTATATGAAGTATAAAGTGTAAGGGGTTATTTGTTTATTATCTAAAGTTATTAAAAAACATGGAGACTTATAATTTTACACTTAACCACTAAGGTTTTATTAATTACCTTCTCTTTTCTTAAGTTTTTAATTTTATAAATTTGACACCTATATTTTTATGTGTTTTTTTTTATCAATCAAATTCTCCATCAAATTTATTAAAGTTTGACCAAAATCAATTCAATTTTGACTTTTTATTGGCCAATCATATTGCTTGATTTTGCTTATGTGTCAAAATCGAGTTCTCCTATTGGTCCAATTTTTTTTTTTCAATGAGAAGGGTTTTGCAAAAATACTCCAAAATGATGTAATTCTTGTATTATATAAAAGATTGCTAGTATCTTATTTGTCACACTATTCTTTAGCATCTTGTTATTTTATTAATATATGTTGTCTTTCAAAAATAAAATAAAAATAAAATAAAATAAAATAAATAAATAAGCACAATTTAAGAATTGATTGACACACTCAGATTTAGAGTGTTTTGACATTTATACCCTCACAGTGTGAAAATAAGTAAAAGTAATGTGAGGGTATAAATGCCAAAACACTCTAAATTTGAATGTGTCAATTATTTTTAAGAGTGTGCAAATCACTTCCCTTTTATATGTATCAAATTGATTTTTTGCTATTGTATATACCTAACTTGCATTTTGCATCACTTGTGTGTATTTTGTAACTTTTTTGCCCAACACTCTTATAGAAGGGCAAAAAAGTCACAAAATACACATAAATGATGCAAAATGCAAGTTGGTTACATAAAATAGCAAAAAACTTAATTTGATACATATAAAAAGATGTGATGATAAGTAAGATACATTTATAAGCCATTCTCTTTTTTGATGTAGCGAAGTGATTACGGATGTTCCTGATCATTATGTATATTATAATATATACTAGAAACCGTTTGGTACACTGTAGCAACAGTGCCCACACAAATTTCATGTCAGCCCCATTTTAGCCCCTGAGGTTATTGATGCATTGCAAAATTAATCCTTAACGACCGTTATCTAACAACTGTGACTTAAATTTATAACAGAACAGTAAATTCAAGGGCTTTTTCTGTGCAAATAATAAACAAAAATAGCCCCTAAAGTTAACTTTTATTTTCACCGTTAGTCCTTAAGGACTAACTTTGCAAAGAACGCCACTTTCAGGGACTAAAACCAAAAATATCATTGCTACAATGCATCATAGTAGCTGCTACAGTGCAGCACAGTGGGGAATAGTGCCCTGTACTGTAGCTAAGGATTTTACAATTTCAGTCCCTCAGGTTAGCTGTAAATCGTGCTGTTAGTCCCCCGTTAGCTATCTTTTGCAAATTTAGTCCTTAAAAATAATTAAAAAAATCGATCGTTTTATTTCAAGTTTTAATTAAACACAACATTCCCGCAGCAACGCGCGGGTATCCCCGCTCGTTGTAGAATAGAAGTGATTATGCATAGAACCTGACCAATTCAAAGTTTCACACACAAAACATGCAACTATTATCCATCAAGAAGGCCTTCACTATATATTCTTACTTGCTACTTTCTCCGCCCAAAATTATATGTTTTTGTTTCTTTTTTGAATTACCAAATTCGTTTGTACATGATTTCTTCCGTTTAATAAAAATTATCCACCTTACTATTTATATTTTTCTTCAAAAAAGTGTTAAGTTTTTATTTTTCAATAGCAATTATAACTAATTTTCCTACTTTACCCTTACAATCAAGACATGCATTAATTATTAAATCAAATTTCTATATTAATTTTGAGGGTAAAAATGACTTTTTTATCAATCAAAACTAACATTAATTACACATATCATAATTTGTCAATTTTTTGTTTGTGAACACTCTTTTTGGAGCGGGGAGAGTATTAAAAATCAGGGCTGGCCTTAGAGTGGGCGAGTCGAACGACCGTGTGAGGCATCAAACAAACAGGGGGCGTCAAATATTTGGTAATGCAAATCAGTTTTATGTTTTCCTGGAATCTTTCCCGGCAAGCTTTGGGCGAAGATATGTCCTTAACAAAATTGTTGACCAAAATGTTAACAAGTTTATTATAGGATTAACGAGAAGCTATTTCTCGAGTAACTTTTGTTCGAACTCGACTTGAGCTTGTTGGAGCCGACCTTTGTGTAGCCTTGAGCCGAAAACATAAGCTCGAAATATCACTGAGTCAAGATCGAGCTTATATAAGCTCGACTCGAGTTATTGCTTTCAATCTTTCATGTGATACATAAATACTTATAATATGTATAGTTTAAAGACTTATATGTAAATCCACCAAATGTAAATAATTATTTATAATATTATCAAGGTTTTTGAGTCGAGCTCAAACCGAATCTAACTTTCCCGAGCTGAGCTCGAGCTTCTTTTATTATGGCTCGGCTAGCTATCGAGCCGAACATAATATTATTGATTCGAGTCGAGCTCTGTCGAAATTCGACTCGTTTACACCTTTGTCGTGGAGTGAAAAGAGAATTACCTTTTTGTTATTATATGCATAGGAAATGAAAATATTACTCCATCCGTCTCAAAATTATGGTTCACATTTCTTTTTTGGGATACCTCAAAATATTTGTCTACTTTCATTTTTAAGTAAAAATTAGAGAATATATTAGGAGAATATTCTCTTTGAGTGGTTGAGATTTATAGTGGTCTCATTTTTATTAAACTTTGTGATTTTTCCTCTCATGACAATAATTTTTAGACGGAGGGAGTATTTGATTATGTTTTTCTTTTTCATTTATTGTTATTGTTGTATTTTAATTTCATCACCCTTTAGTTGCAGTATTTCGTTTTTGGTTTGGAATATATAGTTGAGTTTTTTATCTTTGTCAAAGTGACAATAAATAAGTTAACTATTGTTGCACAGTGCTGTAGCTGAATGAACAGAAGCCTTGTGTGAAACCGTATATAATAACTGTTAGGAATACGATTATTCAGTTAAAGACTCGGTCACCCCAAGTATTGCTAAGCATTACGTAGCTCGTCGAATTATCCTTATTATAGTTAGTACGTAGCTTATTAGTAGTTAAATATGTAAATATTATTCGTAGAGTGGGTCGGGTCTTTACCCACTGTCAGCTCACTCTGCAGCTCGTTTCATGGAGCACAAGTAGTTGTAGTATATATACCCTCTCCTACCCAAGGGAGAAGGTTGGACCTTTCATGATAATCTAATATCATTTACTTTCTCTCTGTAGAAAAGGCTCCCATCTCTTTCTATCTAACATTTCTCTAGAATCCCATATTCGATCCATAATCACAAGAACCATACATGTTAATCATTATGAGTA
The DNA here is from genome assembly GCA_030686995.1 of Artemisia argyi. Lineage (NCBI taxonomy): Eukaryota > Viridiplantae > Streptophyta > Magnoliopsida > Asterales > Asteraceae > Artemisia > Artemisia argyi. Next base: position 94,028,054 of record CM060694.1, read on the forward strand.
TTCTACAATTGGTATCAAGAGCAATGGTTTCATCCTAGGGGCTTGGATATTCGGTTTTGTTTGTGGTTTTGTGGTTGTTTTTTTTGGTTCGAATTGTTTTTCTATAAAACATCCTTGTTTGATCTCGTTTAGGGATTTCTTGTGCGATATTGTTGTACTTTCATGATTAGAAGTGTCTTAGGTATTTTGTTTAGCTCGTGGTTAAGCTATTTCATCAGTTTTGTGGATGTTTGATGCTTTTCGAGTTGATACTCATACCAGCGAGTTGACATTCGGTGCTTGTTTCATGGTAGCGAGTTGACAGGTTCTCTAGCGAGTTGACAGTAGCTGGTTGGCTGTTTTCTATATTGGGATAAAAAGACAAACCGCTAGAAAGCGACCTTTTTGTCCTACTGTGTTAGCGAGTTGTCTAACTGTGGTAGCGAGTTGGCTTGTTCTGGATTAGCGAGTTGTTCATTTTTCTACGTTTGGTAATAAAGACAAATCACGAGATAGTGATAGCTTTGTCCCATCCAGTAGCGAGTTGGCAGATTTGGATTGTTGTGTACCAGCGAGTTGGTTCTGTAGCGAGTTGTCCAAGTTAGCGAGTTGTCAAAGTTAGCGAGTTGGTGGCTAGGGACTTGTTATTCAGCGAGTTGATTCTAGCGAGTTCATGTTCTTTGTGATTTACAGCTTTAGCGAGTTGGTGACTTCTGTGACGTGTTTCGTTTAGTGAGTTGGTGTTTAGCGAGTTGGCATTCAGCGAGTTGGTGTTCAGCGAGTTGACCAAAGTTGACTTTTTACGTCAAAACTTCAAGCGGCCATAACTTTTGAACCGTAACTCCGTTTTCAGCGAAATACCTGTCAAAACGACCGGAACAGGCTGAATATTATGAGGTTTCACCACGAAGTCGTGAAACGAATTTTTCGAGGCCCAAATCACCTCTGGAGTGAAGTTATTGAGGTTTTAAGTTTTCATACCATAATTTCACCGTAACAACTTGCACCAACCGAACCAAATCACACTGCTAGGTGATCAAGTTGTTGTGAGTTGATAATATGCTGCAAGTTGAATAGTTCTGTAATTCGAGAATTGTTGCGATTTGAGTTGTTGCAACTTGTCCAATTACAATCTGACGTTGCAAGTTGATTCATGCAATTTGACTAATTTTGATTTGACTTGGTGTGATTTGACTCGTTGTGACTTGACTTAGATAACTTACTATACCTTGCAAGGTTTATCATCTCATACTCAATCACTTAAGTGCTCAACATCGTTTCACGGTTTCTTTTGTTGATTTTATAAAATCCCGCGAAAGATTCGATTTCTCGGTTTAAATCACAAAAGTTGTATAATCCTGTGCACGTCTACGTCATGTCGAATTCTTCATATTTAGTCATACCTGAGATACTCAAATCTGCAGCAACGGAATCGTCGTGCTCGAATTCTCAAGAGAATGAACTTCATTAACCAATTAAATTGCCCGATAATGCAAAGGATTGTTGCATTGAATGTTTTCAATCACTCCATTCACATCTCAAGGTTCTCTTTGCAAAACCTGGATACTTGGGAGGTTTCAATCGTGCATTCGCAACACTCTTTGGTCAAAATGTTGAGACCTTCACAGTCAAAATGACTCTACACTTAGATCAACATCAACAACAACTTGAAAAAGGTGAATTTTCTGAAGATAGATCTATGGCTGCATTCGGTGTGATTAACAACCAACTCCAAGCGTTCACTAATTCACGATTCACTGAGGAGTATGATCATGAGAGTCAAATGACGAAAACGAGCTTTGCTACTTACACGGGAATCGAAGTTGAGGTGTTCAGAGACACACTACTCGAGCTCATGGGTAATGTGAAGAGGTACATTATGGAAAGAGCACAACACGAACCCAAGTATGAAGACAAGGTGATGGCATGTAAGGTGCAATCAAGTGATGGTAGTGTGGATTCGGGTAAAGCATCGAATGCTGGATCAGTTGTCACCAAAGGCATAAGATCAGTGACTGATAAGCTTGACTCTACCAACAGCTCAATGACTCTTGTTTCACATGATGTAGATGCATATATCAAACCAGTAAAAGAACAGGTATCATGTGCTAAGGTAATCGAACTATGTGACATGGTTGATGAACAAAAGATTCCTAACAAAGTACAACCGACAAACGATGTCGATTCAGATGTTGTTGACATGGGAAATAGCAATGTTGACCCATGTGAACAACATATGAAACACAACGAAGTGTCTGTTGTACAATGTAGTGCATCTTCTGTTTTAAATGATGATTGTATGTTGCATGAGAACACTGCCTATAACCCTGATGACTCCTTGACCACTAGATTTAATATCCTTAAGGATCAGGTGGCAATGTACGAACAACGTGCTAGATTTGAACTCACTGGACGTGAGCAGAACATGGAATGGAAAATGCGTGCATACATATCTGAAAATAATCTTAAGCGAGAAACATTGAAAAAGGAGTTACAATCTTTGCAAAAACAACTGGATCAAACTGTTAAACAAAAACATGAGATTCAAAAAGGCTTAAACACACTCAAACATGATTTCAATGAGAACGAAACAAAACTCCTAAATGATGTCTCTAGTCTTAAAATGCTAAAAAATAAACTTGAGGATAAGTTATACACGCAAGGCCAAACCATTCAAACTGCTCAAATGATGCATAAACATAGGAAGTTGAGTGATGATCATAGTGAGAAGGATTCTACTAAGCCAAAAACCAATTTCCTTAGAAACGGTATAGGTGCACAACCGACATTATTTGATGCAAACATTATGCTTGAGCCTAATCATGCCCCTCCTAATGCTACATCCGATGATGAGGGCAATGAGATAGAAGATAGAACCAGAGAAAAACTAGCTGAGAAATTAAAGGATCCCCTGTGCATAGCTAATAAAATCTTGTACAATTATGATTACACTGAAGATAATCAATTAGCTGTCTTTGTCCCACAAAAGAAATTTACTCCAAAGCAAGTCTTCTGGAACATAGACATAGAAAAGATGAAAGCAGAAAGAATAGTGGGAAAAACACGTACAGTTTTTAGGATAGCTGACCCAACGATATATCCCATTACCACACCAATGCATCTTGTTCCTTTCACCCTCCCAACGCAAAATAATACTCTAATTGGATTATATGTTCTCTGTCAATTGTTCACTGATTTTGAGAAAACATGCAAAAAGAGAATCACACCAACGGGGATTACTGAAGGGGAAAGGGGTTTTGAACAAACAAAACGGTGCTACTTAACTGAGGTCATGCCATTTTTCAACCTTCTGAAAGAACATTTTGAGGGTCTTCAAAAAACCCTAAACCAAGATGTTACTAACATGAAAGAAGTTTTCAATGCTGTGGAAAATGAGGGTAAACAATTGGCAATTGATCTTAAATGCAGTGAAATTGAGAGGAAAAATATTTTCATCATGAATGAGAATTTGATTGCTAAATGTATTGCACAGGATGTATTTTATACTGCTGCTGATTCTGCATTATCTGCCAGCCAATTTCATGAGATGTCTATTGCATTGAACGTGTTCCAGAATCGTGTTGTTGAGCTTGAGGGGGAGAATTTAAAATTGCGTGAGAAAATTCAAAACGATGACCATGATAACATGGTCAGGCATTTGTCAACACTAGAGGTTGATAATCTTAATTTGCAATTAAAGTGTCAACATTTAGAAGAAAGAATTAAAATCTCAAATTCCAAGACATCCTTGGATGCTCCTGAATTTGATGCATATTTTGAATTAGCCAAACGTGATGAAAAGATTCAAGCTCACACTAACACGATTCGGAACCTGAGGGTCCAAATTGCCCAATTGAAGTCAAACAAGAGTGATGTGATTGGCACCCAAAAACCACAGTCTATAGATTCTCAGAATTTTCAATCTCAAGATACCATCAATAAATTGCATCATGAAAATGATTGGTTTCGTGCTGAAAATTCAAAAGTTAAACAACATTACAAAGAGTTATATGATTCAATTAAGATCACACGTGATATAAACAATGAAAAGATAACTTCTTTGCTTAAAGAGATTGAGAATCTAAAGACTCAGGTGAAAGGGAAAATGCCAATCATCAATTGTGATAATGTTGTTCAAAAGGTTTCTGCTTGTAAGAAGTATGCTTGTGATGCTGTGTATATTCCTCTTCCCCTTAGGAATAATAAGTTAGTTCATAGTGACTATCTTCAACATCTTAAGGAGTGCCTTGATTTGCTTCGTGAAACCATTGAAGAGGATAGGATAGCAAAACCACTTGATGATGCTATTGTAGGTGCCTGCTTTCTCATTAATAGATCTCAGGAACTCTTAGAATATGCTATTGGTACATATCCAAAAATTGATAGCAAGCGAGATAGGTCTACTACATCATCATCTATGACTAAGAACAAGCATGTTACCTTTGAGATACCCTTGGAAACTTCAGATCCCAACACATCAAAACATGTTCAGCAACCGGAAGTGAAAAAGACTAAAATTCTCATTAGTCCGTCTACAGGAGTAAATAGTGACACTAAAGCTAGAGAGTCTAAAACAAAGAGAAATATAAGGAATTATAGGACTTCACCTGCTAAAAGTGTTTCTAAAAGGAAGTAGACGACCACATGAGGAACTTTAAGTCCAACTTAAGCAAAATGAGTCATAATACAATTCCAAATTCACTTTGCAAAACATGTAATGAATGCATAATTTCGAGTAATCATGATAAATGTGTTGAGAAATTTCTGAAGTCGTTTAACAAAACCCCAGTTAAGAAAGTATGGAGAGCTAAACGAATCAAAAAAGTTTGGAAAGCAACAGGAAAACTGTTTGCCAATGTTGGTTATCAATGGAAGCCCACTGGAAGGAAATTCACTTTAGGAGAACAGTGCCCTTTAACTAGGATAACTATTTCTAAAGTAGTGCCTATTAAGGAATGGAAGCCAACTGGTAGAACCTTCCCTTTGGAGACCCAATGTCCTTTAACTAGGCCCATTGCATCTACTAGTGAAATTTCCACCATTGAAACGAATGCACCTAAGGTCTCAGTGGCTCCAGAACTTGTTTGCACTAACCAACTGGAACCCAACTCAAATTGGGGATTCGACACTCCAAATTTTCTGCTCTCGTCTGTTTCCAAATACAGGTCGTACTTTTCGTCCTTTGATATTTGGACTCAGGCTTCTAAACATATGATTGGGGATCACTCGGGGCTCGAGAATTTCGTGAATAAGTTTATCGGGACAGTTAGATTCGGGAACTACCATTTTGGGGTAATTATGAGTTATGGAGATTATGTTTCTGGTGACAGCTAATTTCCTGGGTATACTACGTGGAAGGACTTGAGTATAATCTGTTATCTGTTGGTCAATATCTTGATTCCGATCTTGAAGATTGCCTTCATTAATTACACATGCTTCATCAGAGAATTGGATGGTGTTGATCTTCTTAAAGGTTTTCATGGCACCAATTTATACACCATCTCTATTGAAGTCATGATGCGGTCCTCTTCTATTTGCTTGTTGACTAATGCCTCAATGAACAAATCATGGCTATGGCACTGATGTTTAAGTCACTTGAACTTTGGTACCATCGATGCTCTTGCTCGCAGGAATTTGGTGAGAGGTCTACCCTGATTTATGTTCGATAAATATCATCTTTGATCGGCTTGTCAACTAAGCAAAAGCACGAAGCATACACACAAACCCAAAACTGTCAATACCATCATGGAAGTTCTTCACACCCTTTACATGGATCTATGCGGACCAATGAAAATGCAAAGTATAAATGGGAAGAAGTATGTTCTTGTAATAGACATTGACTATTCTCAGTTTACATGGGTGAAGTTTTTGAGAACCAAGGACGTGACTCCAGAGGTTATCATCAAACCCATTAAACAACTGCAAGTAAGGGATACCGAATCTCAGTTTACATGGATTCTTCGTTGGTTATGCTCCAGATTGTAAGGGATACCGAATCTACAACAAACAAACCCGATAAAACTTGGAAACCATTCACGTCACATTCGTTGAGCTGACTGAGCAGATGCCTCCTGTACACATCAGTGCAGGACCCGCGTCTAAACTTTTGTCTCCTGAACCAATCAGTTCAGGTCTTGTAAAGCATCCCACTCCTGCAGTACCTTATGTACCAAATACAAATGAGATTTTGAAAATCTTGTTTGACCCAATGATTGATGAATACTTTGAGACACCTACTGATGATACACAGACACCACTTGCTGCAGCTGCTCCGGTTCTGTACAACTCAAATGGTCCATCAGTGTCTACTTGAATTGATCAAAATGATCCATCTGCAAGTTATTCACCATCATCGTCAAATCTTCAATCTCCGTCAGTACATCAAGGCACTGCAGTCGACAATTTTTTTGAAGTGAATTTATTTGCTCCTCTTGAAGATGCTCCATTCTAAAACTTGTTTGCTCTTGAATCCTTTGCTGAGATATCTTCTTCAAGGGATACAAACACGACGTGTTCAGGTTCCTACCCTCAACCACATCAAACTCTCATAAAATGGACCAATGATTATCCGATTGACAACATTATTGGGAATCCTTCTCGATCGGTGTTCACATGAAGGAAACTTACCACCCATGCCTTGTGGTGCTGTTATAATTCTGTACTATCCAAATTCGAACCCAAAGATTTCAAGACTGCTATCTCTAAAGACTGTTGGGTTAATGTGATGCAAGATGAAGCTCGCAATTTCGATCGACTTGAAGTATGGGAATTGTACTACCTCCAGACTGTGCAATGATTATTGCTCTAAGTGGATCTTCAAAGTGAAACTTGATGAGCAGGATGTTGTTCTGAAAATAAGGCAAGGCTTGTTGCTAAGGGATATCGTCTACAGGAAGGCATTGATTTTGAGGAATCTTTCGCTCTGGTTGTTCGTATTGAAGCTATCTATTGTTTCTCGCCAATACTACAAGTCAGAACATGACGGTCTATCAAATGGATATGAAAATTGCATTTCTAAATGGCGAGCTGAATAAAGTTCTCTATTTCAGTCAACCGGAAAGATTTGTATATTTTGATCGTCCTACCCATGTCTTTCGTCTGAAAAGGGCTCTCTATGGCCTAAAACAGATGCCTAGGGCATGGTACGATACACTGTCAAAGTTTCTCCTGGCAAACGGATTCTCCAAAGGTGTGGTGGATTATGATGAGAATGGGGTAGTGGAACTTTACTTCGTGAGGACAGAATTTCGACTGACTGACTTCTTTACAAAGGCTCTTTCACGAGAAAGATTTCTATTCATTCTTCTGCGACTTGGAATGAAGAGTCTTACGCCAGAATCTCTCATAAGTCTTCATGAAGAGAATGAGGAGTAAAAGGATTTACTTCACATATCCTTTGTACATAGTATTATAACAAAAAGAAAATAGAAAAATATAAAACCTACAAAAACCATAAAAATCAGAAAATTATAAAAACCAAAAATATTCTTCTCACGACATGTCTCTTGTGTAGTCAATATTATGTACGTTTCTAGAAATGTCATTCAATAATGACACGGAAACATACATATGCTTGAGCAAGAGTTTTTCTTTTATTTTCAAATTATGCTTTTCTAACACATGTAGTTTCTCAAATATTCTTTCAAAATGGTTTGCAGTCATTTCAGGCTGTAACCCGGACTTTATATTATGGCTTGCTATTACTTCAGATAGCAACCCGCTTTTCAAAATGGGGAAAGCATGTCGCCAAAAAGACGGCTGTTCCTCTCACTGGGTGATGTTCACTCGGGCACGGATTACTTTATATCTGTGTTTCATCTATTTGATGTACGCTTCAGTGCATCATTTCTTGTAAAAGAAGAGAAGTCTTCTTTACATCACAAATACTTTTCCTTCAATGATTCTTCGGAAAAGTATTTGCTCCAAACTTGGTGGTACCATGATTTTTGAAATTCAATCTAACTTGAAGTTTTTCATTAAATTTGCCACTCAATTGATGACAAACAAGTTTAAATTTTTTGTTAAAATTTTAATTAAGAACGGGTCATCAATTGAGGGGGAGAGTGATTTCAAATTTCTATATCATCAAAACAAGATCTTTGTACATAAAAAGCAGTGAATGAAATGTGATTGTTATGTGTTAGTATATGAATTTTTCATGAGTTTCTCGTTAAACTCTAAATCATTTATAAACTCATCATTTCTGACACATAACATGCTCCCTCATGGATTGAGGGGGAGCAATGTATCGTCTCATAATAAGTTATTCTTAAATCTGACCACATCTATCTCCCAAAATATTTGAACTTATTTAAATCACTTGGGATCACAAATCTCAACTGGTTTGAAATTTTTGATCGGGGGAGAAAATGTGATTTAAATATGAAATCTGATTAAAATGTGATGTTTTGGACTTATACGAAAGCTCTCCCATATATGCTAAACTCTTTTGTATATCGATGCACATATTGAGGGGGGAGCAAATGATTTGTGAAAAAGGATCCTTGCATCTTACGAGATCGTGACTCAAACTTGACTCATGAATTGACGAAACACCATTGTTCTAAATCGAAAGGACTAGTCCTGGACAGGTAATAACTTCAAGCTGGTTTAACCAGTGATGTAAGCGTGTCTCGAAGAGGACTAGTCTGAGTAGAATGTACCGTTTCGAGAAACCTTGGGTGAATCTGATCGGGCCGGGTAATAATTTCAAGCTAGTTCAACTAGTGATGTAAGCGTGTCTCGAATGCCCGGTCATGTTCACTTAAGGTAGATCAATTCAAAAAGTGCAACTCTTCCCGACATGTGCATATTTTTCAAATCAATACATATGAGCACATGTTAAGGGGGAGCATTTGAAAATAACAAAATTCTCAATGTGTTAACAAAATGTGTTTCTCAATCATAAACACGTTGAGAGAATTTTCAATGATTTGGTGTATGGCAACATAGGATAGTCATGAAGTTATAAGGTGGCTAAGGTTAGGGAAACCGTCCTATGATCCGCCAGAACCGGAGGGATCTACCCATGGACAATACCGAATAGATAGTATTAGAAAGTCCGTAGGTATGATCATGGAAAAAAGGAGAAATGTGAGAATGGAGAAAGAAGGGGTTGAAGAATGAAAAAGAAAATAAAATGAGAAAGGGTGAAAAGAAATAGCCCTCCTATTATTCAACCTTAGGCAGAAACCGGGTTCAATTCATAATCTACTAATTGTCGCTAAGGCGACATTGGTATTGAAGACAAGACGTCATGGCCCCAGTGACGCACTGCACTAAACCTTCTAGCCACTCAAGTTCTCTTAAAAGAACTTGTTTCATTCTCACGGGGAATCGGTGTAATCTATCGACTCATCTCTTAGAGATGGTTGATATTGAAGCAGGAGACCTCTCCCTAATCTCCGCATAGGAATACCAAATGCACTTATTGAGTATAGAGCCTCGAGATACATTAAAAGATCTCATAGGAAAATGTGCTACTTCTACCCTGGTTGTTCAACATTAAGGACACCAATGGTAAACTCATGAGTCCTACGCAGATCTTAGCAATCTGCCAGAACATTTATGAGGGAAGTTACTATTGTAACTCCCAGTGATTGAATGGAAATTCCTGCCAGGGTCAACATAAAGCAGCCTTGAAAGCAGGTCACTCAGGTAATTCCTTGTGGATTATGCTTAGTGGTCACGATGGTTACAAACGGTCAACAGTCGTGGAGTGATCTCCAGCGACTCACCTAATCGTTGATCTACTTAGGTAGGTCGTGTGAATCCTTTCAGGGTTTTCCGATTGGGAACGGTCTTGGTAAGGGTTAGGAGGAGTCTTCACACTATGCTGTTGACAATCTCTAATTCCAAACCTATAAGTACCAGATGATTTATTGCTAACTGTCTGCTTGCAGGAAATTCTGATGGTTGCTGTCGATTGCAGAAAAGATGCTGATCCATCACCACATGCTCGCACTTCAACATCACTATCTAAGAAATCATGATCATTGATTGGGCCTCATCTATGCTTCCACAACTCTGATGCAGAAGATCATGATCCAGAAAAGTGTGAGCATGTCAACTCAAAGATGTTCAAATCACATGGAGACATTACTACTCAAAGATGACTTGCAGATACTCATTTGGATGATGAACTCGAAGTAATGCCAAAGATCATCCAACTCATTGAACAAGTCATCTAAAGTCTGCTGCTGAATGTACAAAGACATGTTTGAAGAATCAAAGTCTACGAGCTACAAGATTTCAAGGATGCAAGAATTCAGTACTTATCTTCTGGGGTGACCTCCCTTAGGGGGAGATTGTTAGGAATACGATTATTCAGTTAAAGACTCACCCCAAGTATTGCTAAGCATTACGTAGCTCGTCGAATTATCCTTATTATAGTTAGTACGTAGCTTATTAGTAGTTAAATATGTAAATATTCTTCGTAGAGTGGGTCGGGTCTTTACCTACTGTCAGCTCACTCTACAGCTCGTTTCATGGCCTCTCCTACCCAAGGGAGAGGGTTGGACCTTTCATGATAATCTAATATCATTTACTTTCTCTCTCTAGAAAAGGCTCCTATCTCTTTCTATCTAACATCTCTCTAGAATCCCATATTCGATCCATAATCACAAGAACCATACATGTTAATCATTATGAGTATTCTACAATAACTAAATAGGACAATAAAAAATAAAAATAAAAATTATATCAACTATTGAAACAAAAGGCGTTGTATTAATGATCTATCTTAAGTTTTAAATAATAATTACAACATAAAATTGTACAACGTTAACAATTTTTCTTCGAAGTGAATTTTGAAGCCCCAAACATATAAAAGGGGTGTACATTTTGAGGCCTCTAATAATTTGAGGCCCTGTGTGGTATTACACCTCGCACCACCCTCATATACGACTCTGTTGCTGCATCACGTTTATCTTCGTGTTACTATTATATCATACAATTATGTTATTTTTGGGTAAAGAGTTTCCTCGGTAAATTTATACTCTAAAAAAAAACTCAAGTACAACGAATATGAGTAATCACACATCTCATCCCAAAAGAAAACAAATGTACCAACTGTGCTTCAAACCTAAACAATCACAAGAATGACATGTCACACTTGTGAGACCTACTACAAATGTTATCTAAGTTGACCACGAAAACTAATATCAATAGCATTAGTAAACTGCATTTTAGCATCAAACAAAGATCAACACATTTATCATTATCATACAGGTTTTAATCATATAAGTTTCCTTCTACTGTTCACACTAGCTTTTATTTACAAATTCACTGCCACTTTTAGAAGCTGTATTAGCCTTGGAGCTCGTAGAAGCCATAAAACTAGCAGTTTCGTTGTATACCTCTAACACTACACTATCAATATCAGTATCCTCATTAACCGGATCATCAACCTTTTTAGAAGCTAAAATAGAAGAATTAGGAAGCATTGTTTTACAAGATTTTAGCGGATTTCCATCATCACCCATTAGCACAAGCTTCTCATCTAGCATTTGAATTTTCTGATATTAATCCTTATTTGTAAGTAGCTACATATTATACACCTCAAAATTAAAGTTGACTCATTTTGTTACCTGGAAAAATCGAATTTTTATCTTTTAACTTTTGTAATTTTCACTCTTGAACGGATGTATAATATTTTATTTACTTTTGGTTATCTAAGAGAAATTATTTGTTTTGAACAATTACGAATAGGTTGAGATGATAATCCATATATGTGTCTCTATCTTATTAAATTTATATGCAGGTTTTGTTGCATGCCAATTAAATATAACGCGTTGTTAGTTAACAACTAGGGACATTTTTTGGTCGTCTCTTTCAGGGAATTAAAAAAACTCAAAATCCGGTACTGCTAAAAATAAATATGAAAGTTTTGAGCAAGTTTATCATATTACACTTCTTCGAAATTATTTTTTCTAGCCTATATTCAGGTTTTTTTTAGATAAAGTTGATGCTCTCTGAAGATGGAAAGCAACCCTCCATAGCATAAACGAGATCCTTATGCAATATTCATGGACACATGATCAAAAAACAATGTCTCTGCAACTGGTCTGGAGTTTCATGCAATAAAAATAATAGTATAAACAATTTAAACCTTACTTTTAATTCATCTGGTATGAAGGGTACCCTTGATCACTTGTTCTAATATTTGTTTCTGGATCTCATGCACCTTGAACATAGTGTGAGCTACTTATCTCGAATCATTCCCACGCTTGTTGAGACTAGTTTATCTTTATCTTTAATCTAATCAGTTTTCCAAAAGAGCAATCCTCATAGCGTTTCTTCTAATGACCAAAACATCACATGTGTCAATTCACTAATTCTTACTCTTCATCTAGTCCAATCAGTTCTCCAAATGTCAAGTGTAATTACATTGGTTAGAAGGATAATTAGAAATAAAAAGTATAGTAGGAGAAATTATAATTTTCATTCTCTGGAGTAACCGCATCAGGGATTTTGGACGGATAAGATATCTTGTCACCTTATCTTTACATTTATTTTTTAATTTTTTTGGACGTTCGATTCCGATAGACATATGCCAGATGAGTTTCATTTCGGACCTTGATTTTAACATCTCTTTGTGGTTCAGTTATCACATGTTGGTCAATTCTCCGATATGAATCTCCTTGATCTCAAGAAAAAATATTTCTCAATCGGTTCCACCTGGACATGGGAATAATCTTGATATCATCGAGAGAAGGTTTATATGAACACCAATTTTCCAGTGATATTTTATATGTAAATTTTCCAATAGGATTTTGTCAATTGCTTAATTGGAGAAGTTGTTTACAGGTTCGATCAGTGGTTTATCTTATAGGTATCAGCTCAGTTTGTCACTATGAGAAGAGTATTAACGTTGGCTATATATCATTATGCTTTGTTCTGAACATAGGCAAGATATTTTCGCTTTTGTTTCAGTATTCGCTATACTAATTTGTTACATGTAACATTGGTTGCTACTTTTCTAAGAACGTGTATCCTGGTTTGTCAATATGTTTCAAAGTTAATAACAAACAAAATACGATATTGGAATTTGGAACAGAATTAACCTTAATAGTACTTTTAATACAAAAACAAAATGATAAAGTGATCGTACGTGTATGATATTATAGCAAGAGAAAATAATATGTTGCGTTCTATACTCGCAACCATTTCCTAATTACCATATATATTATTATACAGCATATATAACATTACATTGAACAATCTTTATTGTAGCTAGTAACGATGGTAGAGCACAATCATTCATATTAGACCGGTTAATACATCATCTGGATTGGACGAGAATCTTTAACGATTATGAGGCGGGTCGATTGGTTGAGTTGTATACGCAGGCGGCAGGTTGTAAAGTGCAGCAGCCACTACCGGTTTGGAACCAACAGTAGGAGAATCTTTAGCATATGGGTCAAGCGACTCCACTAATTCGCGACGACCGATTTTCTTCTGTGTCGACAAGGCTCGGTAACTAGGTAACTTTTTGATCTGCGAGGCTAGATGAAGCCCTTAAAAAAGAATTAAATATCATGAATATCTTACTTCCAGAGAAACAAAAAAACATGATGTCTAAAAACTTCCAAAAGCTCTATGCCGGATGCGTCAACAGATTAGCTTAAAAATCCCTACTAATAGTCTTTTCTTGTTGGAGTTTGAAATAAAAATTTGAGTCAGCTTCTTTTAGCTGAGACAAAAATTTTAAACCCGGACAACCTGGGAAAGTCAAAACCCGACCTGATGAACACCGCTATATATGTGGTTCACATCTTTTTTAACAAGGGAGTCAATTTACACAAGAAAAAAGTTACCTTGCACATATAAGTAACAACATATATATATATATATATATATATATATAATGAAACACAACTATGCTTAACGCATTGTAACCTAATGAATTTTCCACACAAAAGTGATAGCATAAACAAAATTAGTTTATATTTAAACAGATCTTGTGTTCTTCTTCCAGCTTAAAGAATGCACAGTAGTATATATCAACCATGATGTGATCATTTCTATACACATATGTTGAAGGAATGAAGGATACAAAAAAAAAATAAATAAATAAATAAAATAAAATAATAATAATAATAAAAATAAATAAAAATAAAAATAAATAAATAAAACGATTCATCTATATATATACATACCGTTTGCCATTTCAGACGTCGTGGTTATAGGCCTTACTGCTGAAATTTCAGTAGGGAACGAGACCAAGAGGATACAACAGAGAGCAAAGAAACATTTGCTATCCATTTTTTCAATGAGAGCAATTCTTGTATTATCACACAAATATGTAACTTGGTTTCTATAATGTTTTATAGACAAATTAAGAACCCGCGTCAATTGAAGTCAACTATACCTGTGCAAAGCAACGGCGTATATCGACAAATAATTATATTTCTTAAATTGTGATTTTGGTTAATTTGACTCTTGATGCTAAAAACGCATTTAATTTATGATTTAAGATGATCATCTGATGACCAAACTTATTTTACGGACTAATCTCCATGCTCCATCTTTAAAAAACCCACTTTCATTTTTTTTATTTTTTTTTTTTCAAATTTTAATATCTTTCAAACCGTTAATCGTTAAGCGAAAAAAATATATTGTTACGACAAACATTTAATTATCTTTTTATAAATAGGCACTTTGATATATTTTACAATTTTTTTTTCCCTTTTTTTCACTTTTTTTCGTTACCGAAAAAATCACATATAATATTACACATCACATGTGATATCATATGTAATATCACATGTGATATTAGTGTAATATCATATGTAATATTTAATATCACATGTGATATATAAAATTTGATTTTTTCGGTAACGAAAAAAAAATATAATTGATTTTTTTTTTTTTTTTTTTTTTTTTTTTTTTTTTTTTATCAAAGTGCCCGTCTATAGAAAGATAATTAAATGCTCGTCGTGATGGTGTAAGTATTTCCGCTTAATGATTAACGGTTTAAGAGATATTTTTTTAGATGAATGGAGGGGATAAGTCCCTTGGTATGTAGGAAAAGTTTGGTATGTAAAATAACTCTCCTCTAAATTTATAGTGATTGCATGATAAAAGTCTACGAGTTAGAAAAAAAAATGATAGAAAGTGTAATAATTAAATATTATTTAAAATAATAATTTTATTGTAAATGTTGCTACTATTTTTAATCAACAGTATAATAATCTATTAACATTTCTGAATTTTAAATCATTTTAAGTTACACCTTTTTATTTTTATTTTTTTATAACTACTAGAGATAAAAGCCTTAAATCAAATGAAGATTTCATTTCATTTCAAATTGGCAACGTCTTACAACCAATAGGAACAAATTGATATGATGGTTTTTATTATATTTTTGGATGTATGACTTTATGTGACGAGCATATGTGCACGTAGACGTAAGTGCATGTATGTATGAGCTAGTGGCATTTGATGAACTTACCGTCTCAATGGTATTTAGCTTACCATTCGTATAACGGTGATGCGTACCTTTTTGATAGACAAAGCCTATGCCTTCATCTTACAGCTAATTCTATACTAAGGACTCAAGTGCTGGTGTAAAGTTAAGTCGTTGATGAAGATAAAGGCTACCATAAAGGAATCCGCAAACCTTCTACCAAAACACTCATATAGTCTAACCACTGTCAAGTTCGAAGCCTCACCTCTGACATAGTTCGAAGCCTAACCTCTGTCACGGTTGCAAAGGTTTGAAGCCTAACCTCCATCAAGGTTCGAAGGCTAACATCCGTCACAGGTCAAAGCCTCTATACCCATGTTCTGGTAGTTAACAAAAGTGGGTATGCTCTAGAGCTGGTGAACCAAATACGTGGCTCTGTAAATGCCATGATCTCTATCATTGCCACGATCTATGTAACTGCCATGACATTTGTAACTGCCTCTACATCTCTGCCATGATATCTATAACTACCATTACCTAGGTATATCTATAACTACTGATAACATCAAATTTACCCCCAATCTAAGTGTTAATTTCCCCCTTAAAATACTCATCTTTTCTACTTTTATGAATAATATATACTCTTATTTCTTCCTATTTTGGTTTCAGGGTAAAGATGAGTAAAAGAACGAACTTAAGCGGAAATGGAAGGACTTCGGAGAAAATACGTGGAAATTATGGATTCTGCACTAACTACGGCGTAGAGGTTCATCTACCTACGCCGTAGCAAGGCTTCACGAAGACTACGCCGTAGAAGCTCTCCTACTTACGGTGTAATGAAGAATTTATGAAGACTACGGTGTAGCCCAACAACAGGCTACGGCGTAGAAGTCCACTAAAGAACACTACGGAGTAGGCAACTTTCCAAGCAACGACGTAGGATCTCATTTGAGGTAGTAAAGAACTAACGAGGCCAAGGAAGAAGATACGGTGTAGCAACCTTATCTACTACGCCGTAGGATGATTATCATGAAGGCTTTACGCCCATAACACTTGATTAAGTTACGGCGTAACACAATTTGCAAAGGTTATGGCGTAGCAACTCTAATATGCTACGCCGTAACATAGTCGGGGCCTATAAATACCAACCCTAATTCCGCGTTTTTCACATCACTTCCCATCTGTTCACCACAACAACGTTGGGAAGAACTCAGGAAGGAGGGAGAACGAAGTTCTAGCCACATCTAAGTCAATTCCAAGGGAGGAATCACACACCAATCATAAGTGTTTTCATTCCTTTACTTTGTATTCGATTCATGCTTAGATTTGTATTAACTCAACATTGTTTTACTGCAATTATGAACATGAGTGGCTAAACACCTTTTGGTGTTAGCCTAGTTATGAAATTGTTATGTTATTGATTTAGTTTTCCACGCGTCTATTATCTATTGTTTGTTTACTTTCATGGCGAGGCATGGGACACTCTAGTTCCCGTAGTGATTAGCGTTGGTTGTTTTCTAGATACTTGTGGAATTAACCCTAGGAAGCAAGTCGCTAGGGATGTGACTTGGTGATAGCAATATCACCATACATGTGCAAATTAACCCTAGGACCACCTACCAATGCTAGACACTTAATGGAGTTAGAGGGGTGTAAGATCTGACCATGCCGCATTCGTTAGCCTTGTCTATGTTAGTAGAGCCACTTAATGACTTTTATGTCTTCGTACCGATGAACCCAAGGCTTTACAATAGCTTTGGATAGGACAAGGTATAAGATAGATATAGGCGAATTTGACCAACTGACCCAAAATGAATATTGAATCCCCGAACGATATGATAGGATGCACCTATAGGAAAACTAGTCATGATCATAACAAGAGTAGTAATTAGGTTAAAACTACTTCTCTTTACTGATTTTCTTCTATTTACTTTATTGTCTTGTTATTACTTTTAATTAGTTTAATTATTCTTTCAACTCTAAACCCCCTTTTAAACGTGACACGACTTAGATAATTTCCGTACCTTAGCTCTTGGGACGACCTCGGCTTTACCATTTGACTATACCACACACGACCGGATACACTGTCCGTTAGTGCGTAAAAGGTAGACCTTAGGTAAACGAGACTTTATAAATATTAAAACCTGGCCAGTAAAACCTGCATCAAGTTTTTGGCGCCGCTGCCAGGGAGCAATATAGGATTTTATTTGAGTTTTGCTTTTATAAATTTTAGGTGTTTATTTTTCTTTCTTTAGGAATTTTTTTTTTTAGTTTTCTTTTCTTTTCTGTTTTTGTTTGTTTTGTAATTTTAGGATATGGGTGACGTTGATATCAACATCCTCACTATGGAGCAATACATGGCTTTGACTCAAGGTAACAACAGACCGGGCGTGGTAAGACCCGAAATTGATAGTAATGTCAACTTTGAGACCAGTATCCAGTTTATAAGGGAGCTAAGACATAAGATTTTCGCGGGAAAGAATGATGAAGATGCCCACCTACATGTACGAAGAGTATTGGAGATTGCAAATCTTTTCCACACTCCTGGCATCACCCATGATGCACTTATGCTGAGGGTGTTTCCAATGACACTCACAATGGCAGCCAGAAGATGGTTAGATAAAGTTCCTACAGGAACAATCAATACATGGGCTCTTCTAGAGAGGGCATATATTCGGAGATATTGTCCTCCCTCAATGTCGACCAAGAAGATGGAAGAAATAAGGAGTTTCATTCAAGGAAAGAATGAGACATTATTTGAAGCTTGGGAAAGGTTTAACGACCTTCTTTACATGTGCCCAACGCATGATCTCAACAATTATAAGAAGGTCCTTATTTTCTACAAAGGGTTAAAAATCCCTTCCCGCCGAATGCTCGATTCTCAAGGTCCGATCCCTATGATGACACCAGCACAAGCCCTTAGCTCAATACAAATGATGGCAAACCATTCACAAAATTGGTATGATGGAGCAACCACTTGGATGGAAAATGGAAATAGCCTGGATGACATTAGTGACATAACCAAAATGATTGCTGGACTTAGGTGCGATATAAAGGTGGTTAAAGAAAACATTCATGCTATACATGAGCATTCTCTTCGTGAGGAATGCAAAGCATTTGAGCAGATCGATGT
Organism: Artemisia argyi; assembly: GCA_030686995.1. Classification (NCBI taxonomy): domain Eukaryota; kingdom Viridiplantae; phylum Streptophyta; class Magnoliopsida; order Asterales; family Asteraceae; genus Artemisia; species Artemisia argyi. The sequence goes on from CM060694.1 coordinate 94,046,575, forward strand.
GGAAGCCTTGGAGGAAAACATCAACAAATATTTTGAAGAATCAAGGAAGAAGAATGAATCACGTCGTGAACGGATTAGAAAGTTCAAAGTAACCTCGGACTTGAACTTAAAGAAGCTCAATGCTAGGATAGAAGCAAGGTTGAAAAGGTAAGCCAAACTGTCCTGGAAAATAAAAAGAAGGAGGTCAATGCACTAATGGGAAAGATCAAGGAAGTCAACATGGAGTCGGTTCCTCGTAATTTACCTATTGTCAAACCTTATTTTCCACCTATCCCATTCCCAGGACGTTTGAAGGTTGTGAGAAAAGAAGAAACAAGCAAGGATCAAGTGAAGAAGATGGAAGCAAGAAACTTACAAGATGAAGAAGCAATTCCACAAGCTAGTGTGGAATCAACTACAACACAAAATGGTATGACTTCTAACTCTTCTTTTATTATTAATGATCTTGCTAGTTTTCCCATTCAGGTTGCAGAAATGATGGATGACGGAGTGCAACCATTAACCTCACAAACCATGCTTATCATACCACCCGAAGATGGTTATGCTACACTAGCTACCAAACCAATTTTGGTTGAGCCTGAGAAGGAGTTAGGAGGCGAAGTCATATACACTACCATGAATAACATGGAGGCAATTGAAGCATGGAAGCTGATTCGCTGCTAAAGCAGTCAACTAAAGTCAACCACAGATGTGGTCAATATAGTCAAATACCCTAGACCAATGCTTTCAGATAGTACAGTGTTTCCCCCGGGTCGTTATGTCCCGACGAGGTGTGGATGGTGTTAAAACGGATTTGTGATCGGGTGATTCTGAATAGGAAAGGGGTAATAGGGGTTGAATGATTTCACTAAGGAAATTCAAGTGAAAACAAGTTAAATAAACTAACTTAGCTAAAACGTAAGACCAAGTTACCCTAGCACGTATTTAAAATTAAAAACGCGCATTTACGTTAAAAATAACGTCAACGCGCAAAATAAAAAGTGAAACGAGAGCAATTAAAATCCTACGGATATGAAAATTACGTTTATACAATCCAAGTGATATAAGAAAATTTTTAGAAAAAGAAAAATAATTTTTACACTATCTAATTAATTATTATTAATTAAAAACTATTTATTATCTATTAAAACTAATTAAATTATAGAAAATACAAGGTTAACAGTAAAAATTACAAATTTTTTTCTAAAAATAGCTATTAGTATCAGTAACCTAGGAAAATTATAAAAGTGCTAAAAAGTTGACAAATAAGCTGGAAATATAAGCTGATAAGCTTATAAGCTTAAAAAGGAAAATGGACTGGTATAAAAAGAAGTGGGGAAGGGTTTAACGCTAAGTAATCACTGGCCTAGTTGGTGCTCGTTGTCTATTTGGTTTTGGCCAAAATGACCAAGAGGTCAGGGGTTCAAACCCCACTAGTGACCATTTTTACAAAACATTTTATTTTTCAAATTTTCTTTTGCAAAACTATTTTAACAACAAAGATAGGCAACTTTTTTGAATGAGTTTTTGCTGAGAAGCTTAGGACAAGCTTATACAAGCTTAAAAATATCACATTAGTGAGATTTATGAGTTAGTAAGATTTTGAGAACAAGCAACGTGTGCATTTGATTACACAAGCTAACACTAAGATCATCACAAGTTCACAGAAGTCTAGACTAACACACATAAGCTAATTATAACAAATACTCAAGCTTTAAACAAGCAGATTCCAAGAATTAACAAGCTTTGTGCACAGTGATGACTCATCAGACACTAGTCCTAGGGGGTAAATTTAGAAGCAAACACAAGCTAGTAGATAAGCTCAGATGAACAAAATAATCTTAGATATGGAGAGACAGTACAACAAGCTTCTCAAAACCTCAATAATCACAACTAAAGCTTAAGAATTGACCAAGATAAATGGACCAAGAAAAATGGGTCAAAAATCAACAAGCTGGGTGCAGGGCACTAAGTGCTCACATAGGCAACAAAAAGCAGTGATTAAGCACTAAAGAAAAATTACCAAAAATAAAATAAAAATAGTCTAATGAACACAAGCTACCAAACATTAAAAATCCAAAAGTACAGACCAAAAAAAACCTAAACATGAGCAAATGAAAAATCCTCCAAAATTTGGAAAAACCGATAACTTATGCAATTTGACTTTTTGAAACTTTACAAAAATTTGACTTTGGTGAACCTTGAGCTTAATTTACTAATTGATTATGATGTTAGATGCTATGAGGAACCTGAATTAAGCAAAGATAACAACTATTTAACTGAAATACAAGACTATGCTATCCAAACTTCTTGACAATGAATATTTAAGGTGAGATCACATGTCATTTTGACTTTTTATCAAACTACAACTGGATATTAAGGTTTAAATATCCTAAAGTAACCTATTGTGACATGTAGAAACAACAACCAAAATCTTAAACACCCTGGTGCTCAATGAATGCTACTGAGCCAAACACCCTTCTACACTAGACTGCTTGAACTTTTTCTAAAGAAAATGGGCTTTTAAGCTTTAAAAATGAAAACCAGGAACTAAACCTGTTACAATATGATGAAAGGACCAATTTAGAGCTGAGAATAAGGAGTTCCGTATAAGCAATAAGTAAAATGCCAATTTGAGCTAATCTCACAGTTAAAGTAAGAATTCAATGAAAACACAATCAAATTAAAAGACATGATCTAATGCGCATCTAATAAGCAAATGGGAACTAGAATAAGCTGGAACAAACACAGAATAAGCACTAAATAAGCAATGGCTATAGTAAAAATGCAAGAATCTGAGATTGGGCTTACAAGTGATTCTAATGGAAGGAACAATGAACCAAGGGCCCTAAACCTATCCTACTACCTCCCCTGAGGTACTAAGCCAATGTAAAATCCAAATTGACCATGCTCCAATGCTCCTTCTTCCTCAACACTGATTTTTTATTTTTTAGCTATTTAAATTCTATTTTTGAGTATTTTTGCCCATTGAACTAAAACTGAGTAGCTTGCAAAAGAAAACTTATTAAACCTTTTTAAGTAACTTATTTGAGCTTAGAGAAACATAAAACAACAACTTGTTACAATATGAGAGCCAAATGAGATTTAAAGTTAAAAAAAAATGCTAAAAACTAACTTCAACTGAGAAGACTGAGATTGATTACTGAAATGAGTTTACATTGAAACATTACAATTACAATTTTGAAGCTTAATTAAAACAATGGAATTCAGGAAATTAATATGACTACACTACTAACTACTCTACTTACTACTACTACTCACTAACTACTCTCTCTTCTCTTTTTCTTAATTTAAATAGACCAAGGAGGTTTCCTGAACATTTCCCACTTTTGTTGTGAACCGTAGGATGAGAAAATTTGATCTGAGCCCCCAATTTATTTTGATGGGAAATCAATTGTGGTGTCTTTTTGGATTGCCAGGGTGTCCATAGTGGGTAGGTGGTATCTTGTGAGAGTAGTGGGATGGGGGAACGTGTTTGGGGGTGCTTTTGAGGTGGTGGTGGTGTGTAGTAGTGGTGGTGTTGGGAGATGGTGGAGTAACCAGAGGTTAAATGGGGGAGGTAGGAGAAAGGGTGAGTTTGACTAAGGGTTGACCGGGGTGGTTTTTAGTATCAAAAGTGAGGTGGGCTTGGGTGGTAAACGGGCCAGGGATATAAGGGGAGTGGATTGGTTATTTTGGGTTGGGTTAATAAAGATGGGGTATTTGGTGGATTGGATTAAATGGAGTGATAAGGTGGGCTGGTGACGGTGTTGTAGTGTTGGGTTATTAGTAAAGGGTGTTTGTTTGTTACGCTTAAAATTCATAAGGACCATTCATGTATTTTCTTAAAACCCAGGGGCTGAAACTGAATCTTTCCCAAAGTACAAGTAAGGGTAATTCCTGCCAAGTATGAATGATCCAAGGTAAAAATTGCAATTTTCCACTTATGGACCTCCAGGGACTAAAACTGCCATTTTACAAACTTGGAGGACCAAAAGTGTAATTCCTTCAATCTTTCCATCAAAGGGTCATTTGTGATGACTTTTGAGTTTCCAAGGACCAATAATGATTATTCTTCCAAAAATATCCCACCAGGGACCAAATCAGCCAAAAGTGAAACTCCAGGGACTAAACTTGTAAATTCTCAAAACTTTTCACCCAAAGACCATTTTTGATAAATTTTGATTTTTAAAGGACTTGGGTTGACTTATCTTTCAAAATAAATGCTCAGGGACTAATTTTTACAAGTTTTGAAACTTGGAGGACTGAAACTGCCAATTATGCAAACTTTGATTGTTTTTCATATGTTTTTACTTATTTTACATCTGAAACATATAAAACACGATATTTGTGATATTTTCTGTATTTTGATGCATTTCTGAGTGTTTTTAAACGTTTTACAGCTCAGATTTGACAAAAAATGATGAGTGTTTGAGCACTCATCAATCCCCCACACTAAACTATTGCTAGTCCCTAGCAATCTAGAATAAAAGATAACCCGTTTTGAAAATTTAATGGATTTGATGTCTCTTTACCATAAGCCATTACTTCTGGAGTAGCCAAATATTTCAGTTCAAGTAAGAACTATGGTACACTGATAACCATATGATTTTAAGCAAACCATAAGCTGTCAACGGATTTGATTTATATTTACTAGAAGCCGTTTGCTTCTGGACTAGCCAACTCTTTACTATCAAAGCAAGATATGGTGAGTTGAATACCATACAATTTTCGGCAAATTGTCAGCCATAAACGGATTTGAGATATCTTTACCAAGAGCTGTTTGCTCCTGGATTAGCCAGTCCTTTTTTGGTTTAGACATGGTGGACTGATAACCATAAAATTTTTGAAATAAAGTGAAATTTTTTTAAAATTTTTGGCCAAAAACGGGGGTACTAGAAGGTATAATGTGATAAAATTCGCTAGAATTTCCCCCCCACACTTAGGATTGAATATTGTCCTCAATATTCAAAGTCCCGGCTATTATGCCGACTCTTTGAACGTAAAAAGGCAACATTACAAGCTAAATGTGGAAACACCGTTTTTCACTTTATTTATATATACATACACACATTTTATTTTTATTATTTTTTATTTATATATTTATTTATTTTTTTAAACATGGTAACAACAGGGGCAACTCCCCCACACTTAGGGTGAAAACCCCATATTATGCATGCTACTATTTTTGTTTACCGAGTCGCTAGCTTGACTCGAACCCGAATTCATTTGTTCTTGGGGAAGCAACATGTGGAAGAGACAATCTCCATCGGACTTTCATTCAAGATGTTTGAATAAACATTTGAAGTACGTGAAAGTTCCACACCGATGAGATATATAGACCCTGGCTCAAGATAATGGTAAATGAAAATGCCGGGATCAAAGATAGTGTCTTCATTCCCAAAGGAGTGAAGAAGAGAGGAAGTCACCAGGTAGGTGAAGAAAAGAAAGAAAATCATGACAACAATCATGATCAGATCTTCTTCCTCAAGATCAGGCTCAGTTTCCTGAGTTTTGATTTTATCGGTTAAACTCTTTGGTTTGGATAACATACCGGGAGGGAGGGTGAAAAAATTTGTAGAAATACAAACTCTCATGATTGAGACTCTTTCCCCCCGATCATGGTTTTTCTTGTCATCCAAGTAATCACACTCCGGAGGAGTCATGATATGAGTGAGTTCACATGAGAACTCATCAAAGGTGAATGAATCATATTCAGGGAGAGAATTTTGAGAATGATAAGTGTAAGGAATTAAATATTCCATAGATTTAATAGATTTGATGATCATAAACAAGAAGAATGAAACATGAAGAAATACTGAAATGATAAGCAAAATACGCTAAGTGCAATTCTGCTGAAGAGTGTTTCCACTGATAGATTCTGCTGATGAGCAAAAAGTTTCTGCTGAAGAGCAAAATAGTTCTGCTGATGAAATCTGCTAAAGAACGTTTCTACTGAAAAGTGATTCTGCTGATGGATTCTGCTGATTGACACTGCTGCTAAACAATGAGTCATACTACCAAATGGAAAAGGATGAAAGAAGATATTTATGTGCATAAAAGTCAAGTATATCTTTTAGATAATATCTTTCATAAGTCATCAAATTGTACACTCCAAGTGAGTTGTAAACATAGATACGTGGTGTATCTTAGATGACTTGACATCCTAGTCATAAGCTAGATAGTAGATGACAAAGACTTATCAATTTTGTAATGATCTCCTTATGTTATAAAAGGAAGATCACACCCCCTTTAGATAAAGTGGTGGTGAGTGCATGATTCACAGTGAAACAAAGTGAACGTCACCTCCATGGTGCTTCGTACTTACATATTACAACAACACCAAGTGTGTTAAAATGTAAAGCACCAAAAAGAGTGTGTGTGGGAACATCAGACGAGGGGTCTGATGAACATTAGACATGGGGTCTTTTGTTGTTAGGTTTGTTTAGCCTCAAGGATCTTTGATCCCTGTTAGATGTAAACCGTGCTATACTTGATCACATAGCATTGAGGCTAGTTGGAATAACAAACGGTGGAAAAGTTGGCAAAACCTTGTTATGATAGTATTGTTTCTTTCATAGAATATTCCTTCAATATTATCATTGTGTTCATAATAGCCAAATTCCTATATCAAAGGCTTAACAGCCTAGAGCTTATAAACGAATACAAAAGCTTATTAAATACTTAAAGGATATTTAGAATAAGCTTTTCACAATTGGTATCAGAGCAAGGGGCTCTCGATATAGGATATTAAAAAGGTTTTGTTTGTCGAAGAATGCCGAAAAACAAGAAAAATTCGAAACTGGTTCATATTTTCGTAACTCACTGCAGGGCTGTTTTCAAAGGGCAATAAATCCTTCGTTAACCGTTGGATCGGGCTGAAATCTTTTATGGAGATTCTACATATATCAAGGTATATTCTCACCAAGGGGATCTTTAATCTGAGCTCTATATTGTTTGGTATAAATTTTTGAAAACTGTTGCATAGGTGTTTATGAAGTTCGAATTTTTCTGGGGTTCGATATGAATCTTGAATATAGTTTATTTGATAAACCTTATATTGATCAAAATTGGAAATTTGTTGATCATAGAGCATAAAACAGGTTAGTGACTCTAAAAAGTGTCACTAAAGACTAAAAAGTGTCGTCTTTATACTTAAAAAAAAAAAAAGGACGAACTGGTTGTTTGCTCATTAAGGTTCGATGACGTTCATATGGAAGTTTCTGCTTTTACACACACAAAGGGGAAGAATCACACACAGAAGAGAGTTGGTTCTTAAAGGTTTAATGGCTTGTTTATCAATTTATTATTGGTGAAAAAGGTCATTTGTTGCTTATTTGAAGTTGAGGTTGAATTTTTCAAGGTTGTGTTCTTATCATATCTTAAGGTTATATGTACACTTTAAAGATAACTTGTTCGTTCGTTCAAGTGACTACAAATTGACAAACACTTAAAGGAGTAACTTTGTAGTGCTCAGTGTCTCATAGAAGATGAGTTTATTGTCAAGAGATTGCGTTCTCCCTATACCAAAAGATTGGGTATACGTTTGAAGTCAGATTTAGTACAAGATATAAGACATAAGGTTGGTTTATTCTGCTTCTGCATCAAGTCAGAAATGATTGGTCTTTCTTCATCAGTCATAAAAGCCTACAGATATGGAGATTCAAATGGTTAACATATGGGTTTCAGGGGAAGCTTAAATGTTCAAATGTTTAACCATTTATTATGTATGTGTATCACCACAGGGAAAGTTATTGATTCTTACTACTATTGATTAGTATTGCTACTGATGGTTTAGATTTTTACTGTCTCAAGTTCATTTTTAGTGCGGAAAACTTAATGGAGGGTAATTTGAGATAATAGAAGGATAGATTGGATGTGTAGTAGTAGTTCATAGCTGTAAAGATCATATTTGTAATATTCTCTATTTGTTGATAACAAAAAGGGGAAGAGATGTGGTGTATAGCATAAATTAAGGGGAAGACAGTATAGTTTCATTCAAGGTGAGATTTAGTTATCTCAATTTCTCTACTTCGTCTAGGGAAATTCGTACAAGAATGTTTTTGTTTTGTAATCATCAAATAGGGGAAGATTGTAAGGAATTAAATATTCCATAGATTTAATAGATTTGATGATCATAAACAAGAAGAATGAAACATGAAGAAATACTGAAATGATAAGCAAAATACGCTAAGTGCAATTCTGCTGAAGAGTGTTTCCACTGATTGATTCTGCTGATGAGCAAAAAGTTTCTGCTGATGGATTCTGCTGAAGAGCAAAATAGTTCTGCTGATGAAATCTGCTAAAGAACGTTTCTACTGAAAAGTGATTCTGCTGATGGATTCTGCTGATTGACACTGCTGCTAAACAATGAGTCATACTACAAAATGGAAAAGGATGAAAGAAGATATTTATGTGCATAAAAGTCAAGTATATCTTTTAGATAATATCTTTCATAAGTCATCAAATTGTACACTCCAAGTGAGTTGTAAACATAGATACGTGGTGTATCTTAGATGACTTGACATCCTAGTCATAAGCTAGATAGTAGATGACAAAGACTTATCAATTTTGTAATGATCTCCTTATGTTATAAAAGGAAGATCACACCCCCTTTAGATAAAGTGGTGGTGAGTGCATGATTCACAGTGAAACAAAGTGAACGTCACCTCCATGGTGCTTCGTACTTACATATTACAACACCAAGTGTGTTAAAATGTAAAGCACCAAAAAGAGTGTGTGTGGGAACATCAGACGAGGGGTCTGATGAACATTAGACATGGGGTCTTTTGTTGTTAGGTTTGTTTAGCCTCAAGGATCTTTGATCCCTGTTAGATGTAAACCGTGCTATACTTGATCACATAGCATTGAGGCTAGTTGGAATAACAAACGGTGGAAAAGTTGGCAAAACCTTGTTATGATAGTATTGTTTCTTTCATAGAATATTCCTTCAATATTATCATTGTGTTCATAATAGCCAAATTCCTATATCAAAGGCTTAACAGCCTAGAGCTTATAAACGAATACAAAAGCTTATTAAATACTCAAAGGATATTTAGAATAAGCTTTTCACAATAAGTGGTACTGCCACTAATCTTCTCTCCCATATGATTAAAACTGAAGGCTTCAAATTCCGGTATAGCATCATCAGAAAGAATCTCACTATCCTTAATGGGGATAGGAGACGAAATGGGTTTTCATTGAAAGCCTCAATTTTAGAAATGAGGAGACTGACATTCAATAATGTAGCACGAAGAGCTTCATCTTTTATTTCAGTGTCAATCTCATCATTCTCTTCTTCTAAGCTGACTAGCTCAGAAGGTAATTCTTCCACATAACTGATGTCTCCACAAGATAACGAATTGTCATGATTGGAATCGGAGAACATCTCAACATGATCAGTTGGAAAGACAAGAGGAGGAGGGATATCACACATATGATCAAAAATTTCCTGTGACTCTCCTGGGATTGGGACAAGGTTCTCAGCACTAGACTTTATGAATTTGTCCGATTCCTTTTCAGGAACAGTGCTAAGATGCTCGTCCCCCATGATCAGAGAGTGAGTGGGAACTTCGGGTGTGATAACAACAGACTGAGGGAGATGAGAAGGACTAGCATTCATGGATTGTAAAAGTTCCATTTGTTCTTCTGCTAGTAATTCCTTAGTATTCTTTTCTCCCTGCGATTTTTGGATTGGTGGGATTTCAACTGATGTACTCGATGAATCTTTTTGAATAAGAACGTTATCTTCATCATCATCACTGTCATCATCGTCATCAAATAGAGCAGCATTGCGAATATTGGCACGTATTTTAGCTGCTCGTTGCTCAGCCAGTAATTCTTCCATGCTTTTTCCAGAATCTCGTTCTTCAGCAAGTAATTCTGCCATAGTTTTCTCACGAGAATTTGGAATGAGTGGAAATTGTGGGGGTGTGGAATCGTCAAAACCGGAAGTATCAACACTAGAACAAGGATTAGGTTCATAGTAATTTTGACTCCTCGGTTGACATTGATAATTGTAATGAGGACCCCCACAATTTTCAAAAGTTGGTGTATTTTGGAACGATGTGTCATTGAAATACGGTGCTTGCTCATAAGAGTTTTGAAGAGGATGATTGAAATTGTTTTGAGGATAATTGGAAAAGTTCGAATTATAATCGGAGGTGAATGTAGGTTCAGCTATAGAAGCGTAACACATACAAAGTCCATGACTAAATCCACATCCCTTGCAAAAACACCGTCCACAAAGTGAGTCATCTCTTAAAAGATCTCCACAATAGAAGCAATTATGTTGAGCGAACGAAGACGTTTGAGGAGGGTAGTTAGAAAAATTTTGCGAAGAATTGGGATTTAGTTCATAAACGAACGAATTCCTCGAACCACAAAACAAACAACTTCCGTCCCGAATATCATTACCACATTGTTCACATGTACACCAACGACATGGAAAACCGAAAAGCGGCTCACCACAACCGACACAAGGAATAAAATCCAGAGGTGGGACAAGTGGTGTGCTCTGAGAGCTAGGAATTTCCACCACTTCCGTTATGGTCTCTCGTTTTTGTTCTTGATAAACGTAAGGATTAGGAAAGTCGTTCTGTTTTGTCACTGCTCTAAGCTCTGTACGTTTGCTTGACAAACTTTTAACCGTAAATCGTGAAAGGTTAGGATCAATTCTTGATGGTTTGTCATTAATAGCACGTATCTCGGGCTGTGAAGGGTAGTTGGAAGAATTTAGTAAATCATTGAGAGAATTTGGATTTATGAACAAATTGCACGTAGTACAAAATCTGTTACTACAATTATTTCCACACTTCTCACAAATACACCGGAAACAACGATAGCCATTCTCAATCGGGCTTTTATAGTGAAAACACGTGTAGCCGAGAGACGCCATAAGAATTGTACATGAGAGGAGTATAAGAAGGTAGAATCAAATGAATAGAGGGTAAAGAAGAATATTTTTGGGTTTTTATGAAAAAAATATGAACAAAGATGGATAATATACAAAGAGTGAATATCCATAGATCACCAATCTTCAAATACGTTTAGAATACGCGCACAACCTCTCCGGCAGCGGCGCCATTTGATTTGGTGCTAAAGCAGTCAACTAAAGTCAACCACAGATGTGGTCAATATAGTCAAATACCCTAGACCAATGCTTCCGGATAGTACAGTGTTTTCCCCGGGTCGTTATGTCCCGACGAGGTGTGGATGGTATTAAAACGGATTTGTGATCGGGTGATTCTGAACAGGAAAGGGGTAATAGGGGTTGAATGATTACGCTAAGGAAATTCAAGTGAAAGCAAGTTAAATAAACTAACTTAACTAAAACGTAAGACCAAGTTACCCTAGAACGTATTTAAAATTAAAAACACGCGTTTACTTTAAAAATAACGTCAACGCGCAAAATAAAAAGTGAAACGGGAGCAATTAAAATCCTACGGATATGAAAATTACGTTTTTACAATCCTAGTGATATAAGAAAATTTTTAGAAAAAGAAAAATAATTTTTACACTATCTAATTAATTACTATTAATTAAAAACTATTTATTATCTATTAAAACTAATTAAATTATAGAAAATACAAGGTTAACAGTAAAAATTACAAAATTTTTTCTAAAAACAGCTATTAGTATCAGTAACCTAGGAAAATTATAAAAGTGCTAAAAAGTTGACAAATAAGCTGATAAGCTTATATGCTTAAAAAGGAAAATGGACTAGTATAAAAAGAAGTGGGGAAGGGTTTAACACTAAGTAATCACTGGCCTAGTTAGTGCTCGTTGTCTGTTTGGTTTTGGCCAAAATGACCAAGAGGTCAGGGGTTCAAACCCCACTAGTGACCATTTTTACAAAACATTTTATTTTTCAAATTTTCTTTTGCAAAACTATTTTAACAACAAAGATAGGCAACTTTTATGAATGAGTTTTTGTTGAGAAGCTTAGGACAAGCTTATACAAGCTTAATAATCTCACAGTAGTGAGATTTGTGAGTTAGTGAGATTTTGAGAACAAGCAACGTGTGCATTTGATTACACAAGCTAACACTAAGATCATCACAAGTTCACAGAAGTCTAGACTAACACACATAAGCTAATTATAACAAATACTCAAGCTTTAAACAAGCAGATTCCAAGAATCAACAAGCTTTGTGCACAGTGATGACTCATCAGACACTAGTCCTAGGGGGTAAATTTATAAGCAAACACAAGCTAGTAGATAAGCTCTTATGAACAAAATAATCTTAGATATGGAGACACAGTAGAACAAGCTTCTCAAAACCTCAATAATCACAACTAAAGCTTAAGAATTGACCACGATAAATGGACCAAGAAAAATGGGTCAAAAATCAACAAGTTGGGTGCAGGGCACTAAGTGCTCACATAGGCAACAAAAAGCAGTGATTAAGCACTAAAGAAAAATTACCAAAAATAAAATAAAAATAGTCTAATGAACACGAGCTACCAAACATTAAAAATCCAAAAGTACAGACCAAAAAAAACCTAAACATGAGCAAATGAAAAATCCTCCAAAATTTGGAAAAACCGATAACTTATGCAATTTGACTTTTTGAAACTATGCAAAAATTTGACTTTGGTGAACCTTGAGCTTAATTCACTGATTGATTATGATGTTAGATGCTATGAGGAACCTGAATTAAGCAAAGATAACAACTATTTAACTGAAATACAAGACTATGCTATCCAAAATTCTTGACAGTGAATATTTAAGGTGAGATCACATGTCATTTTGACTTTTTGTCAAACTACAAATGGATATTAAGGTTTAAATATCCTAAAGTAACGTATTGTGACATGTAGAAACAACAACCAAAATCTAAAACACCATGGTGCTCAATGAATGCTACTAAGCCAAACACCCTTTTACACTAGACTGCTTGAACTTTTTCTAAAGAAAATGGGCTTTTAAGCTTTAAAAATGAAACCCAGGAACTAAACCAGTTACAATATGATGAAAGGACCAATTTAGAGCTGAGAATAAGGAGTTCCCTATAAGCAATAAGAAAAATGCCAATTTGAGTTAATCTCACAGTTAAAGTAAGAATTCAATGAAAACACAATCAAACTACAAGACTTGATCTAATGTGCATCTAATAAGCAAATGGGAACTAGAATAAGCTGGAACAAACACAGAATGAGCACTGAATAAGCAATGGCTATAGTAAAAATGCAAGAATCTGAGATTGGGCTTACAAGTGATTCTAATGGAAGGAACAATGAACCAAGGGCCCTAAACCTATCCTACTACCTCCCCTGAGGTACTAAGCCAATGTAAAATCCAAATTGACCATGCTCCAATGCTCCTTCTTCCTTAACACTGATTTTTTATTTTTTAGCTATTTAAATTCTATTTTTGAGTATTTTTGCCCATTGAACTAAAACTGAGTAGCTTGCAAAAGAAAACTTATTAAACCTTTTTAAGTAACCTATTTGAGCTTAGAGAAACATAAAACAACAGCTTGTTACAATATGAGAGCCAAATGAGATTTTAAGTTAAAAAAAATGCTAAAAACTGACTTCAACTGAGAAGACTGAGATTGATTACTGAAATGAGTTTACATTGAAACATTACAATTACAACTTAGAAGCTTAATTAAAACAATGGAATTCAGGAAATTAATATGACTACACTTCTAACTACTCTACTTACTACTACTACTCACTAACTACTCTCTCTTCTCTTTTTCTTCATTTAAATAGACCAAGGAGGTTTCCTGAACATTTCCCACTTTTGTTGTGAACCATAGGATGAGCAAATTTAATCTGAGCCCTCAATTTATTTTGACCGGAAATCAATTGTGGTGTCTTTTTGGATTGCCAGGATGTCCATAGTGGGTTGGTGGTATCTTGTGAGAGTAGTGGGATGGGGGAACGTGTTTGGGGGGGGGGGGGTGCTTTTGAGGTGGTGGTGGTGTGTAGCAGTGGTGGTGTTGGGAGATGGTGGAGTAACCAGAGGTTAAATGGGGGAGGTAGGAGAAAGGGTGAGTTTGACTAAGGGTTGACCGGAGTGGTTTTTAGTATCAAAAGTGAGGTGGGCTTGGGTGGTAAATGAGCCAGGGGATATAAGGGGAGTGGATTGATTATTTTGGGTTGGGTTAATAAAGATGGGGTATTTGGTGGATTGGATTAAATGGTTGATAAGGTGGGCTGGTGAGGGTGTTGTAGTGTTGGGTTATTAGTAAAGGGTGTTTGTTTGTTACGCTTAAAATTCACAAGGACCATTCATGTATTTTCTAAAAACCCAGGGGCTGAAACTGAATCTTTCCCAAAGTACAAGTAAGGGTAATTCCTGCCAAGTATGAATGATCCAAGGTCAAAATTGCAATTTTCCACTTATGGACCTCCAGGGACTAAAACTGCCATTTTATAAACTTAGAGGACCAAAAGTGTAATTCCTTCAATCTTTCCACCAAAGGGTCATTTGTGATGACTTTTGAGTTTCCAAGGACCAATAATGATTATTCTTCCAAAAATATCCCACCAGGGACCAAATCTACCAAAAGTGAAACTCTAGGGACTAAACTTATAAATTCTCAAAACTTTTCACCCAAAGACCATTTTTGATAACTTTTGATTTTTAAAGGACTTGGGTTGACTTATCTTTCAAAATAAATGCTCAGGGACTAATTTTGACAAGTTTTGAAACTTGGAGGACTGAAACTGCTAATTATGCAAACTTTGATTGTTTTTCATCTGGTTTTACTCATTTTGCATCTGAAACATATAAAACACGATCTTTGGGATATTTTCTGTATTTTGATGCATTTCTGGGTGTTTTTAAACGTTTTGCAGCTCAGATTTGACAAAAAATGATGAGTGTTTGAGCACTCATCAGAAGCCAATCAATCAACCACAACACGGAGTGTTCATATCAACAAATCCATCAGTCAATCTGGGTAGAGTAAGTAGGAAAATGAAATATCCTATAAGGTATGATTTTAAATCATCATTTCCCTACAATTTGGCTAATTCACACCCTCATGATGTTTATTTCTATTTTCCTCCACACTTGATTTCAAGTGAGGGGATGAACACCCTTTTACTCGTAAAATAAGGGTAGAGTCAAGCTCGTGACTTGAACAAAAACAAGCGCTTCGTGGGAGGCACCCCATGCTTATCTTTTTATTTAATTTTTATTTTTGCTTTTCATTTTTAGTAGCATAGTTGGTTTGGTATGCTTTGTGTTAATGATTTGCAGGTCCTAAAGGAAGCATTGCGATGGGGAACAAATTTTTGAACTTTCACTCCAAGAAATATTCTCCAGGGCGTTGCTACGGCGTAGCTCTACCATAGACTACGCTGTAGCACCCTCCAGGTTTCATATTGGATTTATTCAACAACTACGGCGTAGCACCCCATTTAAGCTACACCGTAGCTACCTTCTGAACCTTAAAAATGATTTTTATTTTACAAAACATTTTTTAAACTTGTATTAGTTTTTAAATGAACTTTGTGGGTGTGTTCCCGGTAAACCCTCACGAGACTTCACTCGTCCACTTGGGACACCAAGTGGTTTAAAAGGCTTGTTGCATACGCTAAATGCAACCGTGATTCCTACGAAAGTGAGTTAGGTTTTCTTTTTATTTTTCTTTTTCTTTTTAGGTTTTATGCTTTTGGTAGTTGTGGGATTCCAGGGAATTAAAATTTGCTCATATGGTGTAGTGAAGGCACCTTTCTCAACATGATCCTTCTATTTTCAAGAGTGAATTTCAGGGAAGTTCTCGTTCTAATTCTACTTTTCCTCCTTATTTTTTATTTTATGTGCAAAAGGGACTTTGTACAACTCAAGTGGGGGGACGGGAGTAGAATTATTTACATGAACTTTGTTTTGCCCTTAATTTTCTAGTTTATTTTGAAAAATTGTGCCACTTTTAAAACTTTTGACATGTTTTTCCAAACCTAACTAGAATGGGCCTTAGCCGAGCATATTAACCCTTAATACCATAGTGTGGTTTAGCCTATTTCAGTTTCACCCTATTTTACCCAAAATCCACCAAAAATATGAGTGTGCCGGTAGTTTGTAAACTTTAGAACTTGGCTTTTACATCATTTTGAAACCGTGTACGAGTAGTGTATTGAGATTTCTTAATACATTTGAAAGAAACTTTTTAAGAAGGCAATATTTTAGGATTATCACCCAAATAACCTTTATGTATGTGTTTATCGACTAGTCACATCGACTATTCGACCCCAGTGTTAAAACCCTTTGTTGCACTCACCTTTAGTGCAAGATACCCCTAGATACACCCTTTTGAGCCTATCCTTTCGTTTCTTACCCATATTATTGTTTTGATACACCTTAGCCTACCGTGTAGTCTCTGTTTATGATTGGGAAGTTGCCACTTGTTTTAATTTGAGGTCCAAGTCAAGAGGTTCAAGAATCATACCTACGTTGAAGACTCATCATTGAAGATCATGAGGAAACCCACTATTGTACATGTATTGTTCATCCCAGGTGGGGGGATATGTTATGATTAGTTAAAAAAATGTGAATTTCCGTATGTAGATATGTTTACTTTGGTGCATCCTTGTATAGCACCGTAATAAGAGCTTTGAAAGATTTAGCATCGAAGAGGCCACTTCGGTCATATTTGAAGAATGAAGCTGTTGGTTCTTAATCACCAACATGAAGACCAAGTGTGGTGCCCCATCATGACGTCCTCTAATGGCACACACTTGTTACATGATCCCATTATCGCATTTTAAAACTTGGACTTTGGATGAACGGCAAGTGGTAGAAACTCGGTTATAGGCTAAGACTATTTGTTTTCTTTTTCATTTTACACCATTATTGTGCATCCCATGTCTTATCCTACCCTTTAGTTGTGAATCATGCTTTGGTGAGGGATTTGAGCAGTCATTGGTGTCTTGCCCGGCGTTCCGGTCATGTACCATTGCCTTTGTCGCCCTTGCCGTAGTATGTTAGTAACAACGCTACACCCAAATAGCCTTATATGTGTTCACCCAATATTGCCTTTAAGAATTGTTTTGACCTTAGCTCTAGTGGTAGAGATTTGTGTAACTGCCAAGCCTATGATAAAATACATTCTATGACTGTGCGTTGAGTGATCACCCCAAAATTAACACTTAGATTAGGATAGAGATGTGAGTGTTTGTTCCAATTTTGTGAGGTGTTCGGCTTTGATAAATTCTAGCATAGGGAGTTTTTAATTCATATTCTCCAGTTTCTTGGGGGATATCTTTTTGAAAATCATTCTTATAAGGTCCTTGAGGGCAAGTAGAGTTCAAGTAGGGGATATTTGAAAACATCAAATTTACCCCCAATCTAAATGTTAATTTCCCCCTTAAAATACTCATCTTTTCTACTTTTATGAAGAATATATACTTTTATTCTTCCTATTTTGGTTTCAGGGTAAAGATGAGTAAAAGAACGAACTTATGCGAAAATGGAAGGACTTCGGAGCAAATACGTGGAAATTATGGATTCTGCACTAACTACGGCGTAGAGGTTCATCTACCTACGCCGTAGCAAGGCTTCACGAAGACTACGCCGTAGAAGCTCTCCTACCTACGGCGTAATGAAGAATTTATGAAGACTACGGCGTAGCCCAACAATAGGCTACGGCGTAGAAGTCCACTAAAGAACACTACGGAGTAGGCAACTTTCCAATCTACGACGTAGGATCTCATTTGAGGTAGTAAAGAACTAACGAGGCCAAGGAAGAAGCTACGGCGTAGCAACCTTATATACTATGCCGTAGGATGCTTATCATGAAGACTTTACACCCGTGACACTTGATCAAGTTACGGTGTAACACAATTTGCAAAGGTTACGGCGTAGCAACTCTAATACGCTACGCCGTAACATAGTCGGGGCCTATAAATACCAACCTTAATTCTGAGTTTTCACATCACTTCCCATCTCTTCACCACAGCAACGTTGGGAAGAACTCAGGAAGGAGGGAGAACGAAGTTCTAGCCACATCCAAGTCAATTCCGAGGGAGGAATTACACACCAATCATAAGTGTTTTCATTCCTTTACTTTGTATTCGATTCATGCTTAGATTTGTATTAACTTAACATTGTTTTACTATAATTATGAACATGAGTGGCTAAACACCTTTTGGTGTTAGCCTAGTTATGAAATTGTTATGTTATTGATTTAGTTTTTCACGCATCTATTATCTATTGTTTGTTTACTTTCATGGCGAGGCTTGGGACACTCTAGTTCCCGTAGTGATTAGCGTTGGTTGTTCTCTAGATACTTGTGGAATTAACCCTATGAAGCAAGTCGCTAGGGATGTGACTTGGTGATAGCAATATCACCATACATGTGCGAATTAACCCTAGGACACCCTACCAATGCTAGACACTTAATAGAGTCAGAGGGGTGTGAGATCTGACCATGCCGCATTCGTTAGCCTTGTCCATGTTAGTAGAGGAACTTAATGAATTTTATGTCTTCATATTGATGAACCCAAGGCTTTACAATAGCTTTGGATAGGACAAGGTATAAGATAGTGTGGAAAACTAGAAGGGGGGGTTGAATAGTTTTACGTCCTTTTAAATTTATAAATACAAGTTTGTTTTAAAAACTTCGATTCTAGTTTATGTGAATTCAATACTTGCACTATATGAACAATTGTATGGTAACTAACTAACAAAACTAATATAGTAAAGGTAAATAAATAAGTAATGAGAAGAGTTAGAAAGATCAAACCACAACACAAGGATTTATAGTGGTTCGGCTACAAGGACACCTTCCTTGTTCCTACTCCACTCCCCGAGCCACCTACTCGAGAGTTTTCTTCACTATGTCAACAAACTCCCTTTTGGCGGAGAAAACCTTACACACCAATTTACACACCACACAACTTCACAACTTGATCACGCCTTCTACACAACTTCTTCACACCAATAAGCTACACACCAATCTTCTTCACAACTATCTTCTACACACCAATCTTCTACTTCACACCTATCTTCACAACTATCCTACTTCACTACTTATCAACTTCTATTATCTACACAACTAATCACAAGCACAACACAATATTCACAAATGAATATATATATACACTATGCACAACTATTCTTCAACACTTCTTGAGCTTGGTTGTAGAGAAAGTGTTCTTCTTTTGCACTTTGAATGAGAATGGATGATTAGGGATTTAATCACTTGAAACAAGAATTAATATAGTAATGATCAAAGGGTTTTATAGAATATTTAGAGAGTTATAGATCTGAAAATTTCGTGCAAAAGGTGGGGAAAAATTCCAAAATTAAGGTGGTATTTATAGGAGAAGAATTCTGACAGTTTCTGACAGGGGAGCCTGGCCGGTCCCCTTAAATCATGGCCGGCCCCCTTAAAATTAAGGGGACCGCCCCACATAATTAAGGGGGCCGCCCAACTGTAACGGCCAGAAAACTTGTCTTTTAGTGGGGAAAGTTTATTTGGTGAAAAACTAACTGATTTTGGTTAAATATTTGAAATCATATATTTAGTATGATTAAAACATTTTTCTTTATTACCAAAAGTGTTTTTCAAAAATATATAATATGTTTATATGATTAAATAAACTTTGTGTTAATTAATTAACTACCCCTTTGATCATGAGATGTATTAAGCACTTGTTTATCCATACCTTAAGTGATTAAGTTGGATATAGTGATATAAACTAGCTTAATACTTGTTTACGTAGTAATCTTACGATTGACGAGTTTACATTTTGTGATCGTCAAAATATAGAGATATCAAAAAATATAAATAACGTTTTCATACATTATTTATGTCAACAATCTCCCCCTTTTTGATGATTACAAAATTTAAACTCATTAATCGAAGATTAGTATATATTCAAGTATTATTTTGAGTTTATATCACTTCTCCCCCTTTTTGTTAGCATCAAAAAGGTTATCCCATGTTAATGGAAGCTCCCCCTTGAAGTATACTCCCCCTCGTTTTGAGGCCAAGAGGAATCGAGATATGGATATCTTGCAAAAATATTTAGTGGCAAGGAACATATATATGTATATAGCATGTAAAAGTGTAAACTAAACATAACCATATCATTAATCAAGTGAAATGAAATCAAGCATTACATCAACAAGTGAAATAGGTAATGCAACTAACAAGAGCCTTTAAAGGCTTACAATCATCATAGAAATAATAAACCAAGTCTCAAACATGAGAGTCCTCTCTAAAGCTTGCCATCCAAAAAGGTTTAACATAATTTTATTTGTGAAACACCAAGCATGTTTAGTTGGGAGGAATGGATGGTGAACATGGAGATGATGGTGGTGGAGGTGTGTTTGTTGATGGTGGTTGAGGTGTTGTGTTTGTTGTTTGTGGTTGATGCAACATGTTTTCAATATGAGAAAACATGTATTGGATCTCATCTCTTAATCCGAACACAATTGTTCGGTTGTGAATGCAACAAAGGCAAGTGTCTCCATGAGCTTCAAGCAAGCTCCATGGGACGGGGTTATAGGTTGGTGGGTTGATAGGAGATGATGAGAAGTGTGCATCAAGCGGTGTTAATGGTGATAATGAGAGAGTGAGTGCAAGAGATGTGTTCTCATTGGTAGGTTGTGATGGTTGATCAATTGTTGGAGGAGATAAGTGGGTATTGATGTAGTCATTTATGGATGAAGTGGATGGTATGGAGGAAGTGGAGTTTCCATTTGTTGAAGGTGCTTTAGAGGGTGCATTTGGTACACTAGGAGATGAACATTGAGGTGGTGGAGATGGAGTGGTGTTGTCTTCATTTGTAAGATCAATGAAAAGTTGGTTGGGTGGAATGATGACAAGTTTTTGTTTCTTGGCATTGTTTGAATAGGTGGTTCTTGGTGATGACATGATGATGTTTGATGAATGTTTGAGGATGATGGAAGGTGAATTAAACATGCATGGAGATTATATAGTGGGAAAACATGTTTAGAAGTGGAATTAATTTGAAATTGCAATGTTATATTCCAAAATCAGTTTAGTTTTTAAGGGAAATGGTAGCTGGGACTAGCAAAAAGGGATCACAAGATGCAAAAGAAAACAGTGTAAAAACTGTTCCAGATGGCCGGTCCCCTTAAATGGAGGCCGGTCCCCTTAATTTTAAGGGGGCCGCCCTTTATGATTTAAGGGGGCCGCCCATCTGACGACCCAGAAACCAAAAATTTCAAAAATTTTCTGGAAAAATGTTATGTTCTGTTTTGTATTTGCAGCAAGCTCTATTTGGACATTTCACATTTGTTTTGGTCTATTAGAAAGCATACATATCATATAGTTATATAAACATTAACTAATAATGCAAACATATATATGGATTAAGAGAAGCATACATTAAAAAAATATCAAAGATAATCAAGTTAGCATCCTAAACAAATATCCAAATAACAAGTACTTCCGAATATACTTCGGACAAATAGCACACAAGACATAAAAATTAAATATTGTTTAACAAACATAATCCAAGCACATTATTACTTTTTCTTCCCAAAGATGCCCTTCAAAGTTTTTCCGATAGACTTGAAGCCACCTCTAACTTCTTCGTGCAAGCTCTTTTGTCTTCTAAGCATCTCGGTAGTTCATTCATGAAGCACTTCTTCGTTTTGATCACAAGGAGATGGGGTAGAATACTCGGGATAGTCAAGATCCTCTAAATTGTCAACGAACTCAGAAAACGAAGGGGTACTAGCATCATGGATGTTTTCCTCCTCATCGTCATCATCTTGCCTTGAGGATGATCCATGAAAGCTATGACGACGAGGTTTACCCTTGTCACTTCGAGTTTGTTGAGCTTGTTTTAGAGCGAGAGGACGTAGAGTGGGGTAGATGGACTCATAGATACTATTGTCAAGATCGGGGTAGTACTCGATAACATGACGATAGATACGAGTAAGGAACATTCCATATGGAAGGTTGGCTTTGGGAGTTTTTCTAGCACACTCAATCCATTTGATAAAGAAGTAGGCCAAATTGTACGGCTTTTCGACAGCTATACAATACAACATGTGAGCAAGGCTAGCCGGGAGATGGTCCCGGTGACCTCCAGTACCAAACGCATTCTCACGAATGAGTTCTTCCCAACGCTTCATGTGAGGGCTTAATTCTTTGAGGAGAAGTTGGTATGGAGAGATTTGAATGTTTTTGGATTTTATTTTCGACTTGTGGTGGCACGATCTATACCAAGGACTTGACGAATTTCGTCGGGATGAGGAATTTCGTCGAGATAGGGACCGAAGGTTGGTCGATAACGATTAAGAGATTTGAGGTCCCACTCGTTTGAGAAAACGGCTTGACCTCTAAATGGAATTTGGAGGATATGACCAAATTGTTCGAGAGTTAGGGTGATAAATTCATTTTGAATCATGAAAGAGATGGTGATGAAACCAAGATCATTGGCTTGGACGGTGACTTGGCTATAGAAATCCATTATGAAGCGAGGAATGATAGGTTCATTTATTTCATAAAGACAATTGAAGTTGATGCTTGAAAACAAGCGATTTATGTACTCGGATTGAGCAAAAGCAAGATCTACTACACGTCCCTCATGAACATTTCTATCTTCAATTTGACGATAGATAAGTCCAATGGAAGGAGATGTGGTAGGGAGTTGGGAAACTTTAGGAATGTAGTTTTTAGTGTGAGAAAGATCTTCGGTAGTTGCTTTGGGCATTTTCACCTAAACACATCAACAATACAAAAAGACCAAAATAAATATAAAGAAAGATAAAAATATATGTTTATTGTTAAGGCTTATGTTGGAACGTAAATATACTTCGTTACTAATCCTAAGAAGTAGATTACCATGTTCCTAAGTATTGTTTTTAACTCATTTTAGATATACTTTACGATGTTTAATGAGTAGTTATGGACAAATCCAAACACTCCTTTAAACATCTTAATATATCGTGAAATTTACTAGATTTACATTAGATTGTAAAACTAGCTATTTCTTGCGAGTTTCTTATGCATGTGATTTGTTTTTGAAAAAGATGGTTTGTATTTTTACTTAAAAATGTCATTTTCAGTAATAAACCAAACGCTTCCTTAACTATTGACTTATACCACTAGTATGTCAATATATATATGAATTATATATCTTGACAAGTCTGATTAGTAATTTTTAGGTTCATAATTATAACAAAGTTTTATAAAAATTATAATGACTATGTTTCAATATTATTTGGACATAATCCAAACACCCCTATATTGTGAACCAATATGAATTTTCTTAGTCGAAAGATGTAATTTCAATTTTTACAAGTTACACAAGTATAATGTGATTAGTTTTAACACGTTTAAAAATCATTATTCAACAATGAGTTTACTAAAAATTTTGAAAAGGAGTGTATGAAATTTTTCAAAAATTTTCGACATGATAGTTTATAATAACTAGTTTCTAGTGTTGATTAATCATCCTAATCCTAGGGGAAGCATTTGGTTATGGAGTTTTAAGACTTAATTCGAAAGAAATTATGAAATTTGACGAATTTTATAAAACATGCATAATCATGAGTATGATCAAATGAGATGAAATTAGATGAAATGTGTTATGAAAAACTTACAATAAGTAATGGTGAATGTGTTAGATGAATTTGCCCTTTGCGAATTAGCCCGAATTATGTGATTTGGAAGTGATTTGAGAGGTTTTTGGGTTTTTGTTTTCGTCACAGCAGAAGCAGTGGAAGGGGTGTATGAAAAAGTGGAGTGTTTGGCAAAAGGAAAAAGAAGAAAAACGGATTTGAACAATCAGATGGCCGGCCCCCTTAAACATTAAGGGGGCCGCCCTTCATTTGGCTGCCGGTCCCCTTAAACATTAAGGGGGCCGCCCTCCAAAAATCGATTTTTGTGATTTTGGGTTCTGGAAGGAGTAGAAAATTATTCATATGTATGTATTAGATTTATATTTAATTAAAAATACGTTGGAGGGTATTCGCACGAAAGGAATTACTTGACACTTTTAATCGACAATTTGCCAATTAAATTTTCTTGATCGTTTCGGATGAAATTTATCAAGTTGTCAAGTACACGAGAACGTTGTGGAAGATTAATAAGTATATGTGTATATATATATATATATATATATATATATATATATATATATATATATATATATATATATATATATATATATATATATATATATATATATATATATATATATATGTATGTAGTATGGGCTTATAAGACGAGAATAAAAGATGGAGACGAATGCAACGGAAGCCGGGAGTTTGTTTCATCCATAGATTTTTCGACTCATCTCTCTTCATCAGCATGAGTGTTGTTGAACAATTAAGTTCAATAAGGCAAGTGGGGAAAAGAAAAGGTTCGTAAACGAACAATTTCTAGTTCTAGAAAATCAACAAATGAGTTTTCTAGGTTATAAGATCCTAGATATAACTAAGTGTATATATATATATATATATATATATATATATTTAGATATAGTGTATATATATATATATATATACATATATATATATATATATATTTAGATATAGTATAAGTAAATAAGTATATATATGTATAGAAGAAAAGACTAGAGAGAATAATGAACCAATCAAAATCACATAAAAGCTAGATACTAAACTAAGCATGTATTTGTTTACAATGAAATAAAAGGAAATGTGTACCTTTCGTCTTCAATGTGTTAAACTTCAAAATCTTCAAAGGAAAGTCTGAATACGAGGTGACATTAAAGATTTCCATGTATGAGTGGTGAAAGTTTTCACGTTGGTCCCCATGGTCTTATTTGACCAAAGTTGTTTGTCCCGAACATGTTATGTATTTGACTTGGGTGAATATATGGTGGAAACATTCCCCATGGATTGAAGTTCCACATTTGTTGATTATTGTTAAAGTTTTGTCTACTTTGGTTTACTCTTGATTGAGGTGTTTTAGGTTTAGGGTAAGAGTTATTTGGTTTCCTAGGTGGTGGTGTTTTAGATCTTGTTTTAGTTTTGGACGATCCTACTTCGGTTTTTAAAGATGGTTTATAAAATGGTTTTATTTCTTCATTACTAGCTAGATGTATTTTCTTATCATTTATGAGTATATACTCAGGATTAGGTTTTGAAGGTTTTAGTTCTTTAAGTTCGCTTTCAAATTTAACATTTTTAACTTCACTTGTTGAGGCTTCGGTTGAGTTGAAACCTAGACCGGTTTTATCTCCGAATATTCTTTGAAAACTTATAATTTTACTAAGTGAGTTACTACTATTTTCAAATTTATCAAGTTTACAAATTTCTTCCTTAAGTTTGTTGTTTTCACTTCTAAGTGCTTGACATGATTTACATTCTTCAAAAGTTTCTTTACCTTTCTCAAGTTGATGTATTTTAATTTTTACTTCAAGTTCTTCATTTTCTAATTGGTTATTTATGTATTTTAGTGATTTGTTTTTAGCCATAACTTGTTGTCCTAGTTTGCATAATCTATTGTATTCACTATCTAAGTCTTTTTCATCTAATGATAAATTTTCATCACTAAAATATTCGGTTTCGAAACGTACCTCACTTGATGTTTTAGCCATGAGACACTTTTCTTCCTTTGTTGTTTCTTTCTCATCTTCATCGCTATCACTCCAGGCACATCCAACAAACGCTCTTTGATTTTGATCTCTTGTCATCATTGGACATTTTCCAATAAGGTTATTCGGATCACCACACTTGAAACATTTTCTTTCATTCTTGCTATACTTGTCATCATTATTCTTTTGAGATGTTCTTCTTTCATCGTGTGGTTGTCTAACGAATCTTCCTCGCCTTTTGAAGAATTTCTTGAAATCTCTTACGGCCATGGCATATTCTTCGTCTTCACTTTCGAAAGATGAGCTATCTTCGTTGTTGGATTCCTTTCTAGCTTTCAAGGCGATTGACTTGCTTTGCTCTCGTTTCCCTTTAACCATTTCGGAGTCCTTCTTTATTATAGCTTCGTAGACTTTTAAATTACCAATTAATTCATCAAGTTGTAGCGTTGACAAATTCTTCGATTCTTCAATAGCCATCACTTTAGCTCGCCATTTTGGGTGAAGAGCTCTAAGAAACTTCCTAACAAAATTCTTACTAGAGAAATTCTCATCAAGTGCTTTTAAACTTGTGATTATGGTGTTAAATCTAGCAAAAGCATTATCAATTGATTCCTCTTCCGGAATCATGAATTGCTCATATTGTTGAACAAGTAGATCTATTTTGTTATCTTTGACTTGATTATTACCTTGGTGGGTTATTAACAAAGAGTTCCAAATTTCTTTTGCGGTTTCACACATAAAGATCCTTTCGTACTCTTTACGTGGTAGCGCATTGTAAATAACCATTTTTGCTTCATTATTTTTAGCAAGTTTGCTTTTTAAATCATCATTTTGTTTTTCAAAAGGTACGATTTCATCTTTCTTAGTTTCGGGGTTATTTTGAATAGGTAAAAAATCACCATTGGTAATAATATGCCAAAGATCTAGATCTTTTGATTTCACATAAGTTTCGAATCGATTTTTCCAATATAAAAATCCATCACTTTCAAATAGTGGTGGTCTTTGCATAGATTGCCCTTCTAAATATTTTTCAGATTTCATAGATCGTTACAAGTTTTAAAATACAATATATTTTAAAGATCATGCTAGACGTGGCTCCTGATACCAATTGTGGAAAACTAGAAGGGGGGGTTGAATAGTTTTACGTCCTTTTAAATTTATAAGTACAAGTTTGTTTTAAAAACTTCGATTATAGTTTATGTGAATTCAATACTTGCACTATATGAACAATTGTATGGTAACTAACTAACAAAACTAATATAGTAAAGGTAAATAAATAAGTAATGAGAAGAGTTAGAAAGATCAAACCACAACATAAGGATTTATAGTGGTTCGGCTACAAGGACACCTTCCTTGTTCCTACTCCACTCCCCGAGTCACCTACTCGAGAGTTTTCTTCACTATGTCAACAACCTCCCTTTTGGCGGAGAAAACCTTACACACCAATTTACACACCACACAACTTCACAACTTGATCATGCCTTCTACACAACTTCTTCACACCAATAAGCTACACACCAATCTTCTTCACAACTATCTTCTACACACCAATCTTCTACTTCACACCTATCTTCACAACTATCCTACTTCACTACTTATCAACCTCTATTATCTACACAACTAATCACAAGCACAACACAATATTCACAAATGAATATATATATACACTATGCACAACTATTCTTCAACACTTCTTGAGCTTGGTTGTAGAGAAAGTGTTCTTCTTTTGCACTTTGAATAAGAATGGATGATTAGGGATTTAATAACTTGAAACAAGGATTAATATACTAATGATCAAAGGGTTTTAGAGAATGTTTAGAGAGTTATAGATCTGAAAATTTCGTGCAAAAGGTGGGGAAAAATTCCAGAATTAAGGTGGTATTTATAGGAGAAGAATTCTGACAGGGGAGCCTGGCCGGTCCCCTTAAATCATGGCCAGCCCCCTTAAAATTAAGGGGACCGCCCCTTATAATTAAGGGGGCCGCCCAACTGTAACGGCCAGAAAACTTGTCTTTTAGTGGGGAAAGTTTATTTGGTGAAAAACTAACTGATTTTGGTTAAATATTTGAAATCATATATTTAGTATGATTAAAACATTTTTCTTTATTACCAAAAATGTTTTTCAAAAATATATAATATGTTTATATGATTAAATAAACTTTGTGTTAATTAATTAACTACCCCTTTGATCATGAGATGTATTAAGCACTTGTTAATCCATACCTTAAGTGATTAAGTTGGATATAGTGATATAAACTAGCTTAATACTTGTTTACGTAGTAATCTTACGATTGACGAGTTTACATTTTGTGATCGTCAAAATATAGAGATATCGAAAAATATAAATAACGTTTTCATACATTATTTATGTCAACAGTTAGATCTAGGCGAATTTGACCATCTGACCCGAAATGAATATTGAATCCCCGAACGATATGATAGGATGCACCTATAGGAAAACTAGTCATGATCATAACAAGAGTAGTAATTAGGTTAACACTACTTCTCTTTACTAATTTTCTTCTATTTAATTTATTGTCTTGTTATTACTTTTAATTAGTTTAATTAATCTTTCAACTCTAAACCCCCTTTTAAACGTGACACAACTTAGATAATTTCCGCACCTTAGCTCTTGGGACGACCTCGGCTTTACCATTTGACTATATCACACACGACTGGATACACTGTCCGTTAGTGTGTAAAAGGTACACCTTAGGTAAACGAGACTTTATAAATATTAAAACCTGGTCAGTAAAACCTGCATCAACTACCATTATATAGGTAGGGAAGTTGTTTACATAAGTTACGATTGGGGATTGGTCAATCGATTGGTTTCCCACGTTCTGTAAGGACCCCAAAGTGTGAACGGAGTCACGAGTTGGGGTAACACTAACCGGTCAACTGAGTGTTGGTGTGTATATTTTCGTGAGAGAATAGTAGCTTAGCTTGATTTGGCTTAGGGATTGGGCCATCTCAAGGAAATGGCTTAGCATTTATAGGGAGGTACTTAGGGTTATGGGAACCCGTAAAGGCGATTCAATGGCCCATGATGACCCATGTGTTGCCCGTCTAGGGAATGGACAAGGATGACACGTGGTGTATCACCCTTGGCTGAGCTGGGTGCATGGAGGGATCCATGCATAGATCTAGCACTACCTCTCCACGAATGGGGTAACAAAACCTAGTGTTCGTTCTAACGACCCTGGCTTGGTTTCCAGCCTTTCTCAAAATCCGATGTTTTTATTCAAATTATTACGTCATTTAAATATTTTATTTAGTAAATATTTTACGAGTTTCATTTTTATTTTTCAATTACCTAACGACAATAATTCCCGGAATCAAAACTACACTCTAAACACTAGATATGAAAACATTTAGTTCTCTTAAATCCACCTCATCATTTCCCCCTCCTCTCTCTTGTTTGGACGTGTAAAGGAAAGGATCACGAAGACTTATTAGTCTTGGTGATAATGACTGACACCATTAAACTAATAAACAACACACCCTTAGTCCTTATGTTACCTAAATAAAGATCTCTTACACACTAATGAGTCACCCCATGACTCACTAGGACACATGGGAGGTCTTGGGTTCAATCTTGCCTAGGATCATTACACATGGTCATACTTAGCTAGGAAGAAAGATGACTAACCTTCCTTATCACCTCCTTTGACTAATCTTGCACCTCCTTTGAATTTCCAAGGTATATATAAGACCCATTTGGTCTTTGTTGTTGCCGTCCCATATAGCTCACACAAACACACTCTCCTTTGCTAATTTGTAACACCCTGAAAATTTTAGAACACAGCGGAAGACTTAATCGGGGTAATTACGTAATTGAATCACAGTCAAACTCATAGGAACATAGTTCAAAAGGTAGAGTTTATATCATTCAATGAAAACTCAAATATTCAAAGTACAAAACATTTTCATAAAGAGAATGCTTTCAAAAGAGGTAGTGAGTTTGAAAAGAATGATAAGTTATTTAAATAAAAGGGAGGTCCTGTACCCTTTTGCCAGCTCCGTGCCATCATGCCGCTAATTACCTGAGATAAACATGCTAAAAATGTCAACAGAAAGGTTGAGTGAATCCATAGTAGTTTAAGTTAAGTAGTAGTTTGAACACAAGGCAACAGTTTTGAAAACAACGTACTCGCAGAATAGCTCGGTAGTGGTTATGCATAAAAATTAATCTATACATATGATATTGCTCATAAGTTTCACGAATCGCAAGCCTTGACAGTCATGTATGTAATCAGCTACACCACTAAGGATGTAGCTGACAAAGGGGCCCTCAAGGGACACTATGCTAGATTCCCCAAAAGTACGAATATAGCTCACCTCCTGACAACAATCTGATTTGCCTTAGGTGGTTGCTGTTCCCAATAGATCTATTAACTATATTTCGCGCTCACTCGCAAGTGATTAAGGTTCGTGAAAGAGGGACTTTTAGCATAAGGTAACTTAGGCAATACCAGGAAAATAATCGCATACTAAAAATACTTGTATTCGGTTTATCGCATGTATCTCCCCACGGGGTTTAGAAAACAATATAAAAATGTGGGACTATGAACTCACCTCGGTAATGTAGAATTCAACTAGTGCTCAAGTGAGAGCTATAAATGGTTATGAATAGCAGTGAACAGCTTCCGACCCGCGACCTAAATTAACGTGATATATATATATATATATATATATATATATATATATATATATATATATATATATATATATATATATATATATATATATATATATATTATCGGTGATTCGGATATGAAGTGTGAATGACGAATGGGAAATCTTCAAATGTAGTAATGTCGGATTACTCGTTTTTAACATGTCTCAAAATAAATAGCATGGTTATTTATATGAATTACGTCATTGAATTATATAAGTAAAAATATTGATCTTAAATATTTTTAGTTAATAGATTGTAAGTTTATATTAATATATTTTGTAAAAGAAATATATTAAGTAAAATGATTTAGTAATTAAAAGTTATTGGTTTATGGCAAATAAAACCTTTAAGTATGTCGAAGGTTACACTTTAACCCTTACGTCGAAAATAATTACATTTTAGTCCAAATTAGTACTTTTATACTTATCTTTCACAAAATGACAGTTTATATCCTTGGTTTTTATTAAAAACTTACTGTTTCAATATAGATCCGAAAGTTTCATGGTTTTGACACTTTTAGTCCCTTAACGAATTAATTTGTAAAAATAGTCAAAAGTTAAGTTTTCGAAAAAAGTGAACTTTTATATTTTATAAAAACTCAACGTTTTATTTTATAAAAACTTCACAAACTTAGTTCTCGATGTTTAGTTATTCGAATTTATATTTTTCAGATTTTTAGAAAAACATTAAAAGTTTAGTGGGCTCTGTGGAAAACTAGAAGGGGGTTGAATAGTTTTACGCCTTTTTAATTTGTTACAAAAGATTGTTTGAGTGTTTTCTTTATTTTCAAAAATTTAGATTCGATAATATGTGATTTTAAGTCTTGCACAATATAAACAACAATAAATATGTACGATATAGCAATAATAATGTAAGTAAAGAAATAAATGAGAGACGAAAAGATCGAACCGCGAGACAAGAGATTTATAGTGGTTCGGCTACAAGGACACCTTCCTTGCCCTACTCCACTCCCCGAGCACCTAACTCGAGAGTTTTCTTCACTATGTCAACAAGCTCCCTTATGGCGGAGAAAACCTTACACACCAATGTACACACCACAACTTCGTCACAACTTAATCACAACTTCTACACAACCTCTTCACACCAATCTACTTCACAACTTTCTACTTCACACCTATCTACTTCACACCAACCTTCTTCACAACTTTCTACTTCACACCTATCTACTTCACACCAATCTTCTTCACTACAATCTATTTCCTAACTCTTCTCCTTCACAACAAACTACTAACCAATCACACTATCTATAAACCTAGCTAAACTATCTACTATCAAATATTCACAACTAATTACACAAAGAGATAGATACTATTGATGATGCTCTAACAACTTGGATGTGGAGGTACAACAAGTTGTAATACTTCTAGTCTAGGAGGATAGAAGTATTCTTCTCTTGCACTTGAGAGGATGATGTTTGGATCACTTTGAAACAAAGATTTATGTATGTATGATCAAAGGATTAAGAGAATAGAAATGGAGATCTAGAACAGAAAGTTTAGGAGTGCAAAAGGTGAGCAAAATCTGTGGAATGAACTAGTATTTATAGGGAGCAAAAATACTATTCTGGAGCGTGGCCGATCCCCTTAATTAGGGGGCGGTCCCCTTAATGATTAAGGGGGCCGCCTAGTATAATTAAGGGGGCCGCCCTCCTGAACATTGGAGTTTTTTGACCTTTTGTGAGGAAGGTTTTTCTGGATAAAATTTACCATTTTTGGTTGGAAATTTGAAATCATATATTTATAATGATTTAAACATATTCTTTAATTCCAAAAATGTTTTATGAAAGATATTAAGTGTTTATGATATTTTATAAAAGTTCTAGTGATTTAGAAAAATTTTCCTTTGATCATAGATTACAATAAACACTTTGTTTATTCATACCTTAAGTGATTTGGATGTAAAGAGAATATTAATCACTAAATACTTGTTTACGTCATAAATTTTAGATCAATGGGTTTATGTTTTGTAATTATCAAAACATAGAGATATTCATAATATGTTAATAATATTTTTAGGCATTATTTATGTCAACAATCTCCCCCTTTTTGATTATTACAAAACCTTAAACTCATTAGGTCTAAAATTTATTTTTAGAGAAGTATTTTAAAGTTTATTATTCTCTTCTCCCCCTTTTTGTAAAATCAAAAAGGTTAAACCGAGTAAGCTTCATAGAAGAAGTTAAACGGGTAGAAAGCTCCCCCTTGATGTATGCTCCCCTTCATTTGAGAGCACCAAGGAAACGAGCTAAGGAAAGCTTGGCTACATAAAAAAAACATGCAAGGAGGACAAGACATATATATGCAAAGCAACAATTATGCAAATAAAAATAGATTCATTCAAGCATATAAGAGACAATCATAGAAATGATCATCATTACAACATTCAATATGCTTGAAGCATATTGATTACAATAAAACAAAAGAAACAACATAGTCCTATATTGCCGAAGAGAACACTTGGACTTGCTTGCAACCCATGGTTGAGTGTTTTATTTGCTTGAGGGGAACATAAGCATAAAGCTTAGTTGTTTGATGGAGAGGGATATGGAGTGGGGTATGGTGCGGAAGAGGTGGATCTCACTATGTTGTATCGAGTTAAGGGTGGTATTGGGTGAGGACGAGTGAGAAGATATTCAATCCAAGAAATATCTTCACTCAAGTAGAGGATTTGTTTTTGAAGGAAGATGCAACAAGGGCAAAAGTGAGTTGTGTTTGTAACTTGATCCAAGTTGAGAGAGTGGGGTAGGCAATTTGCATAGGGAGATGATGAAGGTTGCCCTTTGTTGCGTTGTGCAAAATGCATAGCAAGGAGATCACTAAGATCATGGATTTGGTTTATTTCATCACGGAACTTTTGCTTTTCCGTGGCAATGTGGAGAGAATCATTGTGTTGATATGGATGAATTGGGTTTGTGTAGTTGGAATTATAGTTTGATGGTTGATCAAACTTGTATGGATCATTATAAGTGGGTGGAGGTTGAGATGTGTAGTTTGGCATAAAAGAAGATGTTTGGCCAATGTTGTATGGTTTGTAAAGAGGATCAAATGAATGTCCTTGTGGGTTTGGTGTAAAGTTTGGGAAGTAAGTAGTTGGAGGTGTTGAGTGATTTCCAACTTCATTGGTTATGATGGATTTGTTTCGAGGGCTTTTTCTTCGCCAAACGGGTTTTTCCGTCATCCTTGCTAGCCTTGAGGCTTTTGGTTTTGGTTTGTTTGGAGAGGTCATGATGGGATGAATGGAGAGTTTTGAAGATTGGGAATATTTATTGTGTAAGATTTGTGTGTTTATTGATGGATAAAGTTTGTTTGGGGGATTAGGACAAAATATGTTGGTGAAAATTGGGAAATGTAGGTTGAAATGGGCTAAAAAGCAGAAAAGATTCTGTAAACCCGACCATCAGATGGCCGGTCCCCTTAATTAGGGGGCGGTCACCTTAATGATTATGGGGGCCGCCTTACATAATTAAGGGGGCCACCCATATGGTGATTTCCAGATTGCCAGAATTGGGTTTTTGGCAGAAAATTTGCAAAAAGGTTGTGTTTTTGGATTTGGATTCGAGCAAGTTTAATTCCTTAAGGCAATATAGCATCTAATCTAATCATGATATAACATGCATGAAAAAACACTTAAGTAAAAGAGCAAACAAGCAATTAATAATAAGCTAGAGGAGACAAGCAAAGGCAAGGGCACTCAATCTTCCTAGGGCAACTATCTTAGATCAAAGGCAAAGGTAGCTAGTGAGTCAAAAACTAGTGATGAAACAAGATGACAACATTATGAGTGATTTTGTCCTAGTGTGTGCCTATATGCAACGAATGTGGAGTTGTGATTGTTTCGACTCCTAAATGCAAAGAAAAATAAGTTTCTTAAGAAACAATCCAAAATCTCCTTGATTTGTTTTTTTCTCGATTCATGAATGTCAATGATATATATTTATACGTTGACAATTTATGTGAGAGTTTATGCATGATTTAGGAAAAGAAGAAATTTTTTTAGTATTTGTCAACAATGCAAGGAAAATGATGTTCATGTAATTCCTAGATGTGAGAATAGTTTTTAAGAAACTTTGATTGGGTTTTACAAGAGAGTATATGCAATGAAAATGAGGTTTCCCAATCTTTAATTTTGTTCAAAATAGATTCCTAGACTTAGAAATGGAGAAGTGGAAGCAAAGTAAATTTTATGCAAGAGAAAAAGTTTGTCTAAATGCAATTGAATTTAGTCAACTTGTTCCATCATTCCTAATCCTAAACGCAAGTGATTGAATAATTCACGCTTAAGGGGTTTAGTGAATATATCCGCAATGTTATCTTCTGATGCAACCTTTTCTATGGTTATGTTTCCTTTTTGTACATTATCCCTAAGGAAGTGGTGGCGTATTTCTATATGTTTGGTCCTAGAGTGTTGCATTGGATTTTTACTTAAATCTATCGCACCTTTGTTATCACACATAATGGGAACATTTTCTAACCTAATGCCATAGTCTATGAGAGCTTGTTTCATCCATAGTGCTTGTTGACATGCCTTTCCAGCGCTTACATATTCGGCTTCGGTGGTAGAAATAGCAAGAGCGGTTTGCTTCTTCGAAAACCAAGATGTTAGACAACATCCCATAAACGTGCAAATACCGCTAGTGCTTTTTCTGTCTACGTAGTCTCCCGCATGATCGGAATCCGCATAGACGATGGTTTCTATGCCGGATCCCTTAGGATACCATAATCCTAAGTGTATAGTGCCTTTAATGTATCGGAAGATACGCTTAACCGCTTCTAGGTGAGAGGTTTTGGGATCCTCTTGAAAACGGGCACAAAGGCAGACACTAAACATGATATCGGGTTTACTTGCCGTCAAGTATAGTAAACTACCTATCATTCCTCTATACTTGGTGTTATCTACGGACTCACCTTCATCATCCTTTGTGAGTTTCACTTCCGTAGACATGGGAGTTTTCATGGGTTTTGAGTCTTCTAGGCCAAATTTCTTAAGCATTTCCTTAATGTACTTAGATTGGTTAAAGAATATTCCATCTTCTAATTGTTTTATTTGTAATCCTAGGAAGAAGTTTAGTTCACCCATCATACTCATCTCAAACTCATCATGCATGATTTTGGCAAATTCATCACACATGTCTTGACAAGTCGATCCAAATATAACGTCATCAACATATATTTGAACAATGATTAGATTTGGGTCTTTCTTTTTAGTGAAAAGAGTGTTATCTACCATTCCCATGGAATAATCATGTTTAATAAGGAAAGCTTTTAATCGATCATACCAAGCTTTGGGAGCTTGTTTGAGTCCATACAAAGCTTTCTTTAACTTATAAACATAATCAGGTTTTGCGAAGTCAATGAATCCTGGAGGTTGTGCCACATAAACCTCCTCATTGATAAAACCGTTAAGGAATGCACTTTTCACGTCCATTTGGAATAACTTAAAATCTAGGGCGCATGCATAGGCAAGTAATATCCTAATAGATTCTAGTCTAGCTACGGGGGCATAAGTTTCGTCATAATCAATTCCTTCTTGTTGATTATAACCTTGGGCAACTAACCTAGCTTTATTCCTAGTTACTCTTCCATTTTCATCTAACTTATTCATATATACCCATTTAGTTCCTATGATGGTCATATTCATTGGATTTGGGACTAATTCCCAAACATCATTTGCCTTAAATTGATTTAATTCTTCTTGCATAGCTATAACCCAACTTTCATCTTTTAAAGCCTCATTAATATTCTTAGGTTCTATTGCTGAGAGGAAACAAAAGAAGTTATTTTTATCTTGGGCTTGTGACCTAAGAGTTCTTTGGTTAAGATGTTCTATTATATTATCTAATGAATGTGATCTAGATTCTTTAATATTTACAATTTCGTTATTTCCTAAGTCAATGTCTTCATTATCATTTCCTATGGGTTTTGTTTTACTAACCTCAATAGCTTCATCTTCGACTAAGTCATCATCTTCTAAAGGTAATGTTTTAGGAGGTGGTGGTGTTTCATCAAATGTTACATTATTGATTCTTCTACTTTCATAGAGTGTTTGTTAAGTATTATATATGCTTTACTATTTTGTGAGTACCCTAAAAATATTCCTTCATATGATTTTAGATCAAGCTTAGTGAGGTAATCCTTAGTGTTTAGAATATAACATTTACTTCCAAATACCCTAAAGTAGCTCAAGTTTGGTTTTCTACCTCTTAGTAACTCATAAGGAGTTTTTTCTAGAATTCTCCTAATTGATCCCCTATTAATAATATATGTTGATGTATCTACAACGTGACACCAAAATTTTTGTGGGATGGATTGTTCATTTAACATTGTTCTACTCATTTCTTGTAGTGACCTATTTTTTCTTTCTACTACGCCATTTGATTGAGGAGTACGAGGAGCGGAGAAATTGTGAGATATTCCCTATATATATAATAGAGCGATAGTTGTATCGAGCGAAGAGAAAAAAAAATTGTTTATTAGAATATTAGTTAAAAAAAAAGAAAATTTATAAAACACACCCTGAGCTTATTAATATTTACAACTTTTTTATATAACAAACTGTATTTGCCAAATATCTAACAGATACCTGCCAGTTTCTTAAATAAAAAAACACTGGGAAAAAGGTCTCTCGATAACGAACAAAACAAGCCCAATATTGATATACTTTTGACGTACGTACGGTTTTATAAAAAATGTTGAAGTTTAATTTATTAGAATATTAGTTAAAAAAAAAAAAAATTTACAAAACACACCCTGAGCTTCTTAATATTTACAACTTTTTTATATAACAAACTGTATTTGCCAAATATCTAACAGATACCTGCCGGTTTCTTAAATAAAAAAATACTGGCAAAAAGGTCTCTCGATAACGAACAAAACAAGCCCAATATTGATATACTTTTGACGTACGTACGGTTTTATAAAAAATGTTGAAGTTTAATATATATAGAGTTTATAAATAAAAGAACTTTCAAAATGCACTCTTAACCTATCAAATAACTTTTGAATTATCCTAAAATTTTTAAAACTATAATGGTTAAAATTAGCCCCGCCGCAACACAAATTAATTCTAAAAAAGTCGTCGTACGATAACTACAGATATATTGCTTCACACAACGTTTGTTCCAAATAAATACAACACGTCTCGGCAAAAAACATACCACGATCTTACAACGAGAAGCCCTACCCAAACATTATTCGTAAATAATTATCGCAAAAATTCCTCAAAAATTCCCGCTGCAACGCAGCGGGCGCCTTCCCACTTGTTCCATTTAAATCACAATATTTTCCGAATTGTACTTCGTTGTCAAATTCCCTACCATGGTCCGTCCTAATGGCTACTATTGTGCATCCTAATTTATTTTGAATCATTTTACTAAATATTTCGAATTTTTCAAAGGCTTGGGTCTTGTCACTTAAAAACCTAGTCCACGTGTATCGTGAATAGTCATCTACTATTACTAAGGTATACTTGTTTCCTCCATAGCTCCGCACAACGGATGGACCAAAAAGATCCATATGTAATAATTCTAGGCACCTAGTAGTGGATACTATATTCTTAGCTTTGTGACTAGCATGAACTTGTTTTCCAATTTTACATGCATCACAAAATTGCTTGTCATATTTTAGGTTAGGCAAGTTTCTAACTAGTTCTTTAGAGGCCAAAGATTGTATTTGTTGCATGTCCTAATCTCCTATGCCACAATGTGGAGTTTTCGTCTAGGGTCGTTAGGCATATCCTATCCTTAGGTTTGTTTCCTAGTTTCATAACATATATGCCTCCTTTCCTAATTCCTCTACCTATAATCTTTCCATTCTTAACTATTTCGCTAACCTCTTCGGTAAAGGTAACTCTACATTTATTATCACATATTTGGCCTATACTAAGCAAGTTATATGTTAAATTATCTACATGCTCAACATTTTCAATAGTAAGTGAGTCTTGAGAAATCGTACCTTTGCCAATGATTTTTCCACTCAAGTCACTACCGAAAATAACGTTACCTCCATTGTATGCCTTATACGTAGAAAATAGCTTACGTAGAAAATAACGTTACCTCCATTGTATCTCTTACGGCCATTGCATATTCTTCGTCTTCACTCTCGTCACTTGAGTCATCATCGTCACTAGGTTCCTTTTTGGCTTTTAGAGCAATGGATTTGGTTTGTTCTTTCTTGACTTTGACTGTTTCCGAATCTCTTCTTATAATTTCTTCATGGACCTTCAAGTTGCCAATAAGTTCATCAAGTGATAATGTCATCAAATTCTTTGATTCTTCAATTCCCATGACCTTAGCTCGCCATTTTGGATGCAATGCCCTAAGAAATTTCCTAACACAATTTTTACTAGAAAATGTCTCATCAAGTGCTTTTAAACTTGTGATAATAGTGTTAAATTTAGCAAAAGCATTATCAATTGATTCCTCTTCCGGAATCGTAAATTGTTCATATTGTTGTACAAGAAAATCTATTTTATTATCTTTGACTTGACTATTACCTTGGTGAGTAATAAGTAGTGATTCCCAAATTTCTTTGGCGGTTTTACACATAAAAATTCTTTCATATTCTTTACGTGGTAACGCATTATAAATTACCATTTTAGCTTCATTATTTTTAGCTAGTTTCTTTTTCAAATCATCATTTTGTTTTTCAAAATGTACAATTTCATCCTTTTTAGTTTCCAGATTTTGTTGAGTGGGAGGAAAATCACCAAAGGTAATAACATGCCAAAGATCAAGATCTTTTGATTTCACATAAGTTTCGAATCTATTTTTCCAATATAAAAATCCATCACTTTCAAATAGTAGTGGTCTTTGCATAGATTGCCCTTTTAAATATTTTTCAGATTCCATAGATCGTTACAAGTTTTAAAATACAATATATTTTAAAAATCTTGCTAGACGTGGCTCTTGATACCAATTGTGGAAAACTAGAAGGGGGGTTGAATAGTTTTACGTCTTTTTAATTTCTTACAAAAGATTGTTTGAGTGTTTTCTTTATTTTCAAAAATTTAGATTCGATAATATGTGATTTTAAGTCTTGCACAATATAAACAACAATAAATATGTACGATATAGCAATAATAATGTAAGTAAAGAAATAAATGAGAGATGGAAAGATCGAACCGCGAGACAAGAGATTTATAGTGGTTCGGCTACAAGGACACCTTCCTTGCCCTACTCCACTCCCCGAGCACCTAACTCGAGAGTTTTCTTCACTATGTCAACAAGCTCCCTTATAGCGGAGAAAACCTTACACACCAATGTACACACCACAACTTCGTCACAACTTAATCACAACTTCTACACAACCTCTTCACACCAATCTACTTCACAACTTTCTACTTCACACCTATCTACTTTACACCAATCTTCTTCACAACTTTCTACTTCATACCTATCTACTTCACGCCAATCTTCTTCACTACAATCTACTTCCTAACTCTTCTCCTTCACAACAAACTACTAACCAATCACACTATCTATAAACCTAGCTAAACTATCTACTATCAAATATTCACAACTAATTACACAAAGAGATAGATACTATTGATGATGCTCTAACAACTTGGATGTGGAGGTCACAACAAGTTGTAATACTTCTAGTCTAGGAGGATAGAAGTATTCTTCTCTTGCACTTGAGAGGATTAAGAGAATAGAAATGGAGATCTAGAACAGAAAGTTTAGGAGTGCAAAAGGTGAGCAAAATCTGTGGAATGAACTAGTATTTATAGGGAGCAAAAATATTGTTCTGGAGCGTGGCCGGTCCCCTTAATTAGGGGGCGGTCCCCTTAATGATTAAGGGGGCCGCCTAGTATAATTAAGGGGGCCGCCCTCCTGAACGTTGGAGTTTTTTGACCTTTTGTGGGGAAGGTTTTTCTGGATAGAATTTACCATTTTTGGTTGGAAATTTGAAATCATATATTTATAATGATTTAAACATATTCTTTAATTCCAAAAATGTTTTATGAAAGATATTAAGTGTTTATGACATTTTATAAAAGTTCTAGTGATTTAGAAAAATTTTCTTTTGATCATAGATTCCAATAAACACTTTGTTTATTCATACGTTAAGTGATTTGGATGTAAAGAGAATATTAATCACTAAATACTTTTTTACGTCATAAATTTTAGATCAATGGGTTTATGTTTTTTAATTATCAAAACATAGAGATATTGATAATATGTTAATAATGTTTTTAGGCATTATTTATGTCAACAGGCTCGTTAGCCCGTTAGGCCCAATCGTTTAGTTTTGAAATTTTAGAGACGTGGCTCGACTGAGCTTTAGGTTTAGGTCGTTACGAGCTATCGTGTAACGTTATAATTCATGCATGATCATTCATGTTGGGTTATCTTAGTTTACGGATACAAGTGGCTGAACAATATATATATATATATATATATATATATATATATATATATATATATATATATATATATATATATATATATATATATACATATACTATACGTAGAAACGAAAAGAAAACAAAGGATTTCAAAAGGGTGTCGTGTGTGTTATGACGTGATTTATTCCTCATGTTTTTAAGCGTGTTAACCAATATGTGATGAAATGTAAGCATGTACTATGAAAAGTAAAATGAAAGAAGGAAAATATGGTCGTGTATACTTAGAACACCAAAAGGTGGTGAAGAGGTTCGAATGAGATGAGAGGTACGAGAGTAAATGAACGTGTCTTGTAACCCTTTGCAAAACAATGACCCACGATTCAAAATATTAAACCAAATACTAGAAAGCGACCCAAATATTCCGTGTTGCTCCCTTGCTTCTTCGACCGTGTACAAAAGAAGTAG
This sequence comes from Artemisia argyi, assembly GCA_030686995.1. Classification (NCBI taxonomy): domain Eukaryota; kingdom Viridiplantae; phylum Streptophyta; class Magnoliopsida; order Asterales; family Asteraceae; genus Artemisia; species Artemisia argyi. Next base: position 94,087,574 of record CM060694.1, read on the forward strand.
CAATGTTTGTTTGTGTTTTGTGAGATGAAGTTTTTGAGTGTGGTGATGGTGAGAGGGAATAGTAAATGTATTTATAGGAGGAAGACAAGGGTGGTTAGGTGGTAAACATGTGAACTGGTTGAGTAATCCTTTGTGGTGTCAATCGAAAAGAGACATGTTTGTCTAATCCTTGGTGTGGTCTTGTCGATCATAGGAGGGTTATGAGGGCTATCATGAGGCTTTTGATTAGTTAAAGAGTAGGTCAAGATAGTTTAGGGAAAAGATGGTACTATATTCGATTTAGATATGAAGAAAAAGAAGCATGTGAAACATGGTTGGGGGCAATGAAACATAAGGTCCTTTGGGTAATAGAGTTTTAGCAAAAGTAAGCATGTATTTATATTAGTTTATGTGCTTAGGTTAGGAAAGTAGGGTGGCTTGGTGTTGAGTCTTGGTGATCTTCATACGCAAAGCAAGAAGAGAGGTTGTGGTAGTGTCGAGTCTTGGGAGACAAGAAGGGAAAGTGGGGGTCTTTGAGGTGACAAAAGAGGTGCTTTGGTGGCTTGTTGTTAGTGTCGAGTGAGGCAAGAAGAAAAGAATTGAAAGAAAATAGGGTGTCGAGTTCCATGTGTCTCAAAAGTAACTAGGAAACATGCAAATATATCACAAATGCATAAGTTGAAAAATTATGATGGTGTTTGGTCTTGGCTGTGATTCAACAAAGAAAAAGAAGGAAAACTTGTTGGGCTTGTGATGTTACTTGGCCCAGCAAAAGAAAGAAATAATCAAAGTTGGGCTTATGTGCGTCGAAGGCCCAAGTAAAAGAAAGAAAACATTGTGTTATGTATGGGCTCGTGAGTATCAGGGCCCAAGTAAAAGAAATAAATTTAATGATCGTATATCCCGGGAAAAATACTATGTCGGGTTTACCCAGAAGTAGAATACGGAAAATATCTCGGTGGTACTTGTACGTATATATATGTATTTACATGTATAAATATATAGTGGAGTTAATTATAGTTTCGTTTATATAATATATATCACTAGGTCAGTATTAGGTTCTGTTTCGCAGGTGGGAGCTATTCAGGTCACATCTAGTTTCTCGGTAATTCAATAGTGACCAACACACATCTCGGAAGTAAAAATAATAGTTCATAGCAACGAAAAATTTAAATTGGCCCGCAAAATGGCCTAGTGATTAGTTAGATGGAAAATCGTTCAGTGATAAGCATTACTAAATGACATGGGATTTTACGAGGTATTACATAATTTACTTCAAGAAATATTCAAGAATTGAGGTCCTTCTAAAGCTACAACAACTACTTGCACAATATTTAGTGATATTCTTAACTTTAAAGGCACTTAAGTAGCTAAAGACTAGCACAATTCATAAGAGAAGAAGAGGTGTTCTAGGGTGAAGTTTGTTCCAAGTATTGTCCCTATTCTTATTCTCCTTCCAAAACCAACCTTTGTAGGCTCTAGCCTATGCTCATCACTCATTATATTTCATTCACATGCTATGTTATATATAGCTTTTATATTGGAATCATGATGTACAAATTCATAAAACAAGTTAAAACTTATATGTCATCTTATGTTATCTATTATAAGCAAACAAGTGAAAACTAGTGACTTTTATGCTATGAAAAATGACCAAACTAAATACCCATGACCGTGGGTAATTACATACTGTTAAAGAGGACTTTACAAGGAAAATGTAATAATTTGAATCACCCAAAATGGATACACGAGCCAAAAGTTATGACCAAAAGAAGTTTACAAAACCAAAACACTGAAACTGTCAAAAACCTACTGAATACGAACCAAGATAATTTTTCGAGGCACTTCCGATGCGATTCATCAAAAAGTTAAAACACAAAAGTTGTCCGAACGACGTTTTCTTCTAAATCTCAAGAGCGTGGGCCCGAAAAATGAAAAACGAAGGCTATTTTTGTCAAAACCTTAACAACCTTCATATAGCCGCACGATTATATACTTAACCACGCGACTTAAGTAAACCAAACGGCCTAAAGGCCAGCCACGGATAAGGCTAAGGCTGAGGTATCAAGGCCTTGGCAGCCGAGACCAAAGCCACGGCAATGCCACGGCTATGGCCTCAAGGTTGCCTAAGCCGAAAACTTAGCAAAAGCCTTAGCCTTGGAAAACCAAAACAAATACGAACGATTTCACAAAAGGAACTTTTCCCGACTTCAACAACTCATGAAATTTACCAAATTCATCATATAAATATAAATATCATTTTTCTCAAACAAAATCACATACCTAAACCTTCAGAAGAGTGTCTTTCACATGTGAAAACCAGTTTTTCACATGTGAAACAATAATCCTAACCTATAAGTTTTCACAAGTGAAACAATAATCCTAACCTATAAGTTTTTAGAAGTGAAACAATAATCCTAACTTATAAGTTTTCACAAGTGAAACCATATTCATAACTTATAAACCTTATAAGTTTTCACATATGAAACTATACTCATAAACTTATAAATCCTTATAAACTTCATGTTTTACATATTGATTTATATTGATCAATATAAATGACATTTATAGACAGGTTTATGTTTTTGGATCATTATTCCATAAACTAATACACGATACCATATTATAGGTTGCTCGTAGAGATTTTTACAACTCGACCATCACTTTCACTACTCACTAAACATCAATAACTCACGGTGAGTTCGTAGCCCCACTTTCTACTGTTTAACTATTTTACAAACCCGTGTAGGGGGATACATGCTATTATTTTCTACTCGAATACAATGCTTTCAACTGTATGCTTATCTGAATGTTTTATAACTTTTATTGTCACTAAGTAGCGATTTCCATGTTCAAAGTCCCTATATCATGAACCATTAGTCACTAGCTTAGTGAGCGCGAATATTGTGAATAAGCCTATTGGGATTGATGGATCCCGTGTGTATTGACCGGTTAGGCAATCAAAGGCACTATATTTGAGATCTAGAGGTATAATGGCAAATTACCTTGGTAGGGCTTTTATGTTACTAATATGCCAATTTTGTTTGTTCGATGTTAACACTTTGTTTGTCATGAGCTTAGTGAAATAATAACTGCTTTGTCAACTATGAATGTGAGACTAATTAACTCGCATTACTAATATTGTGTTCAATGATTTAACTAAACATATGAAAGCACTTTTAAAGGTAAGATATGGTAAGAATTTTGTTATAGTTTATGTTTTAAGTGCTGAAAGCACTTTTCGGATACCGGATGGGTTTTAAAAAGGGCAAGTACCTAGCAAGAATCGTTGTGGTTCATCGAAAATAGTTTCCCCCTCCGTCTAAAGGCATAGTGATTCTAAGAGATCCTAAGCTTTTACTATTCCTAGGTATGTCTACTTGTTTTAAAATTTTCCTATTTGTTTTAGTTTTTAAAGTCCTAAGTCAATCTAGTGTGTTCTAAGGCAATGGGGAATCCTAATACGGGATACGAGTTTTATGAAAAACTTTTTTTTTTTTTTTTTTTTTTTTTTTTTTTTTTTTTTTTAAGTGAAAACCTAGCAAGCACCCGTTTAACTAAGTTATCTACCTATTACCTATATTATCTAAACCAATAACCTTATTTTTGCTCTAGGTTACTTTTGAGATCTTAAATGGCCTCCAAGAGTTCGTCTATGTCAGACCCATGATTTTCCCTAAGATCCTCGATAATCATTTCAATGGTGGAAAGTCTAACATGTGTGGTACTTACTTCGTCAGAGTGTCCTTCATATTTTGTTTGTAACCTAAAGACTTGATTACGAGTTTTCTCTAATTCATTTTCTAACCTATTTTTACCTATTCCTAATTCCCTAATCCTAATTTCTACTTCTTCCATTCTCTCTAAAGATAGTTTATCTAGATGACTAAGTATTTCATCTATTTGTTCATCATGCCTTTCTAAAGGTATTTTATACGAACTACTACCTATGTTAAACCTAGGGGGAGGTGATGGTGGTATAAAACGTATTTTCTTAAGGGGAGGTGAATCTATTTCGGGAAGATAACGATCTTGACTAGTATAGTGGGGTTTAGGTGGGGTAGGGGTTATAGTAGGTATAGTAGGAATGTTTCCACCATATGCCTGCATTACATATACCCATTATATGCTTGAATATAGGGGTCATTCGGGGAAAGTTCTAATCCTAGGTTAGTTAAGATATTATGGGCTAATTCTTTCGGAGAATTAGAACCAGTAGATGAGTGAGTAGGAGTAGCCGTAGCATACTCATAACCATCGGATGAAGTATCCGTCTCATCGGTATCCAACACGATGATAGGATTGTTAAAGGATGACATATCTAACTGTAATTCCTGAAGGAATATCTTAGCATAATTCTAACCTAAATAAGCATTTTAAAGGCAATTCTAATAGTGGGGATTCTATCCTAAGGGCGATAGTGTGATATCTAATCCTAAAGGCAATTCTGGGGGTTCTAATCTAAAGGCAAGTTAGCGATTCTAACCTAAAGGCAGTTGGGGATTCTAATCTAAAGGCAGTCGGGGATTCTAACCTAAAGGCAGTCGGGGATTCTACTCTAAAGGCAGTTGGGGATTCTACTGGCACGGAGGACCTTTTTGATAAATTGGTTATAGTTTTAAGAAAATCCTTTTGTTCTCTATAACCAAGGCTCTGATGCCAATCTGTAATACCCCCATTTTTCACTGATCGTAGCGGATAAAGTGTTTGGGGGTATTACTCATGGAAACAAAGACAAGATAATAGAAAATGACTCGAAAAGAGACGTTTTTGAAAAAGGTTGTTATCATTCATTTATTCATCAGAGTTTTTACAGTAAAAGATGTACTTTTACCAAAAGAGAGGTCCCTAAGATACGTTTTACTACACAAAACTAATGAATGATAACTATTTTGGACGTCCTCATGTCCAGTGGTTCTCCGTGCCAGGGTTCATATAGTGCCTAATTACATAAAATAACATGCTTAAAAGTCAACACGTATGTTGAGTAAGAGTCATAGGTTTAAAAAATTAAAGTATAAATACAAGTTTCACAGAGTTCAGCTTAAACTCTATGTGTGGAAAAGTGTTAGTGTTAGAAAAAGGTATATTGCACTAAGCTCATGAACCACACGTTAACAATCCGGGTCATGGGGTCTGCAGACCAAACCATGAGGGGATGGGAAGGATAACTTGCCAAAGTTAAACCTTCAGTGGGTTCAAATATAGTACTTATTGGTACCACCTAGTGGGGTGTTAATACCAATGGGAGTTGTCAAACTCCAATAGATCTATCAACTATATTCGCGTTCGCTTAGGTAAAACATCCCAAACGATTAGATTCATGAATTTTGGTTATGTAATGATGGTTGTTAGTTTACTCGTGCAATAACCAGAGCAAACACTTGTATTTGGTTTTAAAGCATGTATCCCCCTCACAGGGTTTGTAAAACATTTAGAAAGCATTTAAAAGGGTGTAAGGCTATGAAAACTCACGTGAGTCTCTAGCTAATTAAAGTAGGGGTTTAGACAACACACTCATGTATCCTGGGGTAGTGCGGGTGTGCATATGTCAAGTCTTAGTCTAGGTTTTCTTAACTAATTACTATTAGGTTTTTATATATAACATAACACCGTTCGGGCCATTGTAATTCAGAAGTATATGACTCCTCACATGAAGCTCCCTACTATTGTATTATGTGATCAACATAATACCGTTCGGGCCATCATAATTCAGAAGTTAATACTCCTCACACAAAGCTCCCTATTAATGAGTTATGTTGTTATTAGGGCTTAGTTATAACATAACACCGTTCAGGCCATCATATCTCAGAAGTATATGCGATAATCGTTCGAGAAGTCAGGGCACTTTAATTCGTAAACCCAACAAACTCGTCAAAACGAAATATCCACATAGTACTCCTCGCATGAAGCTCCCTAGTATTGTGTTATGCTTCTAACTCAAATAGGTTTTTATATTTTTATGAAAATAGTCCATTTTTACCCCCCTTATATATATATTTACATTTTCTACCCTAAACTTATATACTTATAACAAATAGGCATATAACTTACTAACTAATGCATATTTAGTCCCTAAACTATTATACTTTAAAGAAATGACATATATAGTTCCTAGATTTTACTAGTTTTTAGTATTTACTCTATTTACCTTTATTTTTATACTATTTGTAGTTTTAGTCCTTTTTGTTTTATATTTGTTTTAATAGTTTATTTTAAGGTTTAATATATTGCAAATCTAGTCCTTACACTAATATCTTCTAGGAAATGTCAAAAACAGTCCTTAGACTTTATAGTTTCAAGAATTTACAATATATACCCCTATGCATGTAATATTTTGTAAAACTAGTCCTAAATGCATGTAATTCATAATTTAGCATGTTAATCTAGTTTATAAGCTTATAACTAACTTATATAAGTTCAAATAAGCCACATAATGCAAATTATATCAAGTAGATAAGCTATATAACACATAAGCATGCAATTCAACTTAAAACTAGGGCTACGAAAGGAAACATGCATGCAATGGCTATCCTAGGGTTTCTAAGGCATCTAAAGTCTATCTAAGTCCTATTCTAAGTATACTAGACATAAAGTAAAGGTTACCTAGGTTAGGGGAGTGCTTACGAGGGTTTCTAGGGTTTCTAGGGCTCGTACGACTTCAAACCACAACACAACACGACCAAGGCCTTGCTACTCATTTCCTACTGCTTCTAAAGACTTAGTACTACAGAAATGTGAGGTAGAGAGGAGGGGGAGAGGTGTGAAGAAGAAATGAGGAGAGGAGGGGGTATTTATAGGTCGCGTAGACGCGGGTTAGGTAAAAATGGGGTGTGGGTATCACGAGGGAGGAGGGGGGAGTAAGCAGAGCTAGGGGATGGTGTGGCAGGTCTAGGAGGTGATGGGGATGAGCTATGGTAGCTAGGGGCGAAGCAATGGCCGGTTGTGGTGGGGAGAAGCCGTGAGAGGCGGTTTGAGCAAAAGAGGTGACAAGGAGGTGCATCACCTACTTGCTTGGGTGCTTAGAGGTGCTAGGGTGCTAGCTTAGTTATATTAAGGTGCTAGGTTGGTTGCTTGGTGGTTTTAAGGTGTTTAAGTAGCATGGTTTAGGTGTTTAGGTCTAATTTTAATCTAGTTTTGTTTTATAAGTGTATAAGGTTTTATCTATGTTTTAGTGTTTTATTTAAGGTCCTAATGATGTTTAGTAACTATTTGTAGATTTTATTAAGTGATGGTAGCTTATGGTAAAGTTTTAACCTAGTTTTGACCTAGTTTCGGGAAGTTATGACCTAATTAAGGTTTTGTGCTTATATGACTTGTACCTGAGTTTCTAGAGGTTGTACTATATCCTAAGGGTTCTAATATATCCTAAGGTAGCTATTATAACTTATATCTAAGTCCTAGGTACTTTGCATGTAAGTTCAGATAAGCATTTAGGGTTTTAAAACTAACCGGAAACGCATAGGTGCATTTAGGGTTTTCTAGCATGTATAGGGTATTATAGTACTAGTTTTCTTAGTGAAAATATGTTTATTACCTTGACTTGACATATCGGGATGTTTACATCAAGTAAACATAGTAGTGGTTGGCATAGGTGGATAAGTGAGCTTGTCTGACGGTTAGTTAGGTTATAATGATATATTAAAGCAAAAATTTAGCTCGGAAAAATCCTATAGGCATTTCTAATCCTAGTGTGCTCTAATAAGGGCCTAAGTTAAGTTAATAAGGCATTTCTAATCCTAGGGTGCTAGTGAGGGCCTAAGCTGAGTTAATAAGGCATTTCTAAACTAAGGGGAAGTTAGTGGTTTGTGACATCTCTCATCATTCAAAGTGCAAGAGAAGAATACCCCTTTATTATCAAATCAAGAAGTATTGAAGATCAGTTGTATAGTTTGTATATATTTATTGCAAAGATGTGTAGTGATTGTAATAAGTAGATCAAAGTGGGTTTGTGAATCTAGTATAGTAGAAGTAGTGGTGTGAAGAAGAAGTAGTGAAATTGTGTGAATGATGAGGCGAAAAATGAACCACTTTTAGGGGGTCATTTAAGCCCGGAATTGACTTTATTTGATCAAATATTGCCCTAAATCGTTCCGTTTGTGAATTTAGGTACTTTGGGAGAGAAATCTGGAAAAGGAAGCAATTCGGACGTTTTTGGAGCATAAAAGTGAAGAAAACGCCAAAGTCTTAATTTTCCATGCTGGGAACAGTAGGTGACGGCGTCAAGAGCAAAACCTTGATGGCGTCAAGAGCAAATCTCATGAATTTCCATGACGACCCAGAACGGATTTGACGGCGTCACGTAGGAAGGGCGTCAAGAGTAAAAGAGTCGTGACGGCCTGGAAGTATATATGTCTTGACGGCGTCAGAAGTGGATCTAGGCAGTCCGAGGAGAGTTTTGGCGGCGAGGTGACGGCGTCACATTGTTTGTCTTGACGCCGTCAGACCTATTTTTCTATATATAGTTTTCTAATTTTCACACATTAAAAAGAGAAGTTTTTGGAGAAACCCTAAGTACGATTTTGGTGTAACTTTACAGGTTTTTCAAGGGTTCCAACCCATTGATACCTTGCATGATTAATCAAGATAAGTGTTCTGCTAATTCAATCAATATGTCTATGTGTTGGTTGTCTATATCTTGTTCTTGTCTTAATTCTATCATGCTAGGCTAGATCTCTTTTGTGTTTGCTTAGATCTAATGAAACCTAGATATTGATTATGTGTTGATTACTTGTTTATCTTTGTTTTGGATGAATGATTTATATGTTAGGCTTAAGAAAACTGGCAGATCTCCAAATGGTAACATGCTTGAACGTCTTAAGAAACATGAACCGAGGCGCACTAGGTCTTTATTGGTTGTATTTAATGCATGAGCCACTGTTTACAATCCCTATAGTTGTGCTGGGCATGGTGTAGGAGGAGATAAGAGCTCATAGAATTGGGGAGTTATGTGTGCCACCCCATGAATGGTATTAAGGAATACGATCCGTCATCCATGCAATTATAACAAGTAATTAACGTGTAAAAGATATCTAGGGAGTAGTGAAATCTAAGTAAACACATTTTCTCCAATTACTGCTCACAACTTTAGTATAATTTAGCTTATTTTCATTTTTAGTATTTTATTTTGATTGCATCTTAGTATTAGGTTAGTTGAATAGCAACTAATTCCACCCACTCTTCCAAAAACCCGAGATTTTACTTGCTTTCATAAAAATATAAAAACACAAAAATAATCATCCCTCACCTTTAGAACTAGTATTTAGGCTTTCTAATCCTAGTGACACTATTCCTAAGCTGAACGATCAATCCCCTGGTACTTGTCACTATACTATACTACAACGATCAGGTACACTGCCTGGTGGGGGTTGTAAGCTTCTCGAGATCCCTCGAGAGGTAAAGCCTGTTGCGATTCCCACGCATCAAGTTTTTGGCGCCGCTGCCGGGGAATAGTTATTGTCTAGGTTAGAATTTCTTTGTATTAGGTCTACTTGCTAGATTCCTTTCTAGTAAGATTTTATTTTTATTTTTAGGTTTTCTTTAGTCTATCTCATTTCTTTCTGCTTTTGTTCGTAACTCTTTACCATCCGACATCATGGAAGGTGGTAACATCTTTGAACCCATCATCCCACCACAACAAAACCCACCACTAGAACCCCTTAGGCCCCGAACCTTAGGAGAGTATTCCCGACCTAGCCACCAAGGCTACCGAAACACCATTGAGCTCACCAGAGCCAATGTGACCCCCTTGCGATCCGACACCATCCGGTTGGTGCAAAGCGGATGTGCATTCCATGGACTTCGTTCCGAAGATCCAAACCAACATCTTAAGGACTTCCTCAGAATCGTAGATTCCATAGACCTAGATGTTGCAACTAGAGAGACAACCCGTTTACGCCTATTCCAATTCTCTCTACGGGATCAAGCTAGTCAATGGCTTGAGCGTTTACCCGCGGGATCCATCACCACATGGGATGATCTCACCACTCGTTTCCTTGCTCAATTTTTCCCATCGGGGAGAACTACTAAGCTTAGAAATGACATCTTGATGTTCCAACAACGTCAAAATGAATCTCTTTATGAAGCATGGACTCGTTTCAAGGACTTACTCCAAAAAGTCCCTCATCATGGCATAGATCTTTGGCTCCAAGTCCAAATTTTTTATGACCATATCGACATCTCCACGAGGCGAGCCATTGACCAATCGGCCGGTGGTAATCTACGTGATCTAAGTGCGGAACAATCATGGGAACTCATAGAAGATCTTGCTTTCTATGACAACGAAAGTTGGAACGATCCCCGTGACTTGAACAAAACGGTCAAGGCAATATCTTTGCCTTCGAACAATTCTAGCACTCCCGACCGTAGGATCATGGAACTTGAGGACCAAGTCAAGTTTCTCATGAAATCTTACGATGCTCCTAAGCCTTCAAGCCAAGTGAACAAAATCACTTCTTCATGCGAATTATGTAGTAGTCCCCACGACACTCATGATTGTGTGGAACTCCTCGGAACAGCTTTTGCGGACTACGCATCCACGCGTACCGACGAAGCGGGAGATAAGTGGTACACTTTCAAGCCCGAGCCAAACACATACGGTTATTCATACAACCCCTCATGGAAAAATCACCCAAACCTTAGGTGGAAACAAAATCAACCCAATTCCTCCAATCCGCCTAGCCGTTACCAACCAACCGGTCCACCATCCAACCGTACTTTCAACAACAATCCTTCTAACAACTTTGGTAGTACCAACAATCTTGAAGGGTTGATGTCAAAGTTTATGGCATCTCAAGAAGCTCGCATATCTAAGTTTGAAGCCGATTTCAAACACAAGCAAAGCGAGATGACCACTAAATTGACGCATTGTTGAAAGTTCTCAATGACCGAGAAATGGGCGCACTCCCAAGCGACACAATCAAGAATCCGAAACTAAACGTTAATTCCATATCTTCAGTTTCGTCACCCACTTCATGTCCACAATACTACTCGGTCAAATCAACGAGCACGTGTTTCAAACGAAACCAAGTTCTTCAAAAAGACCAATCAAAGAAAACACCCCATATAGAGCCGGTCAAAAGTATAGTTGAAACACCTCCTACGCAAGACCTTGACGATGAATTCAAGGAACTTCACCTTGAACGCCCCGTCATTGATGTCTTAGCGCGTGCTCCTTACTATAGTGCCCTCCTAGAAAAATATGAGAAGTTCAAACTAGGTAAAAATGGGACCGCCTTCGTTCAAAACAAGTTGCCTAAAAAGCTTGCTGATCCGGGTATATTCGTTTTGCCTTGTAAGATAGGAAGATCCGAAGCTTTCGACACACTAGCCGATTTAGGGTCAAGCCTCAACTTGATCCCCTTATCCTTATTCACCGCTCTTAAGCTAGGGAAGTTAGAGGAAACGGAGGTATTGATAGGGCTAGCGGATGGGAGTATTGCCCACCCGGTTGGAATGATTAAGGATGTAGTTGTTCACGTAGGAAAACTAACTACATTAGCGGATTTTCAGGTCCTAGACATGGTTAGTGACATTACATGCCCATTATTGGTAGGAAGAGGATTTTTAGCAACCGCTAGCGCCATCATAGATTGTAAGGAGTCTAAGATAGGTGTAGGTGAAGGAGATACTTGGTCGGTGTACGATGTAAAGAAGCATAGTTATGATTGTGATGATGAACCGACACCGTATTGGGTAGAGATGAATAGGAGACCATCTAGATACGGACCTTGGATAGAAAGGAACTTCATAGGATCTCAATGCCCATTTTATCTAGAGAAAGATTTCGTAGAAAAGACACATTCGGTAGAACAAATCATAGCTAGAGATGAAGAGCTAGACCCCTTTGAGGACCCCTTAGTCTTTAGGAAGATGATTGAGTTCTTGAGCGTAATGCCTATTAATATAGAGATGAATAAGTGGAAAAGAGAGGGAGACAAGTGTAAATGGAGGTGGGACAAGCCACCTAAAGAAGGTGATGGAACATGGCATATGAGGATGACTTTGTATGATCCGGATGGAGAAAAGTTTGAAAGGTCATACCACACTAAGGAAACTGATAGGAAATTGAAACCTAAGTTTGATCCCAGAGATGTCCTCAATGAGGAACTCACCCGAATCAAGTAGTAACCCATGACCTTGAGTCTAGCTACAAGACTCGTAAATAAAGAAAAGCGCTTCTTGGGAGGCAACCCATGTTTTGTGTGATTTTATTTGTTTGATTGTTATTTGCTTCCGTATGCATGCTTAATTTTTATTGTTGGTTGATCATGTTTCTAAACTAAAAAGTAGAAATACTTTACTTTGTTGTTTGGCCTAGTCTTAACTCCACCTAAAGGTATTTTCGCAAAAGATAAGTGTAAGGGGAAACCCCAAATATGTTTTTAAGAAACAACCGATCATGATTCTCCACAATATTAAATGAACATGTGTATTCGTATTTGTTAGAGTCAAATGCTTGTATTGAGTCATAATGAAGTTTTGCAGGATATTCCAGGAAGTAGGACCAAGTTTTTCCAGAAATTTTCCGAAAACTTAACATAAGGATTTATGCAGGTCAATTCTGACAGCGTCAGGGGTTTACTCTTGACGGCGTCAGGAGTTAAAAATCTGGAAATTTTACCGGTTTTGTTTTTCTAACGGAGTCTTATGGTTTTTGTGAATTATTAAGTTTTATAATCTCCAGGGAATCTGCAAACTTCATTCCACAAGCATTATATCTTATCTTGTTTTCTAGGATTTAGAAACTTATATAGAATGCCGCCGATTTTACGCGAGGTTGTCTTGTCTATTTTGTCAGGTTTTACAGGTTATGTATGACAAGAAGATGATTTATATTCTGGAAGGGAAGCTTTGATTGTTCGTTTTCTTGGAGGAAGATTTAACCTGGCCATCCTATTATCCATACCGAGCGAATCAGGGGAGTATTTGACTTCATTCTCTTTACTTTTTCACTTTTACATTCTTTACTTGAACATTGGGGACAATGTTCATCTTAAGTGTAAGGGGAGGGTAAAAAGATGATACCTTACATATGCACTTTCGCTTGAGTTTGCTTTGTTTAATGGTCGATGTGCAATAAAACTATGAGAAATACTTGTTAGTGCAATTTTAGCGCCAAATTTAAATTTTTTTACAACATTTAGGAGTGAAACTTTAGCCATAGCAAGCGTCTCATGGACAGGAGATTGTATGACTAGCACATAACCGTATATTCAGAAAAATTTTCCACCCAAATATGTGAGGTTCGCCTTTAGATTTGATAGGAAAAACATTCATTATTAGTGCTTATGAGTGTACCGGTAGCATTTAGATTCTAGAACTTGCGTTAGTGATGCATCCCGAGACTGCTAGTGAGAGTACATTCGTGTGGTAGGATTTACTACATGATAAGAGGCATTAGGATTACCCTTGTGTTAAACCCGTATCATAATTACTTGACCATTTAAGTCATATTACTTGGCTAGTTAAGTCAACTAATTTTTCCCACACCCTTAGCGTTGTACTCATTTTTAGTACACGAAACCCCTAGTACACCCCTCCGAGCCTATCTTTTCGTTTCTAACTTTAAGCATTTTACTTAAAGGAAGAATTTGTTACACCCCACTTAAATGTACACCCAAATCGCCTTAGCCTTCCGTGTATGCGCTCCTTTTTAGTGCATTATTGTTATTTGTTAAACCCTAAGTTAACTTTCTAATTGATTACATGGTTGCTAAGTCGAGTCATATCCTTGTACATATTGTTTTGGGACGATTGGGACTCATGGGTAAGTACTTATTTTATGGAGTAATGGGGAAGAACATAATATTATTACCCCCATATGTACGTTAATCTTAAAAGTGCTCCAAGTGTTTTGATTTTCTTAATTCGAGTCATTAGATTAGTTTAAATGTAAAGTATGTAAAGATTCAAGTGTAAGGGGAATTCTCATCCCCTATGATGTATTATTTTGGATGGTAGGGTAAGAGAGTATGCAAAAAAAAAAAAAAAAAAAAAAAAAATCGAAAAAAAAAAGAAAATGAAAAAAAAAATAGAAAAAGGAAAAAGAGAAAAAACATACGGACAACCATCCCGTTTTTATTCTATGTTTATTTTATGTTTTTGTTATTTTTCATTTATTAGCTTAAGTCGAGTCTAGTCTTAGCTTAGCAATGCCACATTGTACATGTAATTGACTAAGATTGTTAACTCGCCACCAGTAAAACTTCCTTTATCCAACAAAACTGTGTATTTCATATCCCTACACCTAACGTTACAACCCTTTAAAAGACCTCTTTGATAGTTTATCCTAGGTGCTTACGCCATGTGGTGGAGGTTTGATCCTTTCCCAAGCCTATGGTAATCTATTTTGCTATGACAGGTAGTGAGAGATATCTTCCGTTTCCATATTGTAATTTATACTTTATTACACCCGAGAGATGTGAGTATCTAAACACTATTTGTGAGGTGCTTGTGTATGACCTCCGTGCTTGTCTATTGGTCTTTAGTGGAACGATTATTTGTTGTAATTTTATATTAGTGTTAAATGACCCCTAACTTGTATTTTGACTAGAATAAAAGCGCATTTGCTTGAGGACAAGCAAATCTCAAGTGTAAGGGTATATGATGAGGCTAGAAATGAACCACTTTTAGGGGGTCATTTAAGCCCGGAATTGACTTTATTTGATCAAATATTGCCCTAAATCGTTCCTTTTGTGAATTTAGGTACTTTGGGAGAGAAATCTGGAAAAGGAAGCAATTCGGACGTTTTTGGAGCATAAAAGTGAAGAAAACGCCAAAGTCTTAATTTTCCATGCTGGGAACAGTAGGTGACGGCGTCAAGAGCAAAACCTTGATGGCGTCAAGAGCAAATCTCATGAATTTCCATGACGACCCAGAACGGATGTGACGGCGTCACGTAGGAAGGGCGTCAAGAGTAAAAGAGTCGTGACGGCCTGGAAGTATATATGTCTTGACGGCGTCAGAAGTGGATCTAGGCAGTCCGAGGAGAGTTTTGGCGGCGAGGTGACGGCGTCACATTGTTTGTCTTGACGCCGTCAGACCTATTTTTCTATATATAGTTTTCTAATTTTCACACATTAAAAAGAGAAGTTTTTGGAGAAACCGTAAGTACGATTTTGGTGTAACTTTACAGGTTTTTCAAGGGTTCCAACCCATTGATACCTTGCATGATTAATCAAGATAAGTGTTCTGCTAATTCAATCAATATGTCTATGTGTTGGTTGTCTATATCTTGTTCTTGTATTAATTCTATCATGCTAGGCTAGATCTCTTTTGTGTTTGCTTAGATCTAATGAAACCTATATATTGATTATGTGTTGATTACTTGTTTATCTTTGTTTTGGATGAATGATTTATATGTTAGGCTTAAGAAAACTGGCAGATCTCCAAATGGTAACATGCTTGAACGTCTTAAGAAACATGAACCGAGGCGCACTAGGTCTTTATTGGTTGTATTTAATGCATGAGCCACTGTTTACAATCCCTATAGTTGTGCTGGGCATGGTGTAGGAGGAGATAAGAGCTCATAGAATTGGGGAGTTATGTGTGCCACCCCATGAATGGTATTAAGGAATACGATCCGTCATCCATGCAATTATAACAAGTAATTAACATGTAAAAGATATCTAGGGAGTAGTGAAATCTAAGTAAACACATTTTCTCAAATTACTGCTCACAACTTTAGTATAATTTAGCTTATTTTCATTTTTAGTATTTTATTTTGATTGCATCTTAGTATTGGGTTAGTTGAATAGCAATTAATTCCGCCCACTCTTCCAAAAACCCGAGATTTTACTTGCTTTCATAAAAATATAAAAACACAAAAATAATCGTCCCTCACCTTTAGAACTAGTATTTAGGCTTTCTAATCCTAGCGACACTATTCCTAAGCTGAACGATCAATCCCCCGGTACTTGTCACTATACTATACTACAACGATCAGGTACACTGCCTGGTGGGGGTTGTAAGCTTCTCGAGATCCCTCGAGAGGTAAAGCCTGTTGCGATTCCCACGCATCAGTGAAGTAGTGAAGTAGGAGTGGTGTGTATAAGTTGTGAAGAAGGTGTGTCTAGTAGTGAAGAAGTCGTGAGATTGGTTCTAGCTACTATTAGAACTCGACATTTAGCTTAGTTTCGTAAATTGGTGTAAGCAAAAGTTTTGTAAGGTTTCTCCGCCACAAGGGAGTTTGTTGACATAGTGAAGAAAACTCTCGAGTACGTGATTCATGGAGTGGAGTAGGGCGAAGAGGTGCTTCGTAGCCGAACCACTATAAATCCTTGTGTTGTGGTTTGATCTTTCTATCTCTATGTTTTCTTTTCTTTCATACTTACATTATAATTGTTTAGTTAGTTAGATTAAACTGTTTACATTGTGCAAGTGTTGAATTTCACATAAAGAAGAATCGAAGTTTTTGAAAACAAAGTTTTTAAAATACCAAATTGACGTAAAACTATTCAACCCCCCCTTCTAGTTTTCCAGAATTGGCATCAGAGCTATGTTAAACAATGTTTTTAAAATAAATTGTATTTTAAAACTTGAAACGATCTATGGAATCTGAAAAATATTTAGAAGGTCAATCTATGCAAAGACCACCACTATTTGAAAGTGATGGTTTTCTTTATTGGAAAAATCGATTCGAAACTTATGTGAAATCAAAATATCTAGATCTTTGGCATGTTATTACTAATGGTGATTTTCCTCCTATATAAAATAATCCCAAAACTAAAAGGGATGAAATTGTACCTTTTGAAAAACAAAATGATGATTTGAAAAAGAAACTTGCTAAAAATAATGAGGCTAAAATGGTAGTTTATAATGCGTTACCACGCAAAGAATATGAAAGAATTTTTATGTGTAAAACCGCTAAAGATATTTGGAACTCTTTACTAATCACTCACCAAGGTAATAGTCAAGTCAAAGATAATAAGATAGATCTTCTTGTATAACAATATGAACAATTTACGATTCCGGAAGAGGTATCAATTGATAATGCTTTTACTAGATTTAACACAATCATCACAAGTTTAAAAGAACTTGATGAGAATTTCTCTAGCAAGAATTTTCTTAGGAAATTTCTTAGGGCTCTCCATCCGAAGTGGCGTGCTAAGGTGACGGCTATTGAGGAATCAAAGAATCTATCAACTCTACAACTTGATGAGTTAATTGGAAACTTGAAAGTGTATGAAGTGATAATAAAGAAAGACTCCGATATAGTTAAAGGAAAAATGGAGAAAACCAAATCAATTGCTTTGAAAGCAAAGAAGGACTCTAGCGACGAAGAATGCTCAACCTCCGAAAGTGACGATGAAGAGTATGCCATGGCCGTAAGAGATTTCAAGAAATTCTTCAAAAGACGAGAAAGATATGTTAGACAACCACTTGATGAAAGAAAAACATTCCAAAGAAAAAAAGACGACAAAATTAGCAAGAATGAAAGAGAGTGCTTCAAGTGTGGAGACCCAAACCATTTTATTGGAGAATGTCCGAAATTGTCAAGAAGTCAAAACCACAAGGCTTTTGTAGGAGGAGCATGGAGTATAGTGACAATGATGAAAAAGAAACAACAAAAGAAGAAAAATGTCTCATGGCAAGGGCTTCCGATGAGGTACGTTCTGAAACCGAATACTATAGTGATGATAATTTATCGTTAGATGAAAAAGATTTAGATGGCGAATATAGTAGATTATGCAAACTAGGACAAAAAGTCATAGCTAAAAGTAAAATACTAAAACACACCAACAATTAATTAAAGAATGAAATACTTGAATTAAAAATAAAACTACACAACCTAGAAAAAGGAAAAGAAAGTCTTATAGAGTGTAAAAAATGTCTAGTTGTTAAAAATGAGAATGAACAACTTAAGGAAGAAATTACTAGGTTTGAGAAATTTGAAAATAGTAGTCAACCACTTAGTAAAATAATTAGCACTCAAAGAATATCCAAAGATAAAACCGGTTTAGGATATAACTCAACCGAAACATCAACTAGTAAAACTAAAAATATAAAGGTTGAAGGTGAAACTAGTGAACTAAAACCTATAGAGTCAAAACCAAAGTATATACTTTTGACAGATAGATTAGTACCTATTGCAAGTGATGAAGAAATTAAAAGCTTATGTAAATAATCTTTAAAAACCGAAGTCGAAACCCATGAACCAAAAATAAGGTCTAAAACTCCACCACCTAGAAAACAAAATAGTCTTCATCCTAGGTCTAAAACTCCTCAACCTAGAGTAAAACAAAATAGACGAAACTTTCACAACAATCATCAAATGTGAAACTTCAATCCTTGGGGAATGATTCCACCATATATATACCCAAGTCAAACACATAACATGTTTGGACCAAACAACTTTGGTCAAATGAGACAATGGGGACCAACAAGATGAATTTGTCATACCTTGGCAAACTTGGTTATCTCTTCACTTCCACATGATCATGCTATCTCTTGAAGACTTTGATGTCATGCTTGTTGAAGACAAAAAGGTACACGTCTCTTTTAATTTTCATGTCAAGATTGCATGCTTAGTTTAGTATCTAGTTTATAGTTGCTATAGCTCATCTTGTAGATCTTCATAGCTATTATTCGTCTATATATATGCGTATACTTATATACATATAACATATATATATATATATATATATATATATATATATATATATATATATATATATATATATATATATATATATATATATATATACACACACATATACATATTATTATTATATATACTACATGTACTTATAACCTAGAAAACTCATTAGTTGATTTTCTAGAACTAGAAATTGTTCATTTATGAACCTTTTCTTTTCCCCTCTTTTGGCCTTCTTGAACTCTTACGTTCAAACGATACTCATGTTGATGTAGAGAAATGAGTTGAAAAATCTATGGATGAAACAAACTCCCATCATCTCTTGCGCTCGTTTCCCTCTTATATTCTCGTCTTATAAGTCCATATTATTTATATATATACACATATAAATACTTATACCTTCCACAACTCTCTTAGTAACTTGACGTCTTGATTAATTTTATCCAAAATTATCAAGGAAATTTTAGTTAACGAAATGTCAAATAAAAATGTCAAGTAATTCTCTTCGTGCGAACTCTCTCTAACGTATTTTTGATTAAATATAAATCTAATATATATATATATATATATATATATATATATATATATATATATATATATATATATATATATATATATATATACTTATTTTTATTTTCAGAATCAAAGCCGCGAAAAACAGAATTTTAGCCGGGCGGCCCTCTTAAAATTATGGGGACCGGCAGGCTTAAATGGGGCGGCCCCCTTAATGTTTAAGGGGGCCGGCCATCTGATGCTTTCTACCCGTTTTTCCTCCTTATTCCACTTGCCAAACACTCCATATTTCACTCCCTATTCCCTATCTAACTGCTGTGAACGAATTGCAAACCCAAAACCATTAAAAACCCACTTCCAAATCACCCAATTCATCTTGTTTCTCAAGGGGCAAATACTTATAACACGATTAGAAACAAGTATTGTAAGTTTTTCATAACACATTTCTTCTAATTTCATCTAATTTGGTCATAATCATGATTAAGCATTTTATTTCAATTTCTTCAATTTCATTTTTTCTTTCAAATTGAGTCTAGGATTTCCATAACTAAATGCTTCCCTTAGGATTAGAATGTATAATTAACACTAGAAACTAATAATCACAAACCCTATTGTGAATTTTTTTTTGAAAAAGCTCATACATTCATTTTTAATCTTTTCTTATATACCTTGTTGAATAATGCTATAAAAACTTGCTAAAACATATCACATTATGTTTTCATAACTTATTAATCCCAAAAACAAACTTTTCGATGAAGTAAAAATATTTTGTTGTTTGATAAGAGGGTGTTTGGATCATGTCCAAATAGTGTCGAAAATTATTTCAATATAACCTTTATAATACATTGTCAAGAATATAAGCTTAAAACTAGCAATTTAGAGTTGTCAAGATATATAGTTCATATATATATATATATATATATATATATATATATATATATATATATATATATATATATATTGACATTTTGGTAGTAAATTTTCTAGATAAGAAGCGTTTGGTCTAACTAGAAAAATGGTATTTTTGAGTCAAAATATAAACCATCTTTTTCGAAACAAATCACTTGCATAAGAAACTCTTTAGAAATAGCTAGTTATACAATCTAATGTATATCTAGCAAAGTTTCATGATATATTAAGATGTTTAAAGGGGCGTTTGGATTATCCCATAACAACTTGCTAAACATCGTAAAATATATCTAGAACGAGTTAAAAATAAAAATAATGAACATAGTAAACTACTTCTTAGGTTTAAGGTCTTAGAGTCGAAGTATGTTTACGTTCCACATATGTCTCAAAAACATTTACACCACATTTTTTACGATATATTTATTTTAATTTTATCTTATTGTTATCGTGTTTAGGTGAAAATGCCCAAAGTCATTACCGAAGATATCTTCCTAACCAAAAACTATATTCCCAAAGTCTCACAACTTCCCACCACCTCTCCTTTCATTGCTCATTTCTATCATCAAATTGAAGATAGAAATATTCATGAAGGTCGTGTTTTTAATCAAGCTTACTATCAATCCGATTTCATTGAACGTCTATTTACAAACATCCGCTTCGAATGTCTTTACCAAATCAATGAACCCATCATTCCTCGCTTTATTCTCGACTTCTATAGACAAGTCAAGCTCCAAACCGATGATTTTGGCTCCATCTTCATCTCATTCATGATCCAACATGAATTCATTACTCTAACTCTTGCACAATTTGGTTAAATCCCCCAAATTCCTTTCACTGGTCAATCCGTTTTCACAAACGAATGGGATCTTGAATCACTTCAACGTTGTCATTCAACTTTTGGTCCTTATTTCTCCGAAATTCCTTCTCCCGGAGAAATTCGTCAAATGCTCGGGTTAGTTCGTCAATCTACCACTCGAAAACTCAAGTCCAAAAATGTCGATATTTCTGAAAACCAAATTCTACTCAAAGAATTAAGTCCTGACATGAAGCGTTGGGAAGAACTCATTCGTGAGAATGCGTTTGGTACCAAAGGCCACCGTGACCATCTCTCGGCTAGCCTCGCTCACATGTTATATTGTATTGTTGCCGAACAACATTATAATTTGGCTTATTTCTTCATCAAGCGTATTGAACGTGCAAGAGCTACTCCTAAAGCCAATCTTCCGTATGGAATGTTTCTCACTCGTCTCTATCGTCATGTCATCGAACACTATCCCGATCTTGACGGTAGTATCTATGAATCCATCTATCCGACCTTGCATCCTCTCTTTCTTAAACAAACCCGTAAACCTCGTAGTGATAAGGGTAAATCTCGCCGTCACAGTTTCCATGGCTCATCATCTCATCAAGAGGATGACGAAGAGGATGAGTACATTCATCGTGCCCTCGATACGTTTGTTGATGACTTGGAGGCTCTAGACTATACCGACTACCTTGTACCATCTCCTTCAGAACAAACCAACCAAGTACTATTTGAGCGACAAACCAAGTTGCTCAACCAAAACTAAAGGATGCATGAGGAGATGCGAGGAGGCTTCAAGTCTATTGCCAAGACGCTAGGAGGATTGTTCCGAAAGAAGAAGAAGTGATGAGGAGTGTTTTATTTGCTTTGGATAGCTATGTTTTTCGAACTAATATGTTTGTTGAATTATTATTACTTATGTGCTATATTTCCGATATGTATTCGGAAATAGTTATGTGTTGCTATGGAGTTTGGTACGTTAAGACTATAAATGATGACTTATTATTATTATTAGTTGATCTACTAATGTGCATGCATGTCTTTTTATATCTATTATACACTTGCATGATAAATATATGATTATATATGAACTACTTGCTTTTCTAATAGACCAAAACTAATATGTATTGTTCCAATAGAGCTTGTTGCAAACACAAAACTAAAATAAAAAACTTTTAGAAAATTTTTGAAATTTGGTCGCCTAGAAAATTACCAGATGGGCGGCCCCCTTAATTATCAAGGGCGGCCCCTTTAATTTTAAGGGGGCCGGCCATGAATTAAGGGGACCGGCCATCTAGAACAGTTTTTACACTATTTTCTTTTGCACTTTGTGACTCCTTTTGCTAGTCCCAGCTACCATTTCCCTTAAAAACTAAACTGATTTTGGAATCTAAACATGAATTTTCAAAAAAAAATCCATTTCTAAACATGCTTTCATGCTATAAAACCACATACACCTTTCATCCACACTTCATCATCATCACACCCATTATACTCAACCCATTCATCATGTCATCACCAAAACCCACCACCTCAAGCAAAGCCAAGAAACAAAAACTTGTTATCATACCACCAAAACAACTCTTTATTGATCTCACAAATGAAGACAATACCACTCCATCACCACCACCTCAATGTTCATCTCCTAGTGCTCCAAATGCACCTTCCAAAACACCATCAACTCATGGAACCTCTAACTCCTCCATACCATCATCATCATCCATCAATGGCTACATCAACATTCACTTATCACCTCCACCAAGAATACCACCACCACCACCTATTGAAAATGTATCCTTAGACATCACTCTTTCACTATCACCCATCACACCTCTTGATGCACATTTTTCATCATCACCAGTCAACCCATCAAACTTCAATCCCATCCCATGGAGCCTACTTGAAGCTCATGGTAACACTTGCCTTTGTTACATCCATAACCGTACCATCATCTTTGGCCTAAGAGATGAAATACACTACATGTTTTCATATATTGAAAACTTGTTTCCTCAACCTCCACCAACAACATCAACACCTCCACCACCATCATCATCTACACGTCCACGTCCACCAACATCAAACACACCTCCACCAACACCATCATCTCCACCTACAACATTGCTTCCCTCCAACTAAGCATGTTTAGTATTTGGAAAATAAAATGTTTCAACCATTTTGATGGCAAGCTCTAGGAAAAACATTTCTATTAGAGTTTTGGTTGCTAGTTATTTTATTTGCTTGTAAGCCCATAGAGCTTTAGTTTATTGGTTCTCTTGTTTATGCATCTTGGATGCATGTTGCTTGTAATTCTTAATATTTAGTTGAAGTGTTCCTTTCATGCTCATATTGCTTGTTCCATCTCCATATATGTATATTTCTTTCATGCTTCATATATATTGTGTTATCTAAATATTTTTGCAAGCATTCCATATATCGATTTGTCTTAAAACCTTAAATCGAGGGGGACTACACATCAAGGGGGAGCTCATCCAACATCCGGATAACCTTTTTGATGTTCACAAAAAGGGGGAGAAGTGATATAAACTCACTAAATACTTGCATATATAATAATTTTTGATTTAATGAGTTTAGATTTTGTAATCATCAAAAAGGGGGAGTGATGAGTGTGTAAATACTCATCATTTTATACCAATCTGAGCTGCCAAAACATACAAAAACACCCAAATATGTATCAAAATACTTAAAATATCTTAGAGGTATGTTTTATATGTTTCAAACACAAAATATGCAAAAATAAATGAAAAACGTACAAAGTATGCATAATTGGCAGTTTCAGTCCCTCAAGTTTCATAAATTTGCAAAACTAGTCCCTGGTAAATCAAAACTTGTACAAATGTCATAAAAGGTCCTTGGGATTCATAAGTTGTAAGAAATAGTCCTTTAAAGTTTAAAATCACATATTTACAACTTTGGTCCCTCAACTTTGAAAACTGTCAAAAATAGTCCCTAAGGTTTTGAAAAATGGAAAATGTGAAAAATAAACCTTATACTATTCTAAAATGACAAAATTGGTCCTTATGATAACTTTTGAGAAGTTACAAATCAAACCCTTCAAAAATCAGAAAATTACAAGAATGGTCCCTGGAATTTGGAAAATTGACAGAAAAGGTCCTCGGATATAAAATAAAGGGAAATTATCAAAAGTAGCCTTGTACTATTCATAAATGACAAATATGGCCCTTTGATAACTATAGGAAAATCACATTTTCAGTCCCTATAGTTTTCCCAAATTACAACTTTAGTCCTTGTGATTTATTTTAAATTCCAAAAACCAAACGGATCCCAAATAAAACTAAAACCAAAACATCCCCACTAACCTAAGCCCACCCAAGCCCAGTTACCAAATGGCCCAGTCCATACCTTTGGTTGACCCGGTCAAACCCCCAAACAAAACCACCCCCGTCACTTTCCCTCCCCTGCAAAACCACAAACCAAATACCACCCTCTTCCCCTGGTATCTCCCCACCACTTGCATCCTCTCCCATCCACCACTTGCCTCCTACTCCACCTCACCCTACCCTCTGTCATCCCCACAACAAACCCACCCTTTGGTATTACCCTAGTAAGTGACACCTAGCAAACCTACACCCTGCCACCACCCCTCTACCCTGCAAACTCAATTCAACACTCCAACTCAACCTCCTTTTCCCACCATCTCACCCAATTGTCCAAACCCACCTCCAAATCCACCAATAAAAACTTCACAGACCCAATTGCTTAAAAAAGCTTTTCCCGCCAAACATGGAAACAGAGCTGAGATGATCAAAAAGTCAAGCAACATGGTGGGATTTGACAAGTGGGACCCAGAAAGCTCAAATGATGTATAAAAGTGAAGCAAGGAGCAGAGGAGAAAGGCAATTAGTGTAGCCTTAGTGTAATGTAGTCGTAGTTAGTGTAACTTTCATTTTCCTTTGTAATTTTCAATTCAATTAGTGAAACTCAGTTTATTTTATGTGTTGTAAACTTTATTTGATCATTAATTAAAGTTTTATTAGTTAAATTGAGATTTGGCATATTTGAGCAAATTTGACAAATTTGCTTATAGTATGTTAGACATTGTTAAAACCTGACCTTTCCAGTTTATTTAAGTCCAACTACAAGTTTTATTAAGTGTCTGAGTTGTGTTAATTAGTTTAAATCATATTTACAATAATTATCAAAATTCCAAAGAAAATAAATAGAAAATTAGTGTTCAAGGAAGCAAGATGAAAAGGAGCTTGGGAGATTCTGACTTTTATTGGTTTTAGAACTCATGGGAGTGTTAGGTTACTGATTTTGGTTCTTGTTCACCCACTGAGCACACTGTGGAAGAAACTTGTAAGATTTCTCATGTTTTCATGTTTTCATTTGTAACCTGTCATATTAAGTTATTGTTCCTAGTAATTGTTCAAATTTGATTTGGTAGTGATAACTAGTGAATATTTCAGCTTAAGTCTCAGTTTCATGTAATAGATATGGTAGAAGCTTTGTAAATCTCCAATCAGTGTCCATTAAGGGGTGTTTGGATTTGCAGTTTGCTATGAGTTCAAAGTTGTGCTTGTTGTTGTTTTTAGCTGTAGTGACTCACATTAGGGTAGTGTAGCATAGTTAAGTCAATAAACACAAGTATTTCATGCTAAAAGTCAAAATGATCCATTGATCATCTTAAACAGTCCACTGTTAGGATCTAGAAGCTCAATTTGCACCATTTCAATTCTATACTAGTTAATGCAGCCTAGAGTAGCTTTGTTTTGTTATAATATATCCATATCAGTCCATTAGATCCAATAGAAATCAACTAAAGTCAAAAGTATCAAGTTTTAGAAAAAAGTCAAAGTTGCATTTTCAGATTTTTCCAAAAGTTTGAGAAATTGTTTTGATTTTTATGTTTGCTTTCTAGATGTAAAATTTGTTTCTTTTAACTGCCTACCAGCTCATCTTTCATGTCCCATAATTTTTAGAATTTTGTAATTTTTCTTGTGGCCCCCACTTGTGCCTAAACACACTTGCAGGGCACACAGCTGCCCTGTGCAGCAGCTCAGCCCCCCAACACCACCACTTTGTGGTGGTTTTCCTACCACCTCAGTGGTCCCCAGCCCTCAAACCTAGTTCCATAGAACCCCCCTCCTACCATAGATCTTAGATTGACCCCTTGTTTGACCTGTGCCTCAGTGGACCCCATCTAAATTGGACCCTCAACTTTGTCCCCAAATCTGTCTCAGTCCACAATAAGCTAGTGCTTATTGTGGCTTATTGGCTTATCTTGAGGTCCCAAAGTGGTTTTTCCAGCTTAATTAAGTTCAAATAACTTATTTGTATCAGACTTATCCAAGGTGGGCCCCACATAAGCTCTTTTGAGCTTATTTCCATTTTCAGTCAACAATAGTCAACTGTTGAGGTTTTAGCTTTAATTTTAGCTTATTTTAAGTTTACAAAAAGTTTGTTTTTACAAAAAGTGTTTGTTTTTAAGTATTTAGTAGTTCTGTAAAAGAAAAATCCAAAAAAATCCAAGTTAAATTAAGTGATAGTTTCTATTTAATTCAAGTTAATTTTAATTTTCATTTTTATATTTTAATTAAGTCACTAGTGTTTTTATATTTTTATTAAATACTTCATATAGTAAAGTAATTTTGATAATTTTTTCAGATTTTTATTTTGTCATTTAGTGTTAATTAGATTTAATTTTAATTTTCTTTATTATTAATTAATATCAAGTATTAAATAGCTTAATTAGTTTTTATAAAGTAAAATCTAGTTTTTATAATTTTCCTAGTTTTAATATAGTATATTAGACTTTTAGAAAATAAATTTTGAGATTCTACTATTCATTTTATATTTTTCTTATTTTAATTGTTTAAATTAGTATTAAGTTAATTAAAAGGTAAATAATTATTAGTTTAATCTTAAAACTTAATTTTTAGAGTTTTTATAATTTTTTAGGATTCCTGTAATGGTTAAGTAATTTTATAAATTTTATCTTAATTTTCCAAGTTAATTTAGTATTAATATAAATTAAAAGTAGTTTAATTAGTTAAATTAAGTTAAATAGTTTTTAATTAATAACAAAACCACAAAAAGACAAAAATATTATTTTTAATTTTTTATACTTTCTTCTAGTTCTAATTTAGGTTTAGAAAATATTTTTGTTAATTTTTAGTATAATTTAAATTATTTGTCATTTTTAGTTTATTTAAATTAGGTTTTAATTTAGATTTTAAATAGTTTAATTAATTAAATAATAGTTTAATATTATTTTAATCACTTTTATAATTTCTTTTTCATTTTTAATTTTAAGTTTGAAAAAGTGTCAAAAGCACCCCCTGTAGTTTGATAATTACCAAAATCCCACTTTTCCAGTCCGATACGTGATCTTAATTGTGAATTTGTGCATATAGCTGGTATCTGATTATTGTGAATATTATATCTGTTTGCCAATACCAAAATAACAGTAGCAATACCAATCCCACATCATCTGGCTACTGTCCTCAGTGCCACTTTCTCATAAACGATTCTCAAAAGCACCATTGCAATCTCGCTAGGACTTTAACGACCCGGGAAAACACTACACTATCACCGGAGTATTGATTCTAGGCTGTCTTTGACTTATTGACCTTGGTCAATAATAATCTGACGGTTCAGGCACAATCAAAATTTGGCGCCGCTGCCGGGGAGGTTGTTGCGTGTTTTAAAATCGTTTTAAGTTTAGTGGTTTTCAAAACCCTCCCTGTAAAAAGTTTTTGTAAAAACATAATCATATCAGAAAAAACGTTCATTAACACTTCTCCTGAAGTGTTGAAAAACACAAAAAAAAATTAATTAAAAACAATCAAAAACAAACTGTGAAGTTAAATTACTTCGTGTTCTTTAAGATTACAACCTGAAACAGTTGGTTTAAGGTAAGTTCTGACACTAAATTGCGAACTGAAGAGGAATCCATTCTTTCCTCCCGCCAGCCTGCGAGTAATCTTAAAGGGACGATTTCGGTTAACGAATCAGTTCCAAAAATATTTCCCAAGTTTTCTGCACACACACCCATAAGCCTAAATCAGTTTTTCAAATTAATTAATAACCCATAATAAGTTCCCAAACTTAAGATTAAAACTTGCCTTTATATCTCTGTGAGTGGTGTACCTTTTTCAAAGAAGCCATTCACTTGTGATTTCTGATTTAAGTTCACTGTGGTTTTGCCTCAAATTTGTTTTGAAAAATTGTTTTTGGTGCATGTGCACTAAACATGTTTCTCGAAAATACCAAAAATATTCACCTTTACCCTCTCACCTTTTTGATTCTCCATTTCTCACCCTCTAAAACCTTTTGATTCTTTCTATGTCTCATCCACACTTTCTGATTTGCCAGTGGTGTGGTAATCCTTATAATGGTGGCAATTGCCCCAGTTGTGGCATGGTAGAGTCAGGAAACGGGTCTGTCTATAACCAGAATCCCTATTCCTACCATGACACAACTGATTCATTCCATCAGTTACCACACCATGAGACTCAGCAGTTTTACTGTTGTGAGTACTGTGGTGGTTCACATTACAGTTCTGATTGTCAATCGGGCAACACGCTTGTCTATGAGCAGTTTCCTGATAACAATTATGACTCTAGCACATACGACTCACAGCCACATCAGTTTTACTGTTGTGATTACTGTGGCGGTCCACACTTTAGCTCTGATTGTCAAACGAGGAATCCATTTCCTTGTAACAATTATGACTCTTCGTATCAAGACCAACCTCCACAGTGTCAAACTATCCAAGCAACTCCTCAAATCCAGCAAGACTTTTTAGAAGTTCTTGAGAAATTTAAAGAACTTAAGGAGGAGTTAGCTAATATTTCACTCCGCCAAACTCCAAGTTCTTCTTGTGCATATTGTGGGGGTCCTCATAGTGATTTTCAATGTCAACCTTTCGGTTTTGACACATCCACATCCCCACAATTTCCTTTCATTCCAAATTCTCGTGGGAAAACTATGGCAGAATTACTTGCTGAAGAACGAGAATCTAGAAAAAGCATGGAAGAATTATTGGCTGAGCAACGAGCAGCTAAATTTCGTGCTAACATTCGCAATACTGCTCTATTTGATGACTATGATGACAGTGATGATGAAGATAACATTGTTATTATTCAAAAAGATTCATCAAAGTCATCAGTTGATATCCCAACAGTTTAGATTCCATCTCAAACAACTGCTATCACACCCGAGGTTCCCACTCACTCTTTGATCATGGGGGACGAGCATCTTGACACTGTTCCTGAAAGGGAATCGGACGAATTCATAAAGTCTAGTGTTGAGAACCTTGTTCCAATCCCGAGAGAGTCACAGGGAACTTTGGATGATATGTGTGATATTCCTTCCCCCATTGAGTGTCCTAAAGATCAATTTGAGACTTTCTCAGATTATAGCGATAATTGTATATCTCATGGAGACATTGAGTATATTGAGGCACCACTGCCTCAGTCTGATGTTGATCCTCTTCTTGAGGAGTTCGCTGATGAACTTGCTCACATCGATCCACTTTCCTTGGAAAGTGATGATGGTCTCCTTGACTTCGAAGCTGATCTGGGAGAAATTGAAAGTCTCCTTTATCATGATCCGTCACTCACTTCTGATCCCAAAAATCCAATAGAGAATATTGATCACTTTGTTCCCGAAGCATTCAATACTACTCTCACCAATCCTCTATTTGAATTCGAATCTGAATTCACTTTGATTTCTGATAATCCACTCTTTGATATTCAGAACGAGGATTGTGATGAGTTTATTCCGGAACATGAGTTCACAGATTCACATCTTGTGAATAATTCTCTTCATGAGGAGTTCTCCGGTGAACTCACTCATCATGTCATGACTCCTCCGGAGTTTGATATCCCGGGGGGAGATGCACTCAATCATGAGAAGTTGCAAATTCCCACCCACCCTCCCGGGATGTTCTCGAGCTTACCCTTTGAAATCCAAAATCAGGCTAATGAGCCTGCCTTCGAGGAAGATGATCTTATCATGATTTTCATCATGGTTTTCTTCCTTTTCTTCACCTATAAGGTGACTTCTCCTGTTCTTCACTCCTTTGGGAGTGAGGACACCATATTTGATCCCGGCATTTTCATTATCTTGAGCAGGGACTATGTCTCATCGGTGTGGAACTTTCACGTGCTTCAAATGTTTATCCAAACATCTTGAATGAAAGTTCTTCCACATCATGCTTCCCCAAGGACAAATGAATTCGGGTTCGAGTCAAGCTAGCGACTCGGTAAAGAAAAACAGTAGCATGCTTATAGGGTTTTCACCCTAAGTGTGGGGGAATCCCCCATGCTATGATTACAAAAGTGAAAAACAAAATTGTGTTTCCACATTTAGCTTGTTATGTTCTCCTTTTATGTTCCAAGAGTCGGCATAATAGCCGGGACTTTGAATATTGAGGACAATATTCATGCTTAGTGTGGGGGGGTATTCGCTATTCTAGCGAATTTTATCATATTTTACTATCTTATACCCCCGTTTTTGACCAAAAATTTTCAAAATTTTTCACTAAAGCTCAAAATTTTTTGTGGTAATCAGTCCGCCAAAGTCTAAATGACAAATGGATTGGCTAGTCCAGGAGCAAACGGCTCTTGGTAAAGACATCTCAAATCCGTTGATGGCTGGCAGTTTGCCAAAAATTGTATGGTTCCTCAGCTCCCCCGCATCCTCATAAGCAAATGAGCTGGCTAGCCCGCAAGATTATGGCTTGTGGTAAAGGCCGTGGAAAATCCATAATTGGTAATCAGCTCACCAAGATGTTGACTATTCCATCAAGAGTTGGCTAGTCCAGAAGCAAACGGCTTTTGGTAAAGACTAATCAAATCCGTTGACAGCTGGTGGTTTGCTCAAAATCACACGGTTATCAGGTGTGCCACAGTTCTTACACCTGGCTACTCCAGAAGTGATGGCTTTTGGTAAAGAGTTTAAAATCCATTAGTTTTTCTCAAAAGATTGCTAGGGACTAGCAATAGTTTAGTGTGGGGGATTGATGAGTGTGTAAATACTCATCATTTTATACCAATCTGAGCTGCCAAAACATACAAAAACACCCAAATATGTATCGAAATACTTAAAATATCTTAGAGGTGTGTTTTATATGTTTCAAACACAAAATATGCAAAAACAAATGAAAAACGTACAAAGTTTGCATAATTGGCAGTTTCAGTCCCTCAAGTTTCATAAATTTGCAAAACTAGTCCCTGGTAAATCAAAACTTGTACAAATGTCATAAAAGGTCCTTGGGATTCATAAGTTGTAAGAAATAGTCCTTTAAAGTTTAAAATCACATATTTACAACTTTGGTCCCTCAACTTTGAAAACTGTCAAAAATAGTCCCTAAGGTTTTGAAAAATGGAAAATGTGAAAAATAAACCTTATACTACTCTAAAATGACAAAATTGGTCCTTATGATAACTTTTGAGAAGTTACAAATCAAACCCTTCAAAAATCAGAAAATTACAAGAATGGTCCCTGGAATTTGGAAAATTGACAGAAAAGGTCCTCGGATATAAAATAAAGGGAAATTATCAAAAGTAGCCTTGTACTATTCATAAATGACAAATATGGCCCTTTGATAACTATGGGAAAATCACATTTTCAGTCCCTATAGTTTTCCCAAATTACAACTTTAGTCCTTGTGATTTATTTTAAATTCCAAAAACCAAACGGATCCCAAATAAAACTAAAACCAAAACATCCCCACTAACCTAAGCCCACCCAAGCCCA
The DNA here is from genome assembly GCA_030686995.1 of Artemisia argyi. NCBI lineage: Eukaryota > Viridiplantae > Streptophyta > Magnoliopsida > Asterales > Asteraceae > Artemisia > Artemisia argyi. Next base: position 94,119,121 of record CM060694.1, read on the forward strand.
GTTACCAAATGGCCCAGTCCATACCTTTGGTTGACCCGGTCAAACCCCCAAACAAAACCACCCCCGTCACTTTCCCTCCCCTGCAAAACCACAAACCAAATACCACCCTCTTCCCCTGGTATCTCCCCACCACTTGCATCCTCTCCCATCCACCACTTGCCTCCTACTCCACCTCACCCTACCCTCTGTCATCCCCACAACAAACCCACCCTTTGGTATTACCCTAGTAAGTGACACCTAGCAAACCTACACCCTGCCACCACCCCTCTACCCTGCAAACTCAATTCAACACTCCAACTCAACCTCCTTTTCCCACCATCTCACCCAATTGTCCAAACCCACCTCCAAATCCACCAATAAAAACTTCACAGACCCAATTGCTTAAAAAAGCTTTTCCCGCCAAACATGGAAACAGAGCTGAGATGATCAAAAAGTCAAGCAACATGGTGGGATTTGACAAGTGGGACCCAGAAAGCTCAAATGATGTATAAAAGTGAAGCAAGGAGCAGAGGAGAAAGGCAATTAGTGTAGCCTTAGTGTAATGTAGTCGTAGTTAGTGTAACTTTCATTTTCCTTTGTAATTTTCAATTCAATTAGTGAAACTCAGTTTATTTTATGTGTTGTAAACTTTATTTGATCATTAATTAAAGTTTTATTAGTTAAATTGAGATTTGGCATATTTGAGCAAATTTGACAAATTTGCTTATAGTATGTTAGACATTGTTAAAACCTGACCTTTCCAGTTTATTTAAGTCCAACTACAAGTTTTATTAAGTGTCTGAGTTGTGTTAATTAGTTTAAATCATATTTACAATAATTATCAAAATTCCAAAGAAAATAAATAGAAAATTAGTGTTCAAGGAAGCAAGATGAAAAGGAGCTTGGGAGATTCTGACTTTTATTGGTTTTAGAACTCATGGGAGTGTTAGGTTACTGATTTTGGTTCTTGTTCACCCACTGAGCACACTGTGGAAGAAACTTGTAAGATTTCTCATGTTTTCATGTTTTCATTTGTAACCTGTCATATTAAGTTATTGTTCCTAGTAATTGTTCAAATTTGATTTGGTAGTGATAACTAGTGAATATTTCAGCTTAAGTCTCAGTTTCATGTAATAGATATGGTAGAAGCTTTGTAAATCTCCAATCAGTGTCCATTAAGGGGTGTTTGGATTTGCAGTTTGCTATGAGTTCAAAGTTGTGCTTGTTGTTGTTTTTAGCTGTAGTGACTCACATTAGGGTAGTGTAGCATAGTTAAGTCAATAAACACAAGTATTTCATGATAAAGTCAAAATGATCCATTGATCATCTTAAACAGTCCACTGTTAGGATCTAGAAGCTCAATTTGCACCATTTCAATTCTATACTAGTTAATGCAGCCTAGAGTAGCTTTGTTTTGTTATAATATATCCATATCAGTCCATTAGATCCAATAGAAATCAACTAAAGTCAAAAGTATCAAGTTTTAGAAAAAAGTCAAAGTTGCATTTTCAGATTTTTCCAAAAGTTTGAGAAATTATTTTGATTTTTGTGTTTGCTTTCTAGATGTAAAATTTGTTTCTTTTAACTGCCTACCAGCTCATCTTTCATGTCCCATAATTTTTTGAATTTTGTAATTTTTCTTGTGGCCCCCACTTGTGCCTAAACACATTTGCAGGGCACACAGCTGCCCTGTGCAGCAGCTCAGCCCCCCAACACCACCACTTTGTGGTGGTTTTCCTACCACCTCAGTGGTCCCCAGCCCTCAAACCTAGTTCCATAGAACCCCCCTCCTACCATAGATCTTAGATTGACCCCTTGTTTGACCTGTGCCTCAGTGGACCCCATCTAAATTGGACCCTCAACTTTGTCCCCAAATCTGTCTCAGTCCACAATAAGCTAGTGCTTATTGTGGCTTATTGGCTTATCTTGAGGTCCCAAAGTGGTTTTTCCAGCTTAATTAAGTTCAAATAACTTATTTGTATCAGACTTATCCAAGGTGGGCCCCACATAAGCTCTTTTGAGCTTATTTCCATTTTCAGTCAACAATAGTCAACTGTTGAGGTTTTAGCTTTAATTTTAGCTTATTTTAAGTTTACAAAAAGTTTGTTTTTACAAAAAGTGTTTGTTTTTATGTATTTAATAGTTCTGTAAAAGAAAAATCCAAAAAAATCCAAGTTAAATTAAGTGATAGTTTCTATTTAATTCAAGTTAATTTTAATTTTAATTTTTATATTTTAATTAAGTCACTAGTGTTTTTATATTTTTATTAAATACTTCATATAGTAAAGTAATTTTGATAATTTTTTCAGATTTTTATTTTGTCATTTAGTGTTAATTAGATTTAATTTTAATTTTCTTTATTATTAATTAATATCAAGTATTAAATAGCTTAATTAGTTTTTATAAAGTAAAATCTAGTTTTTATAATTTTCCTAGTTTTAATATAGTATATTAGACTTTTAGAAAATAAATTTTGAGATTCTACTATTCATTTTATATTTTTCTTATTTTAATTGTTTAAATTAGTATTAAGTTAATTAAAAGGTAAATAATTATTAGTTTAATCTTAAAACTTAATTTTTAGAGTTTTTATAATTTTTTAGGATTCCTGTAATGGTTAAGTAATTTTATAAATTTTATCTTAATTTTCCAAGTTAATTTAGTATTAATATAAATTAAAAGTAGTTTAATTAGTTAAATTAAGTTAAATAGTTTTTAATTAATAACAAAACCACAAAAAGACAAAAATATTATTTTTAATTTTTTATACTTTCTTCTAGTTCTAATTTAGGTTTAGAAAATATTTTTGTTAATTTTTAGTATAATTTAAATCATTTGTCATTTTTAGTTTATTTAAATTAGGTTTTAATTTAGATTTTAAATAGTTTAATTAATTAAATAATAGTTTAATATTATTTTAATCACTTTTATAATTTCTTTTTCATTTTTAATTTTAAGTTTGAAAAAGTGTCAAAAGCACCCCCTGTAGTTTGATAATTACCAAAATCCCACTTTTCCAGTCCGATACGTGATCTTAATTGTGAATTTGTGCATATAGCTGGTATCTGATTATTGTGAATATTATATCTGTTTGCCAATACCAAAATAACAGTAGCAATACCAATCCCACATCATCTGGCTACTGTCCTCAGTGCCACTTTCTCATAAACGATTCCAAAAGCACCATTTCAATCTCGTCGGGACTTTAACGACCCGGGAATACACTATACTATCACCGGAGTATTGATTCTAGGTTGTCTTTGACTTGTTGACCTTGGTCAATAATAATTAGACGGTTCTGAATCAATCAGGGAGATTGTTGATATAAATAATGCGTAAAAATGTTATTATTATTTCTCGATATCCCTATGTTTTGACGATCACAAAATGTAAAATAATTAAACGTAAAATCATTACGTAAACAAGTATTTAGTGACAAAATATCATTACATCCAACTAAATCACTTAAGGTATGAATAAACAATTGCCTAATACATTTTTATGATCAAAGGAAGGTTTATTTACTAATTACAAATTATATAAAATGGTATAAACATTTTATATATTTCTAAAAACACTTTTGGTAATTAAAAGAAAATGTTTAATTGAAAATAAATATATGAATTCAAATTTTTAACCAAAATCAGTTAAATCTACACCAAATAAACTTTCCCCAGAAAAGACAAAAGATTCTGGCCGTTACAGGTGGGCGGCCCCCTTAATTTTAAGGGGGCCAGCCATGATTTAAGGGGGCACATGATCCTGTGTCAGAATCTTTTGCCTATAAATACTGGTTCAAATCTGTAATTTTTCCTCACCTTTTGCACTAAAACTTTCTGTCCAAATCCTCCTAAATCATCCTCCTAAAACCTTTAATCATAAACTTATTAGTTCTTGTTTTCAAGTGATCCATTCTCTCATCATTCAAAGTGCAAGAGAAGAATACTCCTTTATTATCAAATCAAGAAGTATTGAAGATCAGTTGTGTAGTTTGTATATATTTATTGCAAAGTTGTGTAGTGATTGTAATAAGTAGATCTAGGTGGGTTTGTGAATCTAGTATAGTAGAAGTAGTGGTGTGAAGAAGAAGTAGTGAAGTTGTGTGAAGTAGTGAAGTAGTAGTGGTGTGTACAAGTTGTGAAGAAGGTGTGTCTAGTCGTGAGATTGGTTCTAGCTACTATTAGAATTCGACATTTAGCTTAGTGTCATAAATTGGTGTAAGAAAAAGTTGTGTAAGGTTTCTTCGCCACAACGGAGTTTGTTGACATAGTGAAGAAAACTCTCGAGTACGTGACTCGGGGAGTGGAGTAGGGCGAAGAGGTGCTTCGTAGCCGAACCACTATAAATCCTTGTGTTGTGGTTTGATCTTTCTATCTCTATCTTTTCTTTACTTTCATACTTACATTATAATTGTTTAGTTAGTTAGATTAAATTGTTTACATTGTGCAAGTGTTGAATTTCACATAAATAAGAATCGAAGTTTTTGAAAACAAAGTTTTTAAAATACTAAATTGACGTAAAACTATTCAACCCCCTTCTAGTTTTCCACATGTTTCATCAAACATAAAAATGTAAGTTTAGAAGAAAATAAAATTCTTTGATCACTTTGCTAATGATGGTATAAAGTTTGTTGATACCTGAAGTGACATTGTAGTAGCTACGTAGAAGAAACGAGTTTCCTCGATTAAAAACTTATTAACCGTAACTTTACGTAACATGTCTTTATATTTTGTGATTATTAAAACACATGAAGACTGAATAATGCAAATAACGTTTTTGACATTATTTGTATTGGCAGGTTACTTCGTCAAAAAGAACTTAACATTAAGTTTCTCAATAGTTTGCCTGCTGAATGGCGTACTTATGTTGTTGTTTGGTTAAACAAACCTGAATTAGAGAAGATGACCCTCAATGACCTTTACAACAATCTCAAGATTGCTAAACTAAAAGTGAGAAAGGCAGGAAGTACAAGCACATGATCAGGAAATATGGCATTCATGTCATATGCCAAGGATGACAATTCTGATGATGAAGATGATCACATTTATATTTGTACTGCTACCCCTAGAGTTAGTACTATTAGCATTAAAGTTAGTACAACTGGTTCACAAACTAGTAGTGCTGGCTTAAGTGATGACACCATCTATGCTTTTGTAGTTAGCAAAGCTGAAGATGCCAATATCTATAATGAAGACTTGCTTCAAATACATGATGATGACTTGGAAGCAATGGACTTAAAATGGCACTTAGCTTTGATAAGCATAAGTGTAAAGAAGTACTATCAAAGGACTGGTAAGAAGATCACTTTTAACTTAGGAGATGTTGCTGGCTATGACAACTCCAAGTTTGAATGCTACAACTGTGGAAAGAGAGGACATTTTGCTAGAGAATGTAGAAGTCCAAGACAACTGAACAGAGATTGTTACAAGAAGAGTAATCTAAAGGAAGTGACTGTGCAAGAGCCTTCTTCTAAGGATATGTTAGCTATTGATGGTACTGCTTTTGATTGGAGCTTCATGGAAGAAGAAAAAGCCAATGTTGAGATCGCACGTATGGCCTTCTCTGACTTTGAGGTTTATGTTAATGGTTGTTCTAAGTCTTGGTCTGCTTTAAAAGAATTAGAAGCACTTAAGGCTAAATATGACAGTCAAAGATTAGATCTTAATGACACTCACTATAATTTGCAAAATCATAAAAGAGGATTAGCTGTCCTAGAAGAACAACTTGTTTTTTACAGACAAACTGAGGCTATCGTTACTGATGATATTGTTGGATTAAGAAAATACTTAGAGAACAGGGATGCTGTAATAAGTATGGTTAAATATGATATTGAACAGCTAAGCAAACAAAAGTAAAATATACAATTAAGTGTTGACACACTTGAGTATACATCCAAAGGTGTTCAAAAGATAATTGACTCTCAACTAGTGAACATAGCAAAATTAGGCCTAGGATATAATTGAGTTGCACCTCCCCATAGAGGCATATTTGTGCCACTAGGTATTATCTTAGCTCATACTGGCTTAGATGAGTTTAAGGAACCTGAATTTCCAGGGTATGGTCCTAAGGCACAGGAGAACACTAGTGAAAGTCAGGCTGATGAGTTGCTTAAAAGTACAAATGAGACTAATTTTGTCAAGTTTGTGCCTGAAATTAAGTTTAAGACAAATCCTGAGGTTAAGACAGATGTTAAGGTAGAGGTTCAAAATGCTCCTAAGGTGATTAAACAAGAATATAAAAAACCAGTTAGGAATAATGTTAGATATGCAGAGATGTACAGAATAGCACCTAGGGGAAATCAAAGAAATTGGAATAATATGAAGTCTCAACAACTAGGTGGTGATTTTGTTATGCAAAACAAAACATGTTTTGTCTGTGGTAGCTTTGACCACTTTGCTGCATATTATGATAACAAGCCATGACAAAAGGTGACTTCAAGGGATACAAGGGTATATGGGCATAACTAAGTTAGAGTAAACAACAATTTTGCATATTGATTGGTGCTAAATGGTGAACTAAAGTCAACCAAGGATGAGGTCGATATGATCAAACAATCTAGGCCAATGCACCAAGGAGTATAGTGTTTTCCCGGGTCGTTTAAGTCCCAGCGAGGTGCGAATGGTATTTAAACGTGCTTGTGATCGGGTGATTTTCACGGGAAAGGGTTATGATTGATGAAATCAAGGAAATACAAAAGAAAATAGCTTAGACAAGCTATGTGAGCAATTACGTGAAATAAAATTAACTAGAAACGTCAAAGAAACTAAAAACGTATGTTTAAATTTAAAATAAACGTAAACGTACAAAAACAAAAGTGAGTTTTATGCTACACTAATCCTAAGGGTTTATAAATAATTTTCCTACGAACTAGATGACAAAAGAAAATATTGGAAAAAAAAGAAAATTATAATTTTAATTAAAATTCTATTTATTATGATTTAATTACCAATTAACACAAATTAAATTCTAATTATTATTAAAACTATTCTAAAAAATCTGAAACTTTTTTGATAAATACTACAAGTTAATTAGAACCTAAGAAAAATATAAAAGGTGGTGGTACAGTACAATAATAAGCAGCAAATAAGCAGATAAGCTAAAAAGGGTTTATTACACTAAACAAGCCAACAAGGGTCTTATATTAAATATTGCAAAGATATAAACGAAGAATACCCAAGGGCGGTTGGTTATGTGTGGTTTGTTGTGTCTGTGAGCAGAAGGTCAGGGGTTCGAATCCCCTTGGCACCTTTTTTTGAAAATATATATTTTTTTTAATTTTTCTTTTTGCAAGACCTACTTAACCAACTAATATAAACAACTTATGAAAAGCCACTTTTGATGAGAAGCTTTAAAATGGCTTATGCAATCTTAAAATCCCAACAGTGGAGGTTTTCGTGAGTTGAGAATTTTAGAAAAGCTCAAGCTAGCCAAAGTGAGCACATAAGCTAGAACAAAAGTAAAAGCTCACAAACACAATCTCAAGCTCATGAAATCAACCCAATATCCACAATTAAACAACTAAGATCAAACAAATAACAAGATCAAACAAGCTCATAAGCTGCTGTTGCATCAGCAGCAACTGTGGCTAATGGGGGGACTTGGGAGGCTAATTCAAGCTAACAAACAAGCTTATAGGTGCAAACAAAGGGTGGATCTAACAAAACAGCCTAGCAGGCTCCACAAAACACTAAGAATCAAGTCCTAAGCCCTCAAGATGAACAAGTTGTGGCCTAATGAAAAATCGGTCAAACTGGTTAAGGGCTGGGTGCAGGGCATATGCATGGGTAAAACAGTCACTTTGAGCTTATTTTTAAGCTAGCAAATGAAGTTCAAATTAGGATCTTCTTTTTGCTTCAAATGCACAAGCAACCAAACTACTCATAACAACAAGTTTCATCTAATTTCACCGACTAATAAAGGCTGGAAGTGATCTGTGTTTTGTCCCATTTCAACAGATGTCAAACTTTTGACTTATGAACTTTTTGCACAAGTTGACTAAATTGAAGTTTAAAAGATCCTAGATGACTAATGTAGTTATACTAAGCTATATTGAGGCTAATGGAAGTAACCTAAACAAGTTGTAACTCTAAATGATGAATAAGCTTCTCCAACTTCCTAACAGTGCAACTGCTATAAACTTTAAAGGCCAATTTTGACTTTTTGCTTTAAAACTACCAATTTAAGGCTATGATTGTTATAACTAGACCCTAAGAGTGAAGGCTAAACTAACTTCAACCAAGATATCACCTCACAACTCAGCTTACAAGGCTAATCCAAACACCCCTTTAAAAACTGACTTTAACAAATTTTTGAAGCAAATGAATGATTTAAACATTGAAACTGAGATATAAGGCTATACTGAGCTATCATGAACACAAACAAATAGATTAGAGCAATAATTAACCACTATAACTAAGAATTACAAGATCATACCAAAAAATATACTTGAAACTTAAACATTTGAAACTAAAAACATGAAACCTTAAACCTTGGCTAAACCAAGGTATCTTGGAACCGCTACAAGCTCTAGCTTGTCCTAAAATAAGCTAGTATAGTCCATCTTGCTCATCCATTTCGAGCAACTTCCCAAGTTCCATATGCAAAGGTATCTTTTTGATCATGTCCAATCTTTTTATGTTTTCTTTTTAAATTTTTAATACTATCAGAGTCTAAGTGAGCTTATGAAACAATTGAAACATCAATTTGGGATAGACAAGGATTTATGTTAAAAACTTAAAATTTCCATTAAGATTGAAAAATAAATAACAAAGGTTTGAAATGAAATATGAGATACTTGTATTACTAGAAAACTGATTACAAGGATAAAACTAAACTAGATAAAATTAAAAGCATAGGTGCCAAGAAAGGCTTATAAGCTCCTATTTATACTAGCAACTAGAAAACTAGGACCAGGGGACCTTGTGTTTCTTCCTTGTGCTTTTTATGTGAGATAAAACAGCCTTGGGTACATCTGTGTGTTTCTTTGGACAATTCCCAGCCTTTGGATGGCTTGTGGAATGATCACAAGCTTCAATATTGAATTGGCGCCCAAATAAGGTGGTGGATTGCCAGCTTGGCAATTGGGGGGGGGGGGGGAAGTGGGACTGGTATTGGTGAGGGGTAGGGTGGCTGGGTAGGTGTGTGAGGAAGAGGAGGGGGAAGACAAGTATGTTGGAGAAGGTACAGATGATGAGATGGGTGTACTGTGGAGAAGCTAAAAACCAGAGAATGGTGAAAAGAGGTGGAGATGGTTGACCTTTTGACCCTCGATACATTTTATTAATAAAACGTGGGAGGGCTAAGGGTAGTTTGGGCTTGGATTTGTTTTTGGGCCAATGTTGGTTTGGATGTGGACTCGATTTGGTTATTCTTGGATTTGGATTTTTGGGTTAAACAACAACAAGGGTCCATTTGGTTTAGATAATAAGTACAAGGACCAATTATGCAACAAGCTGAAAATGAGGGGCCTGTTATGCCATTTTCCCAAACTTTGCTTCGCGGACCAATATTATCAATCCTTAATTTCCATGGCCCTTTGTTGTTGATTTTCCAAGTATAAACCTCCGGGGACTAAAATTGCCAATTTCCAAGGTTGAGGGGCCAAAATTGTAAACTTTTAAAACTTTTTACCCCAGGACCATTTTTGTTAACTTCTGACTTTTAAAGGACTTGGATTGACTTTTCTTTCAAAACAAATGCTCAGGGACTGATTTTGTTAAATTTTGAAAGTTGAGGGACTGAAACTGCCAATTATGCAAACTTTGTTCGTTTTTCATCTGTTTTCAATCATTTTGCATCTGAAACATATAAAACACGATCCTGCGATATTTACTGTATTTTGATGCATTTTTGAGTGTTTTTAAATGTTTTTGCAGTTCAGATTGGACAAAAATGATGAGTATTCACACACTCATCAATCCCCCACACTAAAATATTGCTAGTCCCTAGCAATCTTTTATGAAAATTTAATGGATTTGATGTCTCTTTACCAAAAGCCATTACTTCCGGAGTAGCCAAATGTTTTAGTATGATACTTTGGTACATTGATAACCAAATAATTTTAAGCAAACCACCAGCTGTCAACGGATTTGATTTGTCTTTAGCAAAAGCCGTCTGCTTCTGGACTAGCCAACTCTTTGATAGAATACAGTTATCATATTGGTGAGTTGATTACCAATTATGGTTTTCCACTACCTTTACCACAAGCCATAACCTTGTGGGCTAGCCAACTCTTTACTTTTTAAGATATGGTGAGTTGAATCCCATACAATTTTTGGCAAATTGTCAGCCATAAACGGATTTGAGATATCTTTACCCAGAGCCGTTTGCTCTAGGATTAGCCAGTCCTTATGCTTAGACATGGTGGACTGATAACCATTTATTTTGTTAGTGCCAAAAACTTCCACCGAGTATTTTTTTTTTTTAAATTTGGGGAAAACGGGGGTATTAGGGCACTAACATGTACAAAACATGTGACAAATACGATAGAATCCCCCCCCCCCCCCCCCCCCCCGCCACACACTTAGAATTGAATATTGCCCTCAGTATTCAAAGTACCGTCTATTATGCCGCCACTTAGAACGTAAAAGGTAATACTAATAGCCAAGTGTGAAACGGATATCTTTTTATTTTTATTTTTATTTATTTATTTATTTTTACTTATACACAACAGCAGGGGCAACTCCCCCAAACTTAGGTGTTAGAAAAGAGAAAGAAGTCAGAGATATGGGTGAAAACCCATGTTGAGCTAATGTTTTTGTTCACCGAGTCACTAGCTTGACTCGATCCCCGAATTAATTTTTCCTTGGGGAAAGTTTGAAGATCCGGGACAACCATAGGTGGTATGTCCTCTCCAAAGTAGTGTTTTAACCGATGCCCATTCACTTTGAAATTTGGACCGTCATTTTGAGATAACTCGACAGTGTCATATGGATAAACTTTGGCAATAGTGAATGGTCCAGTCCAGCGGGTTTTAAGCTTCCCTGAGAATATCTTCAACCGTGAGTTAAAAAGGACTCGATCACCAACGCTAAAAACGCGGTTCTTGATTTTTGAGTCATGAATCTTCTTTGTATTCTCCTTATAGATCAAAGAGTTCTCATAAGCTTGATCACAAAGTTCATTTAATTCATTCAGTTGAACTTTGCGATGAGCACCCGCTGTTTGGAGGTCAAAGTTTGCATGCTTGAGAGCCTAGTAAGCTTTGTGCTCAAGCTCGATCGGTAGATGGCATGCTTTTCCGTATACAAGCTTGTAAGGCGTACACCCAATGGGTTTTTTTTATGCAGTACAAAAAGCTCATAGTGCATCATCTAATTTGTCCAACCAAGATGCATGATTTTGACCTACGGTTCTTTCCAAGATTCTTTTAATTCATCTATTGGAAACTTCTACTTGTTCACTTGTTTGAGGGTGGTACGCAGTAGAAACATGGTGAGTTACACCATACTTTTGCATGACTTTATCAAATTTGTGATTGCAGAAATGCATACCACGATCACTAATTATAGCACGTGGAGTTCCAAATCGAGCAAAAAGAGCTTTTAAAAACTTCACAACAACTGGGGCATCATTAGTGGGTAAAACTTTCGCTTCAACCCATTTTGTCAAATAGTCAACAGCCACGAGTATGTACTTATTTCCATGAGATGACGGAAATGGCCCCATAAAATCAATGCTCCATACGTCAAAGATTTCACAAACTTGAATTGCATTTTGTGGCATTTCATTCTTTTGTGAAATATTTTCGTGACGTTGACAAGCGTCACAGGATTTGACCGATTCCTGGGCATCCTTATAAATTGTGGGTCAGTAGAAACCGGAATCAAACACCTTTTTGGCGGTGTAGTTTGGATTATGGTGGCCCCCCGTGGGACCAGCATGGAAAGCCTTGAGAATGTCACTGGCTTCCTGACCATAAATACACCGCCAGATGACTTGATCCTCTCAGATTTTAAACAAGTAGGGGTCATCCCAGAAATCATGTTTTACATCTTTAAAGAATTTATTTTTTTGTTGGAACGACATCCCTTTCACAACAAAGTTACCCGCATGATAGTTTACAAAATCAGAAAACCATGGGGTATTAGAATCTCCATGAAAGGAAACCACATTGAGTGTCTCGAGAGGGAAGGTTTCATTAATTTCCTTCTTCTCGAAAACATCTTGGTGGGGGTTTTCAAGACGGGAGAGGTGATCAGCAGCTAGGTTCTCTGCTCCTTTTTTTATCATGAATTATGATATCAATATCTTGCAGGAGGAGAACTCAACGGAGTAGTCTCGGCTTTGCATCTTGCTTTGCAAAGAGGTACTTCAAAGCCGAGTGATCCATATACACTATGCATTTGGTCAATATCAAATACGGCCGAAACTTTTCAAAGGCATACACCACTACTAATAGTTCTTTTTCAGTGGTGGTGTAATGACTTTGAGCCTCGGTCATTGTTTTGCTCGCATAGTGTATCGGCTGAAAATGTTTTGATTTGCGTTGCCCCAAGACTGCCCCTATTGCATAATCACTAGCATCAGACATAAGGTCAAAGGGCAAGTCCCAATCGGGGGCAACAAGAATCGGTGCTTCAGTAAGCTTTTTCTTCAAAGTTTCAAAAGCTTCAATGCACTCGGGTGAGAAGATAAAAGGATAATCCTTCTCGAGGAGATAGGTCATAGGCCGGCCGATTTTGGAAATCTTGAATAAACCTTCGATAAAAACCGGCATGACCCAAAAAGCTCCTAATACCTTTGATGGTAGTGGGATGAGGTAATTTTGCGATGACATCAACTTCGGCTTTGTCAACCTCAATCCTATTTTTTGAAATTTTATGGCCGAGGACAATGCCCTCTTTGACCATAAAGTGACTCTTCTCCTAATTTAGACATAACCTTGTGTATTCACAACGTTTGATCATGTTGTCTAAATGGGAGAGACATAATTGGAACGAATCCCCAATGACTAAAAAGTCATCCATGAAAACCTCCATTGTTTTCCCGATCATGTCGGAAAATATTGACATCATGCACCTTTGAAACGTTTTAGGAGCGTTGCATAAACCAAATGGCATGCGACGGTAGGCAAAGGTTCCATAAGGGCATGTGAAGGTAGTTTTCTCTTGATCCTGTGGATCAATGGGGATCTGAAAATAACCCGAGAAACCATCGAGGAAACAATAGTACTCATTCCCCGCTAGACTCTCGAGCATTTGTTTCATGAAGGGTAGAGGAAACTGGTCTTTGCGGGTGGCGTCATTTAACTTGCGATAGTCAATGCATACACACCAACCCATAACCAATCGAGTTGGAATCAATTTGTTTTCTTCGTTTGTGACAACAGTAATGCCACCCTTTTTTGGAACGCAATGGATGGGACTAACCCAAGGACTATCCGAGATAAGGTAAATCAAACCGGCATAAAGAAGTTTTAAAACTTCTTGTTTGATAACCTCATGAATTTTTGGATTAACCCTTCTTTGTTGTTGGACTGCTTGTTTAAAGTCATCCTCCATTAAAATTTTGTGCGTACAAAATTCTGGGTTGATACCCTTGATGTCGGAGAGTTTCCAAGCAATTGCTTGCTTGTGAGACTGTAGAACCTTTATTAGAGCAGTCTTTTCCTCTTCACTCAAATCTTTAGCAATTATGACGGGTAACTTATCATCACCCGCCAAAAATGCGTATTCAAGATGAGGCGGTAAGTCCTTAAGCTCGAACTCAGGAAAATCATCAGTTTTCTCAACATATTTGATTTCCTCATTATGAAGTGTTTGTGGTAGAACAGGAAGAAGAGAGGGATCTTCGTTTAATAATTTCTCAAGTAAGAGAATATCCCTCTCAGGGTCAATCTCTTGGTTATCGATTCCATCGGGAATCGAATCACTCTTGAGAAAGGCCTCAATTTCTTCTAAGACGAAGTCACTTCCCTCAAACGGAGTGAGGGAAGGAGAAGAATTAGCAATGATGGGATGAGAAGATGGAGCATAATTTCCACTCGGAGAATTATCAGTGAAACCTAAAACCTCTTGAGCGTACTCCTCAGTAGAAACATCAATGACATCTATTCGGTTTACCGATTCAGAGTCATAATTTGAGAAGTACCTCAAAGTTTGATCGAGGTTGAAGGTGATTGCTTCAGTTCCAACACGCAATGTGATCTCTTGCTCAAATACTTCGATGAGAGCGCGCCCAGTTCTAAGAAATCCCCTTCCAAGAATTAGAGGGACCCTTGAATCGGCATCAAAGTCAACAATCACAAAATCTGCAGGAAAATGAACTTTCCCACTTTAACGAACACGTCCTCAGCAATGCCAAGTGGACGAGAAATCGATCGATCGGCAAGCTCAAGAGTCATGCACGTAGGAGTAAGTTCGGGAAGAGAGAGTTTCTTCCACACAGAGTATGGCATCAGGTTAATGCTAGCATCAAGATCGGCCAAGGCGAAGCATTCAACCATACCCAAAAATACACATGGAATCAAAAATTTTCCGGGATCTCCAAGCTTCTCGGGAAGCTTTTTCAAAAGAACTGCTGAGCATTTCTCATTCAGTGGAGTTCTAGCCATTTGGAAAAGCTTTTCCTTATTAATTAACAGATTCTTGATTGTTGATGCAAACTTGGGCATCAAGAGAATAGCATCCGCGAAGCTTATGTCAAAATGTAGATCTTGAAAGATTTGGAAAAATTTGTCCATTTAGTGACTAGCTTTTTCGAGGAGCTTTTGTTCATTGAGACGTGATGGGTAAGGAATAGAAGTTTTGGATTTAGGGTTGTCAACTGGAGTTTCTGGTGGTTCAAAGACAACTCCAGGTTTTGACATGGTTTCTGGGACAACCTGAGGATGGACTTGTGCGGTACTTCGTGAGCTAGGAGATTGCACCTTGTCCTTTGTCACCTCAGGTTCACATTCCACTACCTTTGGAGGAGAGGAAGAAGAGGTAGTAGGAATCGCGGGTTCATTATACGAAGCACCACTTCTAGTTGTGATCGCCTTAGCATCGCCCCTCGGGTTAGCGATCGTGTTGCTCGGAAGTGTTCCTGAGCCCGAGGGTCGATCATTTAAAGACTTCTTGATCTCAGAAATCTGGCTGACCAACAACTTGTTCATTTCTTCTTAGGATTTCATGAATTGTTTTAACAACTCATCAGATGAAGGCCCAGTTGGAACAATGGCTTAAGGCTGATTATTAAAATTTTGAGCACGATTGTTTTGGTTGGGACCTTGGTTGTGGAAATTTCCTTAATTTTGGTTGTTATTTCCATGGAAATACCCTTGGTTGAAGCTACCCTGACCTTGGTTTCGACTAAAGTTTCCTTGATGTTGGAAACCTTGGTTTTGATTTTGAAAACCGTGACTTTGATTGAAGTTCCCTTGGTTTTGAAAACCTTGGTTCACTCTATTTTGATTTTGGTTACGGTTTTGGACATTTTGGTTTTGATTAAAACCCGGTGGTCCATAGGAGGGCGGTATTGGTTGCCCCCTTGATTAGAAGACCTGACTATAGCATGAGCTTCATACAGAGAACCATCAGTAGCTGTGCAATTGTAGTAGGCATGCGGCCCACCACAAGTCACACAGACTTCCACTTTCTTAACCTCAACAGGTGGAGGTGTGTGTGGAAAAGAGACTTTCTTTTGTTGTGACAGAACCAAAGCTTGAATAGCTTCAGTGAGCTTGTCAATCTTAGCATCGGTGCTAGACTGACTCATAGAAGATGAAGTAGAAGGACCCGCACTAATTTGGGAAACAACCGGCTTGCTTCGTGTAGAGCGGACCTTGAACTTGTTTTCGATGATTGCTAAAGCTTCTTTGGTGCTTCTACTCAAGAAGTTACCTCCCGCGGAGGCATTGAGAGAATCCTGATCAACTTGGCTCACACCATTGTAGAAAGTATCGAGTTGCATCAACTCGGAGAAACCATGGTGAGGACACTTGCGAAGTAATTCTTTGAAACGATCCGACACTTCACCAAATGATTCATCATATTTTTTAGTGAACTTGGTGATTTCGTGGGAAGAATTCATTCACAAATTTCTTGACAAGATCTTCCCATGTCTCAATAGATTGAGGAGGTTGTTTTTCAAGCCAAATCCGGGCTTGTCCCTTGAGGGAGAATGGGAAGAGAAGAAGTTTTATTGCTTCAGATGGGACATTCTTGTATTTGATGGTTGACGTGATTTTGTTAAACCATCGAATGTGAGCATGAGGATTGTGCCTCTCAAAACCGTAGAACTGACTTGAGGTTACAAGATTAAGTAACCCGGTTTTGAGCTCAAAATTATCAGCCACGATGGCTGGAACAACCATTGCATCTCCGTAATCCTCGATGGGTGCTTGGAGAAGCTCACACATGGGGCGGTCTTCCGCCATGGTGACAACAAATGTAGAAACAGTACGGATCTCAGATCCGACTGCTGGTGCTGAACGTCTACGATGTCTTCTAGGAATTCTTACAAGCTCACGTAATGGGATAGTAGACCTAGAAGAACGAGCGCGCATGCACTAGGAGCAAAATCAATCAAAACAAAGTCGAGGCAAAACCACAGTGAACTTAAACCAATAATCACAAATGAATGGCTTCTTTAAGAAAGGTACACCACTCATAAGGATACAATGGCAAATTTTTAATCTTTTGTTTGGGAACTTATTAATGTTCATACCCCCAGTTGGTAGGTGTTCTGTCTTGGTTTGCCATGGTTTATTTTATGTAATTATTATTCACAAGAAAAAGAAGAATGTTTTTGGGTTTTTGTGAAAAACTTTTGGAAAATTTTGGTATCGTCCGGTTAATCAAAATCGTATTTCTTTAAGAATCACCTTAAAAGAAACCCGATATAGAAAACATAACGATTTATTTTGTTTATTTTTTGATTTTTTTGGTGTTTTAACACTTTAGGAAAAGTGTTAATGACTTTTTTGATTTTTGATTAAAATTTACAAAATGACGGGATATTTACAGTGACGAATGTGAAATAACACTAATCTCTAAGATGCTGCAAATACGCGCACACCTCCCCGGCGGCGGCGCCAAAAATTGATTGGTGCTAAATGGTCAACCAAAGTCAACCACGGATAAGGTCGATATGATCAAACAATCTAGGCCAATGCACCAAGGAGTATAGTGTTTTCTCGGGTCGTTTAAGTCCCAGCGAGGCGTGAATGGTATTTACACGTGCTTGTGATCGGGTGATTTTCACGGGAATGGGTTATGATTGATGAAATCAAGGAAATACAAAAGAAAATAACTTAGACAAGCTATGTGAGCAATTACGTGAAATAAAATTAACTAGAAACGTCAAAGAAACTAAAAATGTACGTTTAAATTTAAAATAAACGTAAACGTACAAAAATAAAAGTGAGTTTTATGCTACACTAATCCTACGGGTTTACAAATAATTTTCCTACGAACTAGATGACAAAAGAAAAAATTGGAAAAAAAGAAAATTATAATTTCAATTAAAATTCTATTTATTATGATTTAATTACCAATTAACACTAATTAAATTCTAATTATTATTAAAACTATTCAAAAAAATCTGAAACTTTTTTTATAAATACTACACGTTAATTAGAACCTAAGAAAAATATAAAAGGTGGTGGTACAGTACAATAATAAGCAGCAAATAAGCAGATAAGCTAAAAAGTGCTTATTACACTAAACTAGCCAACAAGGGTCTTATATTAAATATTGCAAAGATATAAACCAAGAATACCCAAGGGCGGTTGGTTATGTGTGGTTTGTTGTGTCTGTGAGCAGAAGGTCGGGGGTTCGAATCCCCTTGGCACCTTTTTTTGAAAATATATAGTTTTTTAATTTTTCTTTTTGCAATACCTACTTAACCAACTAATATAAACAACTTATGAAAACCACTTTTGATGAGAAGCTTTAAAATAGCTTATGCAATCTTAAACTCTCAACAATGGAGGTTTTCGTGAGTTGAGAATTTTAGAAAAGCTCAAGCTAGCCAAAGTGAGCACATAAGCTAGAACAAAAGTAAAAGCTCACAAACACAATCTCAAGCTCATGAAATCAACACAATATCCACAATTAAACAACTAAGATCAAACAAATAAAAAAGATCAAACAAGCTCATAAGCTGTTGTTGCATCAGCAGCAACAGTGGCTTATGGGGGGACTTGGGAGGCTAATTCAAGCGAACAAACAAGCTTATAGGTGCAAACAAAGGGTGGATTTAACAAAACTGCCCTGCAGGCTCCACAAAACACTAAGAATCAAGTCCTAAGCCCCCAAGATGAGCAAGTTATGGCCTAATGAAAAATGGGTCAAACTGGTTAAGGGGCTGGGTGTAGGGCATATGCATGGGTCAAACAGTCACTTTGAGATTATTTTTAAGCTAGCAAATCAACTTCAAATTAAGATCTTCTTTTTGCTTCAAATTCACAAGCAACCAAACTACGCATAACAGCAAGTTTCATCTAATTTCACCGACTAATAAAGGCTGGAAGTGATCTGAGGTTTTGTCCCATTTCAACAGATGTCAAACTTTTGACTTATGAACTTTTTGCACAAGTTGACTAAATTGAAGTTTAAAAGATCCTAGATGACTAATGTAGTTATACTAAGCTATATTGAGGCTAATGGAAGCAACCTAAACAAGTTGTAACTCTAAATTATGATTAAGTGATTGGTTTTGAACGGTCAACTAAGTTTCCCAGGTAATGGTCAACCTAGTCAAACGTCTAAAACCAACTAACCAAGGAGTACAATGTATTCCCGGGTCGTTATGTCCCAGCGAGGTAAGCAATTGAATTCAAAAACGTTTTAAGTGATCGGGTGATTTAACAGAAGGATCAGGAATTTGGTTTGAGTGATTATACTACGAGATTATGATGGAAAATGACTTATAAACACTATTGGAACAATTACTGATGATCACATTATCTAGAAACGTAAGTTAACCTAAAAACGCGCGTTTGAATTAAAAATAACGCGAACGCGCAAAATAAAAAGTGAAACGAGAGCAAATAAAGTCCTACGAACGTGAAAATTATATTTTTATAATCCTAATGACTTAAGAAAATTTTTAGAAAAAGAAAAATAATTTTTACACTTTTTAATTAATTACTATTAATTAATTACTAATTTCTAATTACTTTTTAATTAACTAAATTAACTAATTATTAATTAATTATGAAAATTCAATAGAAAAATGAAAATTAAATTTAGAAAAATCAAAAATATTATAAAATTATTTTTAAAACAGAAAACCTAATTTTTCTACCTTTCAATTATTTAATATTAATTAAAACTAATTATTTAATTAATTTAAACTAAAATTAATTATTAAAAATACCAAATGAACTAGGAAAAATCTGGAAAAATTACTAAAATTATTTTAACTAAAAAGAATCCGAAAAAAAATTTAAAAATGAAAATTGCTTATAAATAAGCAGAAAATAAGCCAAAATTGCTTAAATAGAAGCTATCACTTTCTAAATATTTGACTTTTTCCAAATTTTCTTTTACAAACTTGTTAAACTACTTAAAATACGAGACTTTTATGAAGGGACTTAAGCTTAAGCTCAGAAACAATCCTTGTGCAAGCAAATAAGTTCAACAGTGCACTTATGAGCTTATTTGTGATTATGAGGAAAAAGAAAAGCTAAGTACAAGTCACAAGCTACTCTTAATTGATGACAAAAAGTTGAATGGAACAGAAGATCACACAATGACACTAAAACAAACAAGTGACAGGGCTGAGATAAGCAAATAATCACAATAAGCTCAGTTCCTAAGACTGAAAACCAAACAAGCCTTAATAGGCAACTGCAGCCTATAATGTGGCCCACAGGGAAGACCCAGGGTCCAAAATAAGCTTTGAGCTTATAAGTCCACCTAGTAGGCTCTCCAAAATGCCCACAAGCTCAGCTTGAGCTTGAGTGAAGAGCAATTTATGGTGTTTGGAAACTGGTTCAGTAAATTGATGTACCGAGTGAGTTTATGAAATAAGCAAGTGAACAAAATGAATGCTAGGGACAATTTTAATACAAGCTCAGTTAAACACAATCACCAATAACATACTAAAACTAAACACAGTAATTACATAAGCATGGATTAAAAACAAATCAAAATAAATCACTTAGTTGCAACTGAGATGAGGCTGAGCTTTTTATGATATTTATGGAAATAAGCAGTTACACAAGCATAGCCATAAGGACAATCCAGAAGCAAAACAAGCATACACCATCTCTAATCAACCTAGTAACAGTAATTACAACCTAAGATCATAAACAAATCCACAAGCTCAATGTACTGATTGCAAGACAGAAACTACAAGTGGACTTCAAAGACAATAAGGAGTACAAAATAAGCTAGGAGTTTAAGCACAAAGGTGACATATGAGGGTACAGCTACAAAGACCTCCTAAGTGGCTTCTCAAAGAACCAGATATCAAGCCAAAAGGTTAATGAATGAGCAATGAGTGGCTTGTGGGAAATTGGATTAAACTGTGGTGCAGGGGAGGTTGCACTCCCTGCAGCCAACTATAAGCCCTTGCACACACTCACACAAAAATCTGAAAATTAAAACAACCATGCAATCCTGTAGTCAAGCTGGTGGACTTTAATTAGAAACAAGTTTCAAAGCTTAAGCCCAAGTACAAAAATCATAAAAATTCGTGCATTATTTGGGTTTCTGCTCAAAGCTACTATTTTGACTTTCTCTTTTGGCTACCCAGTTGACTTTTATGAATTTCCCAAGCCTCTAAATGATTAAGTAAATGATGTTAAGCTGAGATAAAACTTACTTAAGCTAGATTAACTACTTTTGTAATGAGTTAATTGATTGAGCTAATGAAACCTGTAACAGTGAAGCACCTATTGAACTTTGAAACTGATTTTGACCTTTTGCAAGAAAAACTAGGTGAAATTTGCCTTACATGAACTACTCCTACTTACTGGATCATGTCTCAACCACTGCTTGATAAAAATGTCACCCAAATCACACAGGCAGCCTTAAACCAAACACTCCCTTAACTACCTGTTGTAATTTTTTTACACATGAAAACTGAGTTTGAGCAAAGATTGTCTGAAAAACATGGACTAATTGTGTTAAAATATTACTGAGAAACTATAACTAAGACCAAGTGAACACCTTTCTAACAAGCAAAATACAAAAATCACCTTGAGCTATTTTAACGTAAATGAGCAAATCTCAAACTGAGTTAACCTGCGCTACCAGATAAGCATGATTTGCAAATAAAAAAGCCTAAATAAGCAGGAATAGACAAAGATTAAGCACAACTGAATAGGCAATAATCTAGCTACAATGATTAAGCTGAGAAATGGAATTTGAACTCACAACTACTTCCTGAGATCAACCAAGAGAACCAAGGTCCAATGAACACCCTATCACTCCCCATGGAGTACTAAAATACCCATTCCAATTTTTGATTCAACTATGCACCATCTTCTTCTTCATATTTTTTTTATTTTATTTTTCCTTTACTGAATTTTTTTTGTATTTTTGATGATTTATTTAATGGACTGAGTTAAACCAACTTCAATGCTTTACAAGCTTTTGTAAACTACTAATGAATTTAAATTACAAGGTTAACAAGCATACACATGATTTTAACTAAGAAAACTTCATAATTTCATTAATTCTAAAAAAATACAAGGATTAAAATAAGTCTCAGAGATTGAAATTAACTTGATGAAAACAAACTACAATCTAGAGTTGATAGCATTAAAAAGTTACATTAAACATGAAATACATTAAAATTAAGCTAAAAATTACACACACCCTTCACTGCTACAATGACCTTTTTATAGTGACTCCTTAGGGTTTTGGATGTCCACTTGTCTTTTCCCAGCTGCTATCTTGTCCCTTGGATTACTCCCTCATGATCTTGGCTGTTTAATTTCTTTCGGCGCCAAAACCTTTTTGGCAGCTTCTTGGATTATAATTGATGCCAGAGGTGAGTTTTGGAGTATAGCTTTTGGTTTGGAGTAGGAGGGGGAGATAGTTGGAGTGTGCAGGTGGTGAAGGCTAGGTGTGATGATGGGGAGGTTTTGCTGGTAGCAGGGAAGTGGGGGTGGTGATGATGTGGAGGTCAAGGGTGAGTTTGACTGAGGGTATAATAAAACGGGGGTGGTTTTGGTTGTATACTTTGACTGGGGTCAAAGTTATCTAAAGGGAAGTGGGCTGTTGGATTGGTGAGTGGGCTGAGGGTGTTGGTGAGTGGGCTGGAATTGGAGTGATAAGGGGTTTGTTTTTGGTTTTGGTTTTTATGGATTAAGGGTCCGGTTGTGTAATAGTTTCATACAAGGACTATTTTTGAATTTTTACCAAAACCAAAGGATTAAAATTGTAACTCCTCAAAAGTACCAAGAAGGACCAATGTTGCCAAGTTAGTATTCCAAAAGCCAATTTTGCAAATTTTTTATTTTCTAAATTCCCAGGGACTGTTTTTGCAAAATTCCAAACTCCAGGGACCAATCATGTAAATTTTCCAAATTTATTACCCAAAGTCCGTTTTTGAATACTTTTGATTTTTTAAGGACTTGGGTTGACTTTTATTTCAAAATAAACGCATAGGGACTATTTCTGACAAATTTTGAAACTTGGGGGACTGAAACTGCCAATATTGCAAACTTTGATCGTTTTTCATTTGTTTTTGCTCGTTTTGCATTTAAAACACATAAAACACAATCCCTGGGATAATTTAAGTATTTTGATTACTTTTCGATTGTTTTTGTATGTTTTGGCAGTTTAAACACGATAAAAATGATGAGTGTTTGCGCACTCATCAATCCCCCACACTAAACTATTGCTAGTCCCTAGCAATATTTTTGGAAAACTTGATGGATTTTAAGCTCTTTACCAAAAGCCATCACTTCTGGAGTAGCCAGGTGTAAGAACTGTGGCACACCTGATAATCGTGTGATTTTGAGCAAACCACCAGCTGTCAACGGATTTGATTTGTCTTTACCAGGAGCCGTTTGCTCCTGGACTAGCCAGCTCTTGATGGAATAGTCAACATCTTGGTGAGCTGATTACCAATTATGGTTTTTCCACGGCCTTTACCACAAGCCATAATCTTGCGGGCTAGCCAACTCATTTGTTTTTGGGGAGTTGAGGAACCATACAATTTTGGGCAAATTGCAAGCCATAAACGGATTTGAGATATCTTTACCAAGAGCCGTTTGCTCCTGGATTAGCCAATCCCTTTTGTCATTTAGACACGGCGGATTGATTACCACAAAAATTTTGAAATAAAGTGAAAAATTTTTGAAAAATTTGAGCCAAAATGGGGAGTACTTGAAAGTATTTTGCGATAAAATTCGCTAGAATTTCCCCCCCCCCCCCCCCCACACTTAGAAATGAATATTGTCCTCAATATTCAAAGTCCCGGCTATTATGCCGAACCTATGAACGTAAAAAGATAATATTCGAAGCTAACTGTGGAAATATTGTTTGTATTTTTCACTTTATTTATCTGTACATACAATCACACATTTTTTTTTTGAACTTATATACATATATACATTTTCAAATTAGCGGGGGGTTGGCCATTCCCCCACACTAGGGTGGTAGAAAGTAGAAAGAAATCAGAGGTACGGGTGAAAACCCGTATTGTGCTATTGTTTTTGTTCATCGAGTCGCTAGCTTGACTCGATCCCCGAATTCAGTTGTCCTTGGGGAAAGTTTGGAGATCCGGGACAACCATGGATGGTATGTCCTCTCCAAAGTAGTGCTTTAAACGATGTCCATTCACTTTGAAATTTGGACCGTCATTTTGAGATAATTCGACGGTGCCATAAGGATAAACCTTAACGATAGTGAATGGACCAGTCCATCGGGTTTTGAGCTTTCCCGAGAAGATCTTGAGTCTAGAGTTGAAAAGAAGGACTCGATCACCAATGTTGAAAACGCGGTTTTTGATTTTTGAGTCATGAATCTTCTTTGTCTTTTCTTTGTAGATCAAAGAGTTCTCGTAAGCTTGATCCCGGAGTTCATTTAATTCATTCAGTTGAACTTTCCTATGATCACCCGCAGTTTTGAGGTCAAAATTTGCATGCTTGAGAGCCCAATAGGCTTTATGCTCAAGCTCGATCGGAAGATGGCACGCTTTCCCGTACACAAGCTTGTAAGGTGTACACCCAATGGGTATTTTGTAAGCAGTACAGAAAGCCCAAAGTGCATCATCTAATTTATCCGACCAAGATGCACGATTTTCCCCAACGGTTCTTTCCAATATTCTCTTGATGCCTCGATTGGAAACTTCTACTTGTCCACTTGTTTGAGGGTGGTACGCAGTAGAAAGTCGGTGAGTTACACCATACTTTTGCATGACTTTATCGAATTTGTCATTGCAAAAATGCATACCACGATCACTAATTATAGCACGTGGAGTTTCAAATCGAGCAAAGAGAGCTTTCAAAAATTTCACGACTACTCGGGCATCATTTGTGGGTAAAGCTTTTGCTTCAACCCATTTTGACAAATAGTCAACTGCCACGAGTATATACTTGTTTCCATGAGATGGTGGAAATGGCCCTATAAAGTCGATGCCCCAAACGTCAAATATTTCACAAACATGGATTGCATTTTGTGGCATTTCATTCTTTTGTGAAATATTCCCGTGACGTTGACAAGCGTCACAGGATTTGACCAATTCATGGGCATCCTTGTAAATCGTGGGCCAAAAGAAACTGGAGTCAAACACCTTTTTGGCGGTGTAATTTGGATTATTGTGGCCCCCCGTGGGACCAGCATGGCATGCCTTAAGAATTTTAGTGGCTTCTTGACCATATACACACCGCCGGATGACTTGATCCGCACAGATTTTGAACAAGTAGGGGTCGTCCCAGAAATAATGTTTCACATCTTTAAAGAATTTACTTTTCTGTTGGGACGACATCCCTTTCACAATGAAGTTACCCGCAAGGTAGTTTGCAAAATCGGCAAACCATGGGGTAACAGAATCTCCACGGAAGGAAACCGCATTGAGTGTCACGAGAGGGAAGGTTTCATTAATTTCCCTTTTTTCGGAGACATCTTGATGAGGGTTTTCCAAACGGGAGAGATGATCAGCAGCTAGGTTCTCAGCTCCTTTTTTATCACGAATTATGATATCAAATTCTTGTAGGAGGAGAACCCAACGAAGAAGTCTCGGCTTTGCATCTTGTTTTGCAAAAAGGTACTTCAAAGCCGAGTGATCTGTATACACTATGCTTTTGGTCAGTATCAAGTATGGCCGGAATTTTTCAAAAGCATACACCACAGCTAATAATTCTTTTTCAGTGCTGGTGTAATGGCTTTGAGCCTCGGTCATAGTTTTGCTGGCATAGTGTATAGGCTGAAAGTGTTTTGTTTTTCGTTGCCCCAAGACTGCCCCTATAGCATAATCGCTAGCATCACACATAAGTTCAAAGGGCAAGTCCCAATCGGGGGCAACAAGAATAGGTGCCTCAGTAAGCTTTTTTTTAGAGTTTCAAAAGCTTCTACGCACTTAGGTGAGAAGATAAAAGGAGCATCCTTTTCAAGGAGATGGGTCAAAGGCCGGGCGATTTTAGAAAAATCTTGAATGAACCTACGATAGAAACCGGCGTGACCCAAAAAGCTCCTAATACCTTTGACAGTAGTGGGATGAGGTAATTTTGCAATGACATCAATTTTGGCTTTGTCAACCTCAATCCCATTCTTTGAAATCTTATGGCCGAGGACAATGCCCTCTTTGACCATAAAGTGACTCTTCTCCCAATTGAAACACAAGTTCGTGTCTTCACATCGTTTCAACATTTTTTCCAAGTGGGAGAGACAAGATTGGAACGAATCCCCAATGACCGAAAAGTCATCCGTGAATACCTCCATTATTTTTCCGATCATGTCGAAAAAGATTGACATCATGCACCTTTGGAAAGTGCCAGGAGCGTTGCATAATCCAAAAGGCATGCGACGGTAGGCAAAGGTTCCGTAAGGGCATGTGAAGGTAGTTTTCTCTTGATCTTGTGGATCAATGGGGATTTGAAAGTATCCCGAGAAACCATCGAGGAAGCAATAGCACTCATTCCCCGCTAATCTCTCGAGCATTTGGTCCATGAAGGGTAGAGGAAAATGGTCTTTACGGGTGGCTTCATTGAGTTTTCTATAATCTATACATACACGCCACCCCGTAACCAAACGAGTTGGAATCAAGTCGTTATCCTCATTAGTGACAACAGTGATGCCACCCTTCTTAGGAACACAATGAATGGGACTCACCCAAGGACTATCAGAAATAGGGTAAATCAATCCAGCATCAAGAAGTTTTAGAACTTCTTGTTTGATAACTTCGTGAATTTTTGGATTTACCCTCCTTTGATGTTGCACCGCGGGTTTGAAGTCATCCTCCATCAAGATTTTGTGTGAACAAAATTCAGGGTTAATACCCTTGATATCGGATAGTCTCCAAGCAATTGCTCGCTTGTGTGATTTCAAAACCTTTATGAGCGCGGTTTTCTCCTCATCTTTCAAGTCTTTAGCAATAATGACGGGTAATTTATCATCACCCTCCAAAAATGCATACTCAAGATGAGGAGGCAACTCTTTGAGCTCGACCAGATGAGAATCATCAGTTTTCTCAACATTTTTTATCTCCTCTTTATGAAGTGTTGGTGGTAAAACAGGAAGAGGAGAGGGATATTTGTTTAGTAATCTCTCAAGCAAGAGAATATCCCTCTCGGGGTCAATCTCTTGGTTATCGATTCCATCGGGAATTGAATCACTTTTGAGAAAGGCCTCAATTTCTTCTGAGATGAAGTCACTTCCCTCAAACGGAGTGAGGGAAGGAAAAGAATTGGCAATGATGGGGTAAGAAGATGGAGTGAAGTTTTCACTCGAAGAATTATCATTGAAACCTAGAACCTCTTGAGCGTACTCCTCAGAGGCAACATCAATGACATCGATTCGGTTAACCGATTCAGTGTCATAATTGGAGGAGTACCTCGAAGTTTGATCGAGGTTGAAGGTTACTGCTTCATTACCAACACAAAGAGTTATTTCCTCTTCGTGCACATCGATTAGAGCACGGCCAGTCCTCAGGAATCCTCTTCCAAGAATGAGAGGAACCCTTAGATTAGCATCGAACTTAACAACAACGAAGTCAGCGGGGAAATGGAACTTTCCTACTTTCACGAATACGTCTTCAGCAATGCCGAGTGGACGAGAGATCGAACGATCGGCAAGCTCAAGAGTCATGCACGTAGGAGTAAGTTCAGGAAGAGTGAGTTTCTCCCATACTGAGTAAGGCATCAGGTTGATGCTAGCGCCAAGATCGGCCAAGGCGAAGCATTCAACCATCCCAGGAAAAACACATGGAATGAGAAATCTCCCAGGGTCTCCAAGCTTCTTAGGAAGCTTCTTTAAGATAACCGCAGAGCAGTTTTCGTTCAATGGAGTTTTTGCCATTTCGTACAATTTTTCCTTGTTGCTTAACAAGTTCTTGATCATTGATGCAAATTTGGGCATCAGGATGATAGCATCCGCAAGGCTAACGTCAAAATGAAAATCTTGAAAGATTTGATAAAACTTATCCATTTGGTGACTAGCCTTTTCGCGGAGCTTTTGCTCATTAAGTCGAGATGGGTATGGTATCGAAGGTTTGGATTTAGGGTTCTCAACAGGAGTTATTGGTGGTTCAAACACAACTCCTGGTTTGGTCTTTGGAACAACTTGAGGGTGGACATATGCGGTACTTCATGGGCTAGTAGATTGCACCTTGTCCTTGGTTGCCTCAGGCTCAATTTCCACTACCTTGGGAAAAGGAGGAGGAGGAGGAGGTAGTGGCGGTTCATCATAAGCTTTACCACTATGTGTGGTAATAGCTTTGAGTTCACCCTTAGGGTTGACAACTGTATTACCAGGAAGACCTCCCGAAGTAGAGGGTGGAGCGATATGAATCATGAGACTAGCAAACATATTCTCAGTCTTGTTTTGAGATTGATCAATTTTGTTGTTTGTTGCTATAAGCTCATTCTTCAGCTCATTACCTTGCTTGGTTATTGAAGATTGAAATTCATTCTTCAAATTTGAGATTTGATTCTGCATTGCCCTCATTTTGGTCTCATTAACTTTAATGTAGTTATTGAGCTCGTTAGGGAGAGGTTCTTGGTAATTAGGAGCTGAATACCCTTGATTACCCCTTTGGGGTGGGTACTGATTCACCGGGGCATGAGTTTGATTTTGCATGTTATTACCCCTTGGTGGATTAGGATTATACCTATTTGGATTTTGAGGAAACCCGGGTGGTCCCCTTAGGTCGCTAGCGCGGTAGTTTGTTTCCACTTGAGGACGGTATTGGTTACCTCCTTGGTTGGAACTTCCGGCTATTGCATTGACTTCAAATGGATTGCCTTCAATGGCAGTGCAATTGTAATACGAATGTGGACCACCACAAGTGACACAAACTTCTACCTTTTTTATTTCAGCTTGTGGAGAAGGTTGAGAAGAAGAAACTATCTTGTTTTGGTTGAGAACCAAGGCATGAATAGCCTCTGTGAGCTTGTCAAGTCTAGCATCGGTGCTAGATTGAGCCACGGGCGATGAGGTAGAAGGACTAACATTCACTTGAGAAACAACCGGCTTGCTTCGTGGAATGCGGACCTTAGACTTATTTTCAATGATCGCTAAAGCATCCTTTGTGGTTCGATTCAAGAAATTACCTCCCGCGGAGGAATTGAGAGAGTCTTGATCGAGTTGGCTCACACCATTGTAGAAAGTATCGAGTTGCATCAACTCGGAAAAGCCATGGTGAGGGCATTTGCGAAGCAATTCCTTATAGCGATCCCATGCCTCACTAAATGATTCATCAAATTTCTGCGTGAATTTCATGATCTCATTCTTAAGACTTGTGGTTTTGGAAGGAGGGAAGAATTCATTTACGAACTTTTTTACCAAATCTTCCCATGTTACAATCGATCGAGGGGTTTGTTTATCAAGCCAAATCCGGGCAGCCCCATCGATGGAAAATGGAAAGAGAAGAAGTTTAATCGCCTCTTCAGGGACATTTTTGCATTTGATGGTTGATGTAATTTTGTTAAACCATCGAATGTGATCTTGAGGATCGTCCCTCTCAAAACCGTAGAATTGACGCGAAGTGACCAGGTTTATCAACCCAGTTTTAAGCTCAAAATTCTCGGCCACGATGGCCGGAACAACGATAGCATCTCCGTAACCCTCAACGGGTGCTTGGAGAAGCTCGTTCATAGTTTTCTCAGCAGCCATGATAACGGAAGATGTGGGAACAGTACGGATCTCAGATCCGACTGTTGGTGCTGAACGTCGACGACGTCTTCTAGGTATTCTTACAAGCTCACGTAATGGGCTGGTAGACCTAGAAGAGCGAGTGCGCATGCACTAAAAACAAACTCACTCAAAACAAAATCGAGGCAAAACGACAGTGAACTTAAACCAATAATCACGAGTGAATGGCTTCTTTAAGAAAGGTACACCACTCACAAGGATACAAAGGCAAGTTTTATATCTTTGGTTTGGGAACTTATTATGTCCACACCCCTAGTTGGTAGGTGTTCTGTCTTGGTTTGTGACGGTTTATTTTTATGTAGAATTATTATTCACAAAAAAGAGACGAATGTTTTTGGGTTTTTGTGTATGGGTTAAAAACTTTTGGACAATATTTTTGGTATCGTTTCGTTTACCAAAATCGTATCTCTTTAAGAATCACCTTAAAAGAAATACGAAATAGAAAACATAACGATCTGTTTTGTTTGTTTTTTATTTTTTTCGGTGTTGTTAACACTTTAGGAAAAGTGTTAATGACGTTTATGATTTGAATTTACAAAAAGTTGGTGGGTTTATACAGTGACGAATGAAAACCACTAATCTCTAAGAAACGTTTTGATTACGCAGCTACCTCCCCGGCAGCGGCGCCAAATTTTGATTGGTTCTGAACGGTCAACTAAGTTTCCCAGGTAATGGTCAACCTAGTCAAACGTCTAAAACCAACTAACCAAGGAGTACAATGTATTCCCGGGTCGTTATGTCCCAGCGAGGTAAGCAATTGAATTCAAAAACGTTTTAAGTGATCGGGTGATTTAACAGAAGGATCAGGAATTTGGTTTGAGTGATTATACTACGAGATTATGATTGAAAATGACTTATAAACACTATTGGAACAATTACTGATGATCAGATTATCTAGAAACGTAAGTTAACATAAAAACGCGCGTTTGAATTAAAAATAACGCGAACACGCAAAATAAAAAGTGAAACGAGAGCAAATAAAGTCCTACGAACGTGAAAATTATATTTTTATAATCCTAATGACTTAAGAAAATTTTTAGAAAAAGAAAAATAATTTTTACACTTTTTAATTAATTACTATTAATTAATTACTAATTTCTAATTACTTTTTAATTAACTAAATTAACTAATTATTAATTAATTATGAAAATTAACTAGAAAAATGAAAATTAAATTTAGAAAAATCAAAAATATTATAAAATTATTTTTAAAACAGAAAACCTAATTTTTCTACCTTTTAATTATTTAATATTAATTAAAACTAATTATTTAATTAATTTAAACTAAAATTAATTACTAAAAATACCAAATGAACTAGGAAAAATCTGGAAAAATTACTAAAATTATTTTAACTAAAAAGAAGCCTAAGAAAAATTTAAAAATGAAAATTGCTTATAAATAAGCAGAAAATAAGCTAAAATGGCTTAAATAGAAGCTATCACTTTCTAAATATTTGACTTTTTCCAAATTTTCTTTTACAAACTTGTTAAACTACTTAAAGTACGAGACTTTTATGAAGGGACTTAAGCTTAAGCTCAGAAACAATCCTTGTGCAAGCAAATAAGTTCAACAGTGCACTTATGAGATTATTTGTGATTATGAGGAAAAAGAAAAGCTAAGTACAAGTCACAAGCTACTCTTAATTGATGACAAAAAGTTGAATGGAACAGAAGATGACACAATGACACTAAAACAAACAAGTGACAGGGCTGAGATAAGCAAATAATCACAATAAGCTCAGTTCCTAAGACTGAAAACCAAACAAGCCTTAATAGGCAACTGCAGCCTATAATGGGGCCCACAGGGAAGACCCAGGGTCCAAAATAAGCTTTGAGCTTATAAGTCCACCTAGTAGGCTCTCCAAAATGCCCACAAGCTCAGCTTGAGCTTGAGTGAAGAGCAATTTATGGTGTTTGGAAACTGGTTCAGTAAATTGATGTACCGAGTGAGTTTATGAAATAAGCAAGTGATCAAAATGAATGCTAGGGACAATTTTAAAACAAGCTCAGTTAAACACAATCACCAATAACATACTAAAACTAAACACAGTAATTACACAAGCATGGATTAAAAACAAATCAAAATAAATCACTTAGTTGCAACTGAGATGAGGCTGAGCTTTTTATGATATTTATGGAAATAAGCAGTTACACAAGCATAGCCATAAGGACAATCCAGAAGCAAAACAAGCATACACCATCTCTAATCAACCTAGTAACAGTAATTACAACCTAAGATCATAAACAAATCCACAAGCTCAATGTACTGATTGCAAGACAGAAACTACAAGTGGACTTCAAAGATAATAAGGAGTACAAAATAAGCTAGGAGTTTAAGCACAAAGGTGACATATGAGGGTACAACTACAAAGACCTCCTAAGTGGCTTCTCAAAGAACCAGATATCAAGCCAAAAGGTTAATGAATGAGCAATGAGTGGCTTGTGGGAAATTGGATTAAACTGTGGTGCAGGGGAGGTTGCACTCCCTGCAGCCAACTATAAGCCCTTGCACACACTCACACAAAAATCTGAAAATTAAAACAACCATGCAATCCTGTAGTCAAGCTGGTGGACTTTAATTAGAAACAAGTTTCAAAGCTTGAGCCCAAGTACAAAAATCATAAAAATTCGTGCATTATTTGGGTTTCTGCTCAAAGCTACTATTTTGACTTTCTCTTTTGGCTACCCAGTTGACTTTTATGAATTTCCAAAGCCTCTAAATGATTAAGTAAATGATGTTAAGCTGAGATAAAACTTACTTAAGCTAGATTAACTACTTTTGTAATGAGTTAATTGATTGAGCTAATGAAACCTGTAACAGTGAAGCACCTATTGAACTTTGAAACTGATTTTGACCTTTTGCAAGAAAAACTAGGTGAAATTTGCCTTACATGAACTACTCCTACTTACTGGATCATGTCTCAACCACTGCTTGATAAAAATGTCACCCAAATCACACAGGCAGCCTTAAACCAAACACTCCCTTAACTACCTGTTGTAATTTTTTTACACATGAAAACTGAGTTTGAGCAAAGATTGTCTGAAAAACATGGACTAATTGTGTTAAAATCTTACTGAGAAACTATAACTAAGACCAAGTGAACACCTTTCTAACAAGCAAAATACAAAAATCACCTTGAGCTATTTTAACGTAAATGAGCAAATCTCAAACTGAGTTAACCTGGGCTACCAGATAAGCATGATTTGCAAATAAAAAAGCATAAATAAGCAGGAATAGACAAAGATTAAGCGCAACTGAATAGGCAATAAGCTAGCTACAATGATTAAGCTGAGAAATGGAATTTGAACTCACAACTGCTTCCTAAATGATTTAAACATTGAAACTGAGATATAAGGCTATACTAAGCTATCATGAACACAAACAAACATATTAGAGCAATAATTAACCACTATAACTAAGAATTACAAGATCATACCCAAAAATATACTTGAAACTTAAACATTTGAAACTAAAAACATGAAACCTTAAACCTTGGCTAAACCAAGGTATCTTGGAACCGCTACAAGCTCTAGCTTGTCCTAAAACAAGCTAGTATAGTCCATCTTGCTCATCCATTTCGAGCAACTTCCCAAGCTTTCCAAGGTCCATATGCAAAGGTATGTTTTTGATCCTGTCCTATCTTTTTATGTTTTCTTTTTAAATTTTTAATACTATCAGAGTCTAAGTGAGCTTATGAAACAATTGAAACATCAATTTGGGATAGACAAGGATTTATGTTAAAAACTTAAAATTTCTATTAAGATTGAAAAATAAATAACAAAGGTTTGAAATGAAATCTAAAATACTTGTATTTGTAGAAAACTGATTACAAGGATAAAACTAAATAGATAAAATTAAAAGCATAGGTGCCATGAAAGGCTTACAAGCTCCTATTTATACTAGAAACTAGAAAACTAGGACCAAGGGACCTTGTGCTTCTTCCTTGTACTTTTTATGTGAGATAAAACAGCCTTGGGTACATGTAGGATCGATACATGTTGATTATTGTGGTGATTCGGGTGGTCTTGTATGATGAAAATACATGGTAACCATGGTTGGAGTTATAGAGAGAGAGAGTGGACTAGAGAGGGTAAGATTTCTAGTGAGAGAAACACTTGTAGTGTGTGTATTAATGAAATAAACAACCCTCTCCCTTAGAGGGAAGAGGGTATATATACACTTACATAATATTGCCCCATGAAACGGGCTGTGGAGTGAGATGACAGTGGGTAAAGACCCTACCCACTCCACGAATACTATTTACAATTCCTAACAAATTAACTAAATATTAATACGTAACTACGAGCTATATCAATGCTATTGCATTCATGTGGTGACCGAGTATTCAATAGGAATATTTGTATTCCTAACAATCTCCCCCTAAGCGAGGTCACTTTTGAAGATTAAGATCTTTGTCTTCAAGCATTCTTGTGATCTTGTAGCTTGTAGTATTGATTCTTCGTGTTCAGCACACTTTGTACTTCAAGCAATGATCTTGTGATTTGAGGTTCCTTTCGTATGTATGATCTTTGAGCTTTCATTGAGATAATCAGCCACCGTAAATCTCCAAGCTCATCCTTTGTTGTTTCACCTTCATGTGGAATAGTGACTTTTGAACCGTCATGCTCACATTCTTCTGGATTAGGAGACTTTTTATCAGAGTTTCGGAAACGTTGTTGTTAGTCTCTTCAACTTTCATTGTTGCAAGTCTCTCGTCATTAATGATCTTCATTCATAATGAGTTGGCAGTGTGAGCATGAGGTATGGAATGACACGATTCAGCTGGAGTTGGGTATCACCATCGCCATCTTTATATGTTCCTAAAATAAAATAGTTAGCAATAGAGATAGAGAACGAATATGGCTTTGTCATTCGTTCTGCGAGGACATACTACCCTCCGGTTTTGTGAAAAACCAACCTGTGATCAGGTAGAATCTCTTTTAAAGAAGACTCTCCTTGACAGGAATTTCCAGCTTGTAGTAATGAATCTTCCAAAGAATCCACTTCGAAATCATCATACTAAGCATGTTCTCTTACCGGAATGTCTCAAAGCAGACAGCACGATAGAGTGAATCGGTGAATTGATATTCACTGATTGATGAGAAATTGATTTATATAAATCACTCGCGTGTCACTTAATTAACATTTTTAGACATGACGAGAGTTTTGTAATTTGAATCACATTTCCATCAAAAATACTTTTGTTTGAGAAAGAATACCCAATCAATGTGCTTGAAAGATAGTTGGTAAGCACATTGAACGGTTTTACAAAAGCATCCGTCAATCCATATCCTGGAACAAGTTTGATTCAAGATTGAATCGCCCCATTGTTGCTTTCCAGTTGTAACTTGATCATTGATCCAAGCCGGATCTCACATGTCACCTACCAAGAGCTTGAAAGATGTTCGCTCTAGAAGGATTTCCATCGTCATTGTGAATAATTACATATCACTCAGATGTTCTGGAAATACCACAAGGATAATGCGTAGGACTCTAAATATGTATTCTTACTTTTCACGGTGTATGAAACAGTAAGCATATTGGAATTGTGTCCAAACGAGGTTTATGGATGATCTCTTGGCGCTAGACTCAATTGTGCGTTTTGATCTGCTCCTGGAGACTGGAGAGGCGTCTCCTATTTTAGTATCAACATGGCTCGCAATGAGCGGTCAATACACTATGCAGGGTTCCCCGTGAGAATGAAACAAGTCCTTTTAAGAGAACTTGAGTGGCTAGGAAGGTTAGTGCAGTGTGTCACTGGGTACATGGCGTCTTGTCTTCAATACCAGTGTTACCTTGGTAACCACTAGTAGCATATGAGTTGAACCCGGTTTCTGCCCTAAGGTTGAATATATGGAGGGCTATTTATTTTCACCCTTTCTCATATATGTTTCTTTTTCATTCTTCAACCCCTTCAGTGCTTATTGAGACTTCATTACTAGAACCTTGTTGGGTTTGTTCCAGTCCTAGCTCTATCTCAGTCGGCACTCTTCCCTTTCTCACTTTTTTCCTTTTTTTTCAATCATTCCTAAGGACTTCTAATCTATCTATGGATTGTCCCTGGGAAGATCCTTCCAGTTCTGGTGGATCATGGGAACTCATACCTAACCTTAACCATCCTTATAACTCCGTGCATAAAGATAAATGGTCGGTCTTTGGTATCATTCCACAAACGCCTTTTGCTCCCCCTTAATATGTGCATCGGTATTCAAAAGAGTTTAGCACATATGTGGGAGCCTATTATTGAGTCCAAAAGATCACATTTGATTATCATATTTCATATTTAAATCACATTCTCTCTCCCGATCAAAAATTTCAAACCTTTCGAGATTTTGGATCTCAATTGATTTAAATAAGTTAAAAAATGTTTGAGAGAGAAATGCGGTATGTTTTAATATTTATGATAAAAAGGAACCTTTTTTAGCTCCCCCTCAAACTGTGAGGGAGGTTGTTATGTGTCAGAAGTGATGAGTTATATGAAAGATTTGAAGTTTTAATGAAAAACTCTTTGAAAAATTTCCATGCTGACACATAACCATCACAATTTGTTTTATTGCTTATAATGTACAAAGTAGAGAGTTTTTGATGATACATAAAATTTTGAGAAAATCACTCTCCCCCTCAATCAATGACGGAAGTTAAACCCGAAATAAATTGATGTCATTGATTGAGTGATGAATTTTATGACAAGTTACAAGTTTGATTGATTTTCAAAAAGTTTCATGGTACCACCAAGTTTTGTACAAATACTTTCCGGAAGAATCATAAAAGGAAAAGTATTTGTGATAAAAAGAAAATTTCTCTTCTTATACAAGAAATGATGCACTGAAGCGTACATCAGATCGATGAAACATGGATATAAAGTAATCCATGCCCAGGTGAACTTCACCCGGTTAAAAGGAACAACCGTCTTTTTGGAGACGAGTTTTCCCCATTTTGAAGCACGGGTTGCTATCTGAAGTAATAGAAAGCCATAATTTTGAAGTCTGGGTTACAGCCTGAAATGACTGCAAGCCATATTTAAAGAAGATTTTGAGAAGCGACATGTTTTAGAAAAACATTATTTGGAAAAAAAATATAAAAACTCTCGCTCAAGCATATGTATGTTTCTGTGTCATTATTGAAACATACATAATATTGATTACACGAGAGACATGTCGCGAGAAGAATATTTTTGAAA
Organism: Artemisia argyi; assembly: GCA_030686995.1. Classification (NCBI taxonomy): domain Eukaryota; kingdom Viridiplantae; phylum Streptophyta; class Magnoliopsida; order Asterales; family Asteraceae; genus Artemisia; species Artemisia argyi. Next base: position 94,155,538 of record CM060694.1, read on the forward strand.
TTTTTATGTTTTTCCGATTTTTATGGATTTTGTTGGTTTTATAATTTTCTATTTTCTTTTTGGTTTTAAAATATGTACAAAGGATATTATGCAGTTTAAGAAGATGTTGACCTGAATACCGAGAAGAGGATATCGGTCTGCACGTAGTAGTCAAAATCTCTTAAACTTTCACTACCAAAGCTTTCGAGGCTCTTGAATAGTCGTCTGAACTTGAGCCTTCTCAATGTGAAGCTTTGATAGCTCAGCAATGTATCATCTCATGCTTGAATAGTTCTTCTCATCTTTCTTCCCTGCTGAAGGCTGAAGTAATGCGAACCAAAAAGTATCCAGAGACCACTTCCCCCCAAGTAGTTGAAATGATGCAATCAGTCTCATAATATGAAGCTCAAAAACCCGAAGTACACACACAATCATTTGTGTACGTCTTTTGTCATCAGAAACTGTTTCTTACATCTCTTCCCCCATGTAGTTGGAATAATACACCAAAAGAACGAGTTAAAACACTGATTGTCTCTGCGGTTATGACATTTGTCTTCCCGGAATAACTTCAATTAAGTAGAAGTATAAAGCTCATCATGTGTACTCGTTGTGCGTTCCGATGTATGTCTCCTTCCCCTTGCTGGTTTTGATACCTCATAATCAGCAACACATTTTACGCACATATACTTGAAATCTTGTGAGAAGAACAAAACTAGCTCAGATGTATCCTGTGAGAATCAACTTGCTGACGAGCAATGTGAGCACATCTAATTAGGGATTAACTTAGACTTTTCACTTTCCCTTAATTAGTGCTCTCCCACAAACTGGAAACCATTCAGATGAGTGCCTTGAATACGAAGAAGTCTTTTGATAACTAAATGCATATCGTCTTTAGTCTTTTAACACATAGCGAAGAATGTAGAGCAGACTGTAGACTCGACCTTCTTCAATATTAACCAGTTGGGGAATGGGATATCAACATCTCCAACTCACCAAATGCATTCCAGGTATATTACATTTACCAAATTAGCCCATAATGTACACATGTACCAAATACAAGAAGAAACGATAACACCAAAGTAACAGGTTGAAGCACTGATCATCTCTGCGGATATTAGCTCCGGAATAACTGATTAAGCTCGATCATGTGAACCTGTTGTGCGTCCCTGATGTACACATTTCTCTCTCCCCTGATGGTTGCGATTAATCAGCCCGTGACGTGCACATGAAGTGATAATACCAAAGTAACAAGTTGAACCACTGATCATCTTTAATTTTTTTCATAAGACATTATGCCCGATCACGTGAACTCGTTGTGCATCCTTGGTGTACACATTCCTCTCCCCTGATGGTTGCGATTATCGTAATCTTCATAATGATGTATACATGAAGCATTAACTTGAAGCCCTTTATCAATAACTGGAAGCCCTTTATCAATAATAATATTAGCCCGTGAGAAGATGTCGATAAACCTCACGACTCCTGAGCTGAAGCATTCAGGAGTTATGAGATGTTGACTAATTGAGTTTGCTCCCCCTTAATTAGATCATCATATGTAAAGAGCCTTTTCAAGAACTTGTGAAGTTTCTGAATCGGCTCCCCCTCAAACTGACCATCCTCTTTTATAGATTCAATACTTTAAGTCATGATCACCTTTGAGGGTCTTGGTATTAACCATCTTCTTCTTTTTCTCCCCCTCAAAAATGGCAAGAAAATGACATTTTTTCCCTAGTTGAGATTCCATGATGGTTGAGATTTAATCATGTGCAACATAAATATGCGTGTAGGCCCAAACACTACTGCGAAGAAGATGATGATTAAAGCTCTCTTGTAGCAGTCCTTCTTTTCTCTCCTCATCAGTGGCTTAGCAAATGAAGAGTTCAATTAAGCATATAATATGCTTAAACCACTTGTAGAAATATGTTGATCTGTAGAAGGAGTAAATATCTACATACAAGAGCTGAATGACCATTTTACAAACATCATCAACATGTAGTTTCTTCACCCTTTCCCTTCTCCCCCTCAAAAATTGCATATGCTTGTTGCAATTTTTGATTGAATAAGTGAAGTACAAAAATATAATCCAATGTACGCTTATTCACTTGATGATTGAACGAACATGGAAAAAGAATGAATCATGTTGATGAGAATGGTCATAAATACGAAGATTTCTCTTCTTTCGAAGATAAGGCGCACTGAATCGTACATCTTTCTTTTCTTTGATGAGCGGGGCATGAAGTGTTAACAGCAGACGCCATAATGTTGAAGAACGAGGCATGAACCATTGTGTCCAAACGTCATAGTCGATGAAGTACGAGGCCTGAACTGGTGTGAACAGACATCATTAACTTGAGGAACGAGGCTTGAACTACGGTGTTCAAACATCATTGTCGTTGAAGAACGAGGCTTGATCAGATGTGATCAAACGTCATCTCTCTCTTTTCTGTTTCTCTCTGCTAACTCGTTACCAACCCCATTATCATTTTGTCAGCTATATGTTGTCACAACTCACCATTTTGGGTCTTTTCCCGAACTTTGGAAAATCACTATTCATAAAACACTATTCATCAAAACACTATTCATCAGTTTACTATTCATCATTTTTGGTGTCAGTTTGACATTCCGAGAAACATTCAGAAATTTTACTATTCACTAAACACTATTCATTGCCGGAAAAGTTTTCACTATTCACTTGCATTACACATTTCATCGTAAATTTAGTTTACGGGTATTCAAATTCGCGTAACCGGATTGGTTTAGGTGCGAATTCATTTCATTGGTGTTAAGGACACTGCATACGGACTAGAGACAGTCTGCATATCATCATAACAGCATTTACATGTTATACCACTCTTAGGATTTTCAAATTTACATATTTGAAACATTTAACGTTTTTACGTATAAGTATTTATAGTAAACGTTAACACCCGGTTTATACACGACGAATATATCTAAATATTCCCACAATGGTCCCGACATATTTTTATATCCCTTTTATCATCATAAAAGTTATAACATTCAGTTACCCAGTATTTTGGAAATTTATTTTATTTATAACGTAAGCTTATGAATATTACGACGGTTTTCGTGAAAACTAAACAATAATCACCCGAACACTCAGGAATTGTACCCAACATATTTTTATCATTGTTATGACTTTATTTAGTCCCAGTTAACTTCATTAATGTTTATTTCTAGCAAACCCGGTACCCGATTATAACTAATACTTACACTAAACTACAACTAATAATACACTACATTTTCTAAGAGATCAAAACCGACTTTGCTACTCTTTTTAACATTAAAAACCGGCCACACATGCCCTCCCCTAGATCACTTGACTAAATTAACCATGTGCTAATATTATACTATAAACCCTTTACTAAATATCTAGCTAAAACACCAAACACATAACATACATAATTTTTGAGAATCAAAAGCTCCCATTTCTCTTGTTCTTCTCCATAACCCACGACCAAAAACCAAACACCATGATCAATCCATGATTTTCTAAAAGTTAAAGCATCAAAGTTGTTCATTATACTTGCCTAATCAAGAATCAAACAAGAAATACACAAGTAATCCAAGGTTTCTAGTCATTCAATCATCTCATTTTATCAAGTAAGTTATCAACTTTATTTTTACATGAATCATCTTATATTTACTTGTATTGCATGAGTTCCATGCTAAAAACCATGTACAACTAGCTATACCACCATTTATTTTGTCAAAATGGAACATACAAACCCTAACTTCTTATTTATGAATTCCCTTGCTATAATAACTTGGTTAGGAGCCCATGGCACCCTAAGAAGGTGTATGGTAGGATTAGATTAGCTATGTGGTGATTACAAGAGGTTTGGTGATGTTAGAAATTAGTTATAAACCTTGAAAACTTGATTTGGAACATGTTTAGGACATGCTGTCCCGTTTTGTAAAAATCTGGAAAATCAGTAAACACCAAGGAAACTTTGGCAAAATTTTTAGAAAATACTTTCAAAAACGAATCCGTAGGCGAAAGAACGGATTAAAAAGAGTTAATAACGAAGAAGTTATGATTTTTGCAAGATTGTTGACGAAAAGTATTTTTCTGGAAAATAGTTGCTGTTGGACGTTTTTCGTCGGTCAAAAAGAGGCTTTAGACGTAACCCGGAGGGGCCGAGCTTTCCAAAATATATTACTACATACTAAGACGTAACCGTGGATATAAAGAACAAGTAAAACGGACTTATAACGACAAAGATATTCACGTTTGAATATCGGCTAAACCCATTTTTATTTTGACAGCTTTTAATAAAAATTGGCACTAAAACTACGTAGTACTTTTATAAGCTAGAAATAATACCAAGTACCAAATTTTATAACTAATGATGTATTAGTTATTACAAGTATATTTTCATCATTTGAAAGCGATATTTCAAGGATTACAACCCGAGTATTTCAACACTAACATGGAAACTTACGATATACATATAAGTATAAATATTGCTACTAGCTTATTTTATTTTCTAATAGCAATATTTTTCCAAATTCTTGGATTATATATTTTTGATAACACAAGTGTTTTTCAAGTTAAGAGTGGTATAGGGAACATGTGCATGGACATTCATAATATCATTTCATGATCTAAAGTAGATTGTTCATCATTCATATTAGGTTGCGGTTAGAGATCGAACCCCATTTCTGTGTATACACTTTTGTCATCGTAGCTGTTGCACCAGGTGAGTCATAGCCCCTACTCTTTTAATTGTTTTATCAACTCTTTGGGGGAGATACATGCTACTACTTGCTTACTTGTACAAATTCACATAACATTATACTTGACTACATTATACATGATTACATTATACTTGATGTCATACATACGTGATTGTACTATACTTAACTGTGTTATACTAAACTGTGATGGTGTACTCTTGAGACTTCCAATGGCCCCAGATTAAGCTCTGGGCACAACCATGGAGACATACATACTTCCAATGGCCCCAGATTAAGTTGCTGGGCACAACCATGGAGACAAACATACTAAAGTGAGGTCTTCGGAGATGAAGTGTAGACTCACTACTAATTGCTAAACTGTTTTGATGAACTTATACATGTTTTACTCATACTATATATTGTAGCAGTGGGTTGTGAACACACAGGTTACAAGTCTCTTATGGCGGGACTTGTAACTGAGTGGATTTACGATGCCTTTGCTGGGAAACCTACATACATATGCATTACATTCTTTTTCAACAAACTCTATGAACTCACCAACCATTGTGTTGACACTTTAGCATGTATTTTCAGGTTTTAACCAATGGCACGCTACAGGAGGTTTTGGCAGGGCATGGCATGGTCATAGAAGACTCTGATTTAATCATTTGGGGACCGTTTTAAACTACTTTAAGGGCCTACTTCCGCATTACTTTTAACGATGTAACTTCAACAATTTGATTTAACTATTTTATTTTAAATGATTCAAGTGCAAACCATTTTTGAACTAGTGTTGTGATACCGATTGAGTTACACCCCAGCTACATGTATGCTTCCGCTGGACCCTATTTTGGGGGTGTGACAGATTGGTACCAGAGCTTTGGCTATAGCGAACTAAGTGTTTTTAAAACCTAGACTATAGCTACTTTCAAGAAAACTTAACCCTATGACCGTCACGTGCCTGCCTGCCAAGCTGAAGCCTCATTTGTGGTTAGTTGCTGACATAAGTGATGAGATTTGTGTCTCATTATCTGATATATTATATTCATTTATTATAGTTGATTACTATAATTGTCTTTCATATAAGCATGTTCACGTATCATATATATCACAGCGTTATGTTTTTTTTTCTTTGCATAGTTTCATCATTTGACCTCGAGTTTGGTCACCAGCCTTAGTCATTCAGAACACCTTATTATTTGTGAAGGACATGGTATTAGTATAACTAAGCTGAGTATTTCAAAATTCATGGAACCTCGGTGGAATATAGACTGGTCATCTATATTCAACCCGGGATAGTGAGATATAGGCTGACCACCTATGTCTGACTCAGAAATGAATTTTGCAACACTGAGAATAGTTATAATGATATTTTGTCTGGGTTGTGTGTAAGTAATTCCAAAGTCGAGCCAATCTTTCAAAAGACCTTTTTCAAGGACGTTGAATCTAGACGTTGATTTTTAGCTTGGTTCTAGTGACTGTTCTTGTTTGATTGGGTTGCGAAAATCAAGCTAAAAGTTAAAGTCATCACTCAAACCGATTTAGCCTAATCTCATGACTGTTCTTGTTTGATTGGGTTGTGGGATTAAGTGAAAATCGGTTACCTAAAGGATTAACCTAAAGGAGGTCTTTTGAGGGCTATGCTCGGGATTGGGAAGGTTTGCCTCATCAAGTCTGACCACGAGAACGTACCTAGTTGGATAGGAAACCCACATACATAAGCTTTGACACATTTTCTTAAACACACATTTAACTGATTAACATAAACTGAACTTCGGGACGAAGTTCCTTTTAGAGGGGAAGACTGTCACAACTCACCATTTCGGGTCTTTTCCCGAACTTTGGAAAATCACTATTCATAAAACACTATTCATCAAAACACTATTCATCAGTTTACTATTCATCATTTTTGGTGTCAGTTTGACATTCCGAGAAACATTCAGAAATTTTACTATTCACTAAACACTATTCATTGCCGGAAAAGTTTTCACTATTCACTTGCATTACACATTTCATCGTAAATTTAGTTTACGGGTATTCAAATTCGCGTAACCGGATTGGTTTAGGTGTGAATTCATTTCATTGGTGTTAAGGACACTGCATACGGACTAGAGACAGTCTGCATATCATCATAACAGCATTTACATGTTATACCACTCTTAGGATTTTCAAATTTACATATTTGAAACATTTAACGTTTTTACGTATAAGTATTTATAGTAAACGTTAACACCCGGTTTATACACGACGAATATATCTAAATATTCCCACAATGGTCCCGACATATTTTTATATCCCTTTTATCATCATAAAAGTTATAACATTCAGTTACCCAGTATTTTGGAAATTTATTTTATTTATAACGTAAGCTTATGAATATTACGACGGTTTTCGTGAAAACTAAACAATAATCACCCGAACACTCAGGAATTGTACCCAACATATTTTTATCATTGTTATGACTTTATTTAGTCCCAGTTAACTTCATTAATGTTTATTTCTAGCAAACCCGGTACCCGATTATAACTAATACTTACACTAAACTACAACTAATAATACACTACATTTTCTAAGAGATCAAAACCGACTTTGCTACTCTTTTTAACATTAAAAACCGGCCACACATGCCCTCCCCTAGATCACTTGACTAAATTAACCATGTGCTAATATTATACTATAAACCCTTTACTAAATATCTAGCTAAAACACCAAACACATAACATACATAATTTTTGAGAATCAAAAGCTCCCATTTCTCTTGTTCTTCTCCATAACCCACGACCAAAAACCAAACACCATGATCAATCCATGATTTTCTAAAAGTTAAAGCATCAAAGTTGTTCATTATACTTTCCTAATCAAGAATCAAACAAGAAATACACAAGTAATCCAAGGTTTCTAGTCATTCAATCATCTCATTTTATCAAGTAAGTTATCAACTTTATTTTTACATGAATCATCTTATATTTACTTGTATTGCATGAGTTCCATGCTAAAAACCATGTACAACTAGCTATACCACCATTTATTTTGTCAAAATGGAACATACAAACCCTAACTTCTTATTTATGAATTCCCTTGCTATAATAACTTGGTTAGGAGCCCATGGCACCCTAAGAAGGTGTATGGTAGGATTAGATTAGCTATGTGGTGATTACAAGAGGTTTGGTGATGTTAGAAATTAGTTATAAACCTTGAAAACTTGATTTGGAACATGTTTAGGACATGCTGTCCCATTTTGTAAAAATCTGGAAAATCAGTAAACACCAAGGAAACTTTGGCAAAATTTTTAGAAAATACTTTCAAAAACGAATCCGTAGGCGAAAGAACGGATTAAAAAGAGTTAATAACGAAGAAGTTATGATTTTTGCAAGATTGTTGACGAAAAGTATTTTTCTGGAAAATAGTTGCTGTTGGACGTTTTTCGTCGGTCAAAAAGAGGCTTTAGACGTAACCCGGAGGGGCCGAGCTTTCCAAAATATATTACTACATACTAAGACGTAACCGTGGATATAAAGAACAAGTAAAACGGACTTATAACGACAAAGATATTCACGTTTGAATATCGGCTAAACCCATTTTTATTTTGACAGCTTTTAATAAAAATTGGCACTAAAACTACGTAGTACTTTTATAAGCTAGAAATAATACCAAGTACCAAATTTTATAACTAATGATGTATTAGTTATTACAAGTATATTTTCATCATTTGAAAGCGATATTTCAAGGATTACAACCCGAGTATTTCAACACTAACATGGAAACTTACGATATACATATAAGTATAAATATTGCTACTAGCTTATTTTATTTTCTAATAGCAATATTTTTCCAAATTCTTGGATTATATATTTTTGATAACACAAGTGTTTTTCAAGTTAAGAGTGGTATAGGGAACATGTGCATGGACATTCATAATATCATTTCATGATCTAAAGTAGATTGTTCATCATTCATATTAGGTTGCGGTTAGAGATCGAACCCCATTTCTGTGTATACACTTTTGTCATCGTAGCTGTTGCACCAGGTGAGTCATAGCCCCTACTCTTTTAATTGTTTTATCAACTCTTTGGGGGAGATACATGCTACTACTTGCTTACTTGTACAAATTCACATAACATTATACTTGACTACATTATACATGATTACATTATACTTGATGTCATACATACGTGATTGTACTATACTTAACTGTGTTATACTAAACTGTGATGGTGTACTCTTGAGACTTCCAATGGCCCCAGATTAAGCTCTGGGCACAACCATGGAGACATACATACTTCCAATGGCCCCAGATTAAGTTGCTGGGCACAACCATGGAGACAAACATACTAAAGTGAGGTCTTCGGAGATGAAGTGTAGACTCACTACTAATTGCTAAACTGTTTTGATGAACTTATACATGTTTTACTCATACTATATATTGTAGCAGTGGGTTGTGAACACACAGGTTACAAGTCTCTTATGGCGGGACTTGTAACTGAGTGGATTTACGATGCCTTTACTGGGAAACCTACATACATATGCATTACATTCTTTTTCAACAAACTCTATGAACTCACCAACCATTGTGTTGACACTTTAGCATGTATTTTCAGGTTTTAACCAATGGCACGCTACAGGAGGTTTTGGCAGGGCATGGCATGGTCATAGAAGACTCTGATTTAATCATTTGGGGACCGTTTTAAACTACTTTAAGGGCCTACTTCCGCATTACTTTTAACGATGTAACTTCAACAATTTGATTTAACTATTTTATTTTAAATGATTCAAGTGCAAACCATTTTTGAACTAGTGTTGTGATACCGATTGAGTTACACCCCAGCTACATGTATGCTTCCGCTGGACCCTATTTTGGGGGTGTGACATATGTCATGGCTACTGATGGAGAAAAACCCAATATGATGAACTTGAGACTGAAGTAAAATAACCCGAACTTGTGACTTAAGCTTGCACTAATGTGTGACTAAGAGCGGTGTAGAGAGTTCGTGCAACATCGAATTCCTAAGTACTCTATACTCTTCAACTAACCAACCATCAAGTATAAGACGTACATCACCTCTTGAATATCCACAACTTCGTGTGACACTGAGCACTACAACGTAACTTCTTAAAATGATAGTTATTTTGTGGTAATAGAAAGGAAGAAACCCAAAAATAACTAGATTTCCAAGTCTTTGTCATTGTAAAGGTTAAAAGCTCGAACAAGGATCTCGAAGAATCTTCATCCAACCACCCCGATATCTTCAGATACTAAGTACACGCACCCATGAAATTTCACTTCAACCTCAAATAAATAATAATGAATTGACGCCCTAGTCACATCTTGTGGTTTAACTGCCCAAATCTAGCCTCTTTGATGTTTTGAATGAACTTTGATAATGGTTTTATCTCGATCTTGTCAAACACACATAACCCCATAAAAACACATTACCCCGTAAAAATTTGTTATAACCAAAATGCCATGAAGTATGTTAAAAATCATCCAATACATGACGTACATTCTTTATCCCTTCTACAGAATCGAAACTGTAGCACCCGAATAGTAAGAAAAAGGTCCTTCATCAATAGATTGAATGTCTTCTGAAACGTTTGACATGATATTGACTTGCACGGGATTTTACAAATCTATGATTTAAACCGAGAAATAGATTCTTTCGCGGGATTTTACAAAATCAAGAAGAAACCGTGAGACAATAATAAATTGAATGTGTTATGACAAATTTGGTTTTGGTGAATATTTGTTTGGGGAAACATGCACGAGCTCAGCAACGATTCTTCTCACATATGTAGAATACTTCACAAACCATACTAAGTAAAGTAGTATAAACTACTTCCCCCTGGAGGTTGACCTTATATCATCAAAGTACACGTTTCTCCCCCAATGATGGTTTTGAACTTTCAGAAGCATCATTTGACGTGTACGACCATATACACAAGAATTTCTAGTCTGAAGCAACAATCTTGAAAAATCATGAATGGCATTGAAGGATCGTGAAAGATTTTGCTTAGACTGTGAAGTATCTTTGACGTGTAGTAGCGTCGAATATCCCATGAGAATTTCTGATCACATCTCAACCTTCAAACCCATTAGCTAACAAACCAAACTCGTATTCTGTCAGCTATTGTTGTGACCACTTGGTGAAGTAAACCCGATATACCAAACTTGAAAATGAAGTAGAATTCCCCAAATTTGTTACTTAAACTTGCACTGTTGTTGGAAGAACGGTGTAGAGAATTTGTGCACCATGCAAATCTCTAAGTACTCAATACTATCCCGACAAAGTATGAGACTATAATCACCTCTTGCGATTATCCACATCGTCTTTTGCGTGTGACACTGAGTACTATAATGTAACTCCTTTAAGTGATAGTTAACCAGGTCTTCAACCATCCACCTCGACTTCTGGAAACTAGATAAACCAAGTCTTCAACCTAAATCTTAAGCACGAACAAGTTATCATTGAAAGTCATGCATCCAACCAACCTCGACTTAAAGATAAGATAAGTACACGCCTTCGTGAAACCCACTTCAATCTCAAATAAGGGATACCTAATCAACTCCATAGTCACATAATCGTTAATGTACAAAGATTAGCCATGAAATAAGTATCCCCGTGAAAGTTGGTGATATACCCTAATTCTTTAGATAACCCCTGGTGATATACCCTAATTCTTTAGGGTTTGAAAACTAGGGTTTTCAATGTTGAGTTTTCCATTCATATAAAAAATACATAACCCCGTGAACATTTGTGACAACCAAAAATACCACTCCTCTACCAATAATGGAAAAAATATGTATCAAATATTTTGCATCAAAACAAAGCATTCGGATAACAAATTTATGTTTTCATTTTAATCGACACGACATTTAAATCCAAATGAAAATCATTGATCCAGTCCATAATTCGGATATAAAGGAAATAAGCCCAATCAATCACTAACCGGATCAAGCCCAGACACAGATCCTATGAAAAGGACCCGATCTATTACTAATACCCTAAAATTAGGGATATAAATTATTCCTAACCTTAATCACTTGTAAATCCTAAACTCAAAAATCCGCCCCCGTCTCTTGTTTCTCTCACCTAATCACAGATCTCATCAAGAAACTAAATCATCTCCATCAAAACTCATCAAAATCATGGCCCATCTCATCTTCAATCATCAACCTCAACAATATACGAATACAAAACAAGATTTAATCGTATGAATACCACTAACACCGCCACATCCGGGCCTAAAAATATTCAGTTTCAACTCAAGGGTCTCAGGTAGGGTGAAAGTTGATGTTTTTACGTTTTCATATAACTTTACCGAAAGACAAAAGAAGATGAAACAACTTTGTTTTAATCTTTCTTTTGATTTTTCGTATATTAATAAAAACAAGTGATGCTTGTTAAAGATCTGTAATTATTTGGCACTTGTGGCTCGTCTTTAGGACGTGTCTTTGATTACTCTAAGTGTAAACTGAGATCTAAACTATTTTCATTTTCGTTTCTTGTTTTATGTGACCAAATGATGGAATGTTTCAATCACTCTTGTTTTGATCCTTTTCATTGTACATATTAAAATGAAGCTTTGTCTTCAGAAAAAATTGATCTGTGATGATAATGTTTCTTTCGTTTGGTGTGATCTTTTGAAGGTTATGAAGTATGTTGTACAACACAAACGAAGGAAAGTCCGAGGTCTTGTATTAGGTTAGGTTAGAATGGATTCAGGGTGATGGGATTAGGTTAGAATGGATTTGGTTTTTGTAGTTGGTTGTATTTGGTTTAATGTATATGTTCTTCCTCTTTGTTATCTTTCTTTACTTTTTGTTTCATGGGTGATATGTGGACTGATGATGATATGAATCTGAAGTCACAAGAGTGTTTGTATCTGCTGTCGACTTCTTATTTAGCTGCAACTCTTTCTTGTATTTGGACTGATAATGTTTTAGACTGAGGTTCAAATGAAGTTATGTTTGGTATTTGCCTCTGGTCAACGTGGTCAAAAGGTCTGTTTTCTTCTTGATTCTATCTTTTGTTTTAGACAAACCGCTAGATCTTATGAAATTTTGGCAGCATGCGGTTTCATTTTGCAAATAAAATTGATTTTAACAGACAAACCGCTACAATCTTCATGGAGCAAATCGCTACATCAAAGCCAAATTGCATCCAAGACAAACAAATGTGTCACTATCTAGCAGTATTGTCATTTTCCCTATTTAGTTAAAAACCAAGAGGCAACAGAGATTCCAAGCAAACCGCTACAAGGAAATACCCAATTTACTCCAAAATGTAACTAAGAACACACCAACCAAACGACCAGATTCTGACCAGTATTCCGGCCATATTTAGACCTCGTTTTTTACCACAAGACTCACCGATGGTACAAAACAGTCACAAGTTCACGTGAAACCCATGGTTCAGGAGCTACAAAACCATGTACAAAAAGGAAACACGAGAACAGTTTAATGACACCAAGTAAGACCACAAGATTAGACCATTTTTGATACAAGGAACCTTGTATAAACTGTTCCAGCAAAAGATAGAAAAAAAATATTTCCAGAGTGCAAAAATTGGTTAAACAGCTTAAACGTGATAAATTCAAACCACAAAAATCAACCAAGTAACAAACCCAGGCTCTGATACCAATTGTAGGATCGATACATGTTGATTATTGTGGTGATTCGGGTGGTCTTGTATGATGAAAATACATGGTAACCATGGTTGGAGTTAGAGAGAGAGTGGACTAGAGAGGGGAAGATTTCTAGTGAGAGAAACACTTGTAGTGTGTGTATTAATGAAATAAACCAACCTTCTCCCTTAGAGGGAAGAGGGTATATATACACTTACATAATATTGCCCCATGAAACGGGCTGTGGAGTGAGATGACAGTGGGTAAAGACCCGACCCACTCCACGAATACAATTTACAATTACTAACTAACTAACTAAATATTAATACGTAGCTACGAGCTATATCAATGCTATTACATTCATGTGGTGACCGAGTATTCAATAGGAATATTTGTATTCCTAACAGTACATCTTTGTGTTTCTTTGGACAATTCCCAGCCTTTGAATGGCTTGTGGAATGATCACAACCTTCAATCTTGAATTGGCGCCCAAATAAGGTGGTGGATTGCCAGCTTGGCAATGGGGGGGGGGGAAGTGGGATTGGTATTGGTGAGAGGTAGGGCGGTTGGGTAGGTGTGTGGGGAAGAGGAGGGGGAAGACAAGTATGTTGGAGAAGGTACAGATGATGAGATGGGTGTAATGTGGAGAAGCTAAAAACTAGGGAAAGGTGAAAAGAGGTGGAGATGGTTGACCTTTTGACCCTTGATACATTTTATTAATAAAATGTAGGAGGGCTAAGGGTAGTTTGGGCTTGGGTTTGTTTTTGGGCCAATGTTGGTTTGGATTTGGACTAGATTTGGTTAATCTTGGATTTAATTTTTTGGGTTAAATAACAACAAGGGTCCATTTGGTTTAGATAATAAGTACAAGGACCAATTATGCAACAAGCTGAAAATGAGGGGCCTGTTATGCCATTTTCCTAAACTTTGCTTCACGGATCAATATTGTCAATCCTTAATTGCCATGGCCCTTTGTTGTTGATTTTCTAAGTTAAAACCTCCGGGGACTAAAATTGCCAATTTCTAAGGTTGAGGGGCCAAAATTGTTAATTTTTAAAACTTTTTACCCCAGGACCATTTTTGTTAACTTTTGACATTTAAAGGACTTGGATTAACTTTTCTTTCAAAACAAATGCTCAGGGACTGATTTTGTCAAATTTTGAAAGTTGAGGGACTGAAACTGCCAATTATGCAAACTTTGTTCGTTTTTCATCTGTTTTCAATCATTTTGCATCTGAAACATATAAAACATGATACTAGGATATTTTCTATATTTTGATGCATTTTTTAGTGTTTTTAAATGTTTTTGCAGTTCAGATTGGACAAAAATGATGAGTATTCACACACTCATCACATATCAAACTCACTCTAATGTTAATATGATACCCAGAGCAGTTATGCTAAAGTCTAGCATTAAACCACTTTCTACTGCTAGACCAAACAGGACTGTTTACCACTATCCAACTGTTTCATGTGCAAGACCATGGATTTCGAATAATAGGAATCAAGCACAAACAGTTAATAAGCCCTTTTTCAAGAATACAGCAAGGCAAAACCAAAAATGGGTGCCTAAGGTTCCAATTGCTAAGCCAACAATTTCAATTGCTAGGCCAAAATTTGAAATTGTTAAGCAAAAGCAAGCTGGTAGGGGTAATTTGGGAAATGGTATGAAAACTAGAACACATTGGGTTTGGAGACCAATACAAGGTGACAAAGCATCTATGATTTTAAAGAAACAAATTTTTATTGATGAAAGAGGTAGAATCAAGTCAGTAATGGCTTGGGCTCCAAAAGTTTAGTTGCTTTTGTCATAATATATTGTTAGTCTTATTCTTAATTGATATAATGAAAAATGATTTGTGTATATTTTTGTTGGTTTTAGACTAATATTTGCAGGTAATATAAGATATTTTAACTTGCATTGGATATGGTGTGCTTTGGAATAGTGTGTTGCTTATCACACAGCAAATGGTTATTGGTTAACCATGTCTCACCTACATAAGAACCAACTATTCCAAAGCAAACGGCTCTTGGTAAAGACTTAACAAATCCATTTATGGTTGATAGTTTACCAAAAACTATATGGTTATTAACTCACCATATCTTACAGTGAAGAGTTGGCTAGTCCATAGCAAACGGCTAATGGTAAAGACATATCAAATCCGTTTATAGTTTATAGTTTGCTAAAAACTATATTTGAGAAGTCTATTTTACTCATTTTATGTTTCTACTGCTCTTTGAATTTTTTTTGAAAAAGTTGTACTGCTAGTTCAAAGTTAGTACTGATAGTGTAAAGTTTGCATTGATGATCTAGCCGTTACAACTGTTGTGTCCGTAACAGATTTTTAATTCTAGCTGTTGGGTAACACCGTTTTGTTACCATAGTTATAGGGTTAATCTAACAAGAGATATTATCTTCTTTCTAATATTTCACATTATTTACTTTCCAAAAGATTATTATCTCTTGCGCAAATTTCTCAAACCCTAACAGTATCTTTATAAAATCCCAATAGGCTTCATAATCTCTCAATTCACTTAAATTGAACCATCATTCTCTTATTCACATCATCTAATATGACTGAATTTCGTTTTGCTGATCAACACAATGAAGTGGCATTTTTGGAGAAAACAGAGGAGAAAGATGGACCAAGTTTTGGCAGATCATTTACTATCTCAACAATTCCTACATAAGGTATGCTTTAACTGTAAGTCCTAATCTCTATTCCTCACAACTCAATCAATCCTGGCTTACTGCTAAAGCCATAACACTTGAGGAAGATGATGAGGATACACCTATATCTACACTTAGTGCAACTGTGGATGGCCAAGTATTTTATGTTACTGAGAAGTCCTTGAGGAGACATCTTTACTTGGATGACTCTGATGGTACCATATCCATGGCCAACACAGACATTTTGACTGATATTTCAAAACTAGGTTATGATACATCCGACAAACGTTTAACTTTTAATAAAGGATGTTTCTCACCTCAATGGAGATTTCTTATTCACACTCTTCTTCACTGTTTGAGTCCCAAAAGATCCTCATGGGAGCAGTTCAGTAGTAATATTGCTATTGCTCTTGTGTGTTTTTCTAAGCATCAAAAATATAATTTTTCAAAAATTAATTTTTGACCATATAGTGAAGCATGCAAACTCTCCTACTAAAATTTTGATGTACCCAAGGTTTCCACAACTAATTTTAAAAGCAAAACAAAGTACTTTGCTTCCTCACAAAAGGACTTTTCCCACTCCTTGTTTACAACAAAAGGTTTTCCAAAACATGACATTGAAAACACAAGTGTGGAATGGGGAAGATAAATCTTTATCAAATGAAATGCTTGATTTTCTAACACATGTACAGGGTGAAGGTTAGTAAACCCATCTGATCCTCAATTCACACCCATTGTGGTTCCATCCACATCATACACACCTGCTCTCACTCAGACCCTGTCATGTAATGTACTAACTGATGATATTTCCATATAAGTAACAACACAATTTTTTCTAATAAATGAAACTCTATAAATAGGGACTTTGACATGTTAAGTATAGTATTATGCTTGTAGATGGTAATGGTTGTATTCGCTTACATCTACCATCAGTTGTTTGTCATCCCACACTGTTATCCTGTTAAGGTCCTCTTGGAACAGGTATGCTACTTTTTAGTATTCTATTTGTTATAACTAAAATGGGTCAATTTTGGATTACTTACTTATGAATGGGTTGCGTATTATCTTCAACGGGTTAACTGGGTCAACTAAATTTGAACTAAAGGGATAATGGGTCTAATGGGTTGAAAGTCATCCATAGTCCATCTTAATACCCTTAAAGTGTCCTAAATGGTTTCATTAGAAAAGATTTAGAATATTAATGTACTAAAATTGTTTTTGCTTTATTGTGAAATGAGTACAAAATTATAAGTAAACACATACTTATAGAAATCGAACTTTTACGAAGCAAGAAAACAAAGTGCTAACGATTTGTGGTATTAGATAGCGAAGCAAGAAAATTAGGTCTTCTTCTAGGTCTTCACCTGCTTAACTAATGATTCACGTACATTGTATAAATGCACAATGATTTCATGAGTGATCCAAAAGCTTGTGGTGAGTAATTCCACAAATTAAGAATATAACGAAACTATTACTTTTTGGTTTATGTAAATAATACATATTTTGGATGATTTTCTGTGCAGGACAAGTAGCATGTTGCGGAAAAGGGCCATGCAATGGGATGGGACTATGTACCGCGATGTCAAACTTATGCTCAAACAGTGAGCAATATGCATTTTCGGACGCATTCCATCCCACTGAGAAGGCAAACAAACTTATCGTCGAGCAAATTATGGTTGGATCGACTGAGTACATGAAACCCATGAATCTAAGTACTATATTGGCCTTAGATCAATTCTAGCTATCTGCGTATATCTAAAGAGATACACCTTAATTCTAAATTAATGTTTGTTCTTTTCATTGGAGTTATGTTTCTAGAGTGTTAAACTGGTTTGTAGGATCCTTCAAGGTGTGTAATAACTAAGATATATTTATGTTTTTAAGAAAATCACACAAATGTTATTATTTTATGGGAAAACGAATGAAAATAACTGACCTTAAGTCGATTTCCAAAGACGAAACATTGGAGAAAGAAATAGTTTAGGAGCAAGTAAAAGAGATTGATATAGCAGTTTATAATTCATGTCTGACTTCCCCAAGCCATTGTTGATAAAAAAAACGTTACATATGTAAATAGCTGCCGACGACGAAATTTTACAAATGAAGGCAAGTATACCTAAAAGTTTTTATGTACGACCCTTTTTATTTTAAAATGTACACTTTCCAACCATTTTTACCACCCTTCTTTCGCTATGCTGAAATATGCCAACAATAATTATAAGTCATGTCCGCCCTTCAGGGCGGACTTACATGCCCAACGGGCTCACAAAACATCCTCTCCTATTAGGCGGGCCATGACCACTAGTATATATATATATATATATATATGATGACAGAGGTGGAGTATCCCTTACATCTTAGAGTTTGTAAGTAGATGCTTGAGAAGAAGCTTCTAGGAGAAAGAAAGGATGAAGTATGCTATAAGCTCTTACAATTAATTGAAAGAAAATCTCAAAAGGAAGCTACTTGGGGTGTTTGAAAGAATTTTCAAGGTTGATGCATAGGATAAATGGAGTTTGAGAAAGAGCTGTATTTGGTGAAGGTGCTTTGCACTAACACAATAAATGGTTTTCAGTCCACCATGTCTAACACACATAAGGACTGGCTAATATAAAGCAAAAGACTCTTGGTAAAGATATCTCAAATCCTTTTATGGTTGAAAATTTGCCAAAAATTGTATGGTTATCAACTTACCATATCTATGATAGTGAAGAGTTAACTAGCCCACAAAATTATAGCTTGTGTTAAAGGTTGTGGAAAATCCATAACTGGTTATTAATTCACTAGGGTGATGAATCAATTCCACCAAAGAATTAGCTAGTCCAAAAGCAAACGGATTTTGGTAAAGACAAATCAAATCCGTTGATAGCTAATGATTTGCTAAAAATCATATGGTATTTCAACTCACCATGTTTCCTGTACAAAGAGTTGAAATGGTTATCAATGTACCATGGTTATTGTTAGGAATATAAATATTCATCTGAAAGACTCGGTCACCCCGAGTATCATTTAGCATTAGTTAGCTCGCAGTATAAATTGTTTAGTTTTAGTTATAGTTTAGATATCGTAACATCGTGGAGTCAGGTTGGGTCTTTACCCACTGTCAGCCCGCTCCACAACCCGTTTTAGGGGCGTATTGCTTGTACTATATAAAGCCCTTCCACCCATGGGAAGGGTTGGACTTTTTATTACACTAATCTAATATCATCTTATTTCTCTCATTAAAGGTTCCCACTTTCTCTCTCTAAACTTCTTCTATTTGATTCTTACCACAAAACCATACGTGTTTATGATTGAGAGTATATTACAATTGGTATCAAGAGCCATGGTTTCATCCTAGGGATTGTCTGTACTCGAATTTGGTGCTTGGTTTTGTGGTTTTTATTTAGTTCGAATAGTATGTTTAGAAAACATCTTGATTTGATTTTGTTTGTGGTTAGTTATGTTATATGGTTGTACTTTCTTGATTAGGAGTGTCATATGAACTTGGTTTAGTGGTTGGTTATCTAGCTACTTGTGTTTATTGGTGACTTTGAGCAATTTCGAGGGTATTTTGTAAGTATTTCTTGGTAGAGATTTGCTTCTTGGTGAATGATTCTTCGTAGAGATTTGCTTGTTAAGTAGCGGTGATTTGCTTAGTTTCTGGTAGAGATTTGCTTGTTTTACTATATTCAGAAAAGAAGACAAATCGCTATAAAGCGACCTTTTTGTCCAGACCTGTCTAGATATTTGCATGTCTTGAGATTTGCTTCTTAGTGATTTGCTCAGGTAGCGATTTGCTCAGGTAGAGATTTGCTATTTTAGAGATTTGCTACATGGTAACTTGTGATTCCAGAGATTTGCTCCTTCAGCGATTTGCTCCTTAGTGATTTGCTACTTCATAAATTTGCTATATAGTGACTTGTGATTCCAGAGACATGATCTTTCAGAGATTTGGTGTGTAGTGATTAGCCAAAGTTGCTGTAACACCCCCATTTTTCACTGATCGCAACGGATAAAGTATTTGGGGTATTACTTCATAGAATCACAGATACAGTAATAGAGAACGACTTGAAAAGAGACGTTCTGGAAATTTAGTTATCATTCATAATTATTAGAGTTTTAATTATAAAAGATATACTTTTATTTTTGACGAGGTCCCAAAAATCTAAGAGTTAGGTTGTGTTTGAATGATAACCATGAAAGTCCACCGAGTTCAGTGCCTCCTTCTGCCATGGATCCATAGAAGTAATATACCTAGTATACATGCTTAAAAAGTCAACACTAGGTGTTGAGTCAGAATCATAGGTTTAGGGGTTAGTGAATACAAGTTCCCTGGGTTCAGTTGTTACACCCATCTGGGAAAATGTAGGTTTTGTGATAATTGTGATGCATGCACAATTATCAGGAGCGTAGTATGTTGCACTAAGCTCGTAAATCACACCTTAACGATCTGGGTCATGTGGGCTGCAGACCCAACATGAGGGGATAGAAGGATAACTTGCCAAAGTTATACCTTGAGTGGATTCAAATATAGTACTTATTGGTACCACCTAGTGGGGTGTTAATACCAATGGGAGTTGTCAAACTCCAATAGATCTATCAACTATATTCGCGTTCACGTGGGTAAAATATCCCAAACGATTAGATTCATGAATTTTGGTTATGTAGTGGTGGCTGTTAGTTTACTCGTGCAACAACCAAAGAAAAAGACTTGTATTCGGTTTTAAGTAAAGCATTTAGCATGTATCCCCCGCACAGGGTTTATAAAGCATTTAAAGTGAAAGCATTTTAAAAAGTGTGAGGCTATGAACTCACCTGGGTTTAGAGTAATCTAAGTGATGCAAATAGTGACTCGGAAACTAGACCGCCTTACTCACGTATCCTAGTGTGTTGTTGGTTTTGTATGTATGTCAAGCTTTAGTTATCATGTTTATGTTTCTTAAGTTACTGTTTTTAGGTTTGTTAATGTTTTATATATATATAACATAACACCGTTCAGGCCATTGTAATTCAGAAGTATATGACTCCTCACATGAAGCTCCCTACTATTGTATTATGTTATCAATATAATACCGTTTGGGCCATCATAATTCAGAAGTTAATACTCCTCACACAAAGCTCCCTATTATTGAGTTATGTTGTTATTAGGGTTTAGTTATAATCATATCACCGTTCGGGCCATCATATCTTAGAAGTATATGCAATAATCGTTCGAGGAGTCAGGGCACTTTAATTCGTAAACCCAACAAACTCGTCAAAACGAAATATCCACATAGTACTCCTTGCATGAAGCTCCCTAGTATTGTGTTATGCTTCTAACTTTATTTAGGTTTTATACTTATATGATATTTTCACTTTTTACCCTTATAGTTTATATATTTATGATGAGGCGAAAAATGAACCATTTTTAGGGGTCATTTTAGCCCGGATTCGAATTTATTTGATCAAATAATGCCCTAAATCGATCCTTTTGTCATTTTAGGTACTTTTGGAGTGAATTCTGGAAAAGGAAGCATTTTGGACGTTTTTGGAGCATAAAAATGAAGAAAACGACAAAGTCTTAATTTTCCTTGCTGGGAACAGTACCTGACGGCGTCAAGAGTTCTCAAGTGACGACGTCAAGAGTAATACAAGAGGTGGAAGTGGATAGAGTCCGTGACGATTCAGAAGAGTTTTGCACTATGGACATGACGACGTCACCATAGGCCGTCATGGTCCAAATAAGAGTGACGGCCCAGTGTAGAATTGCACATGACGGCATCAAAAGTGGATCTAGGCAATCCGATTTCATTATGGGCGGCGAGTTGACGGCGTCAGAATTTCCTTCTTGACGCCGTCACCCTGTAAAATCTATATATAGTTTTGCAATTTTCATTCATTAAAGAGGAACAATTAGGGTGTAACTTTGGAGAGAAACCCTAGTCCGAATATTACAACTTTTTCAAGGGTTTTTACACTTTGAAACCTTTCATGTTCAATTGAGATAAGTACTCTTTCAATTCATTCAATATGTCTATGTGTTGTTTGAATATATCTTACACTTGTCTTGAAATAAACATGCTTGGCTAGATCTCTTGTATGTTTGCTTAGATGTAGTGAAACCTAGATGTTAATTATGGGTTGATTGTTTGTTTATAGTTGTTACGGATGATTATATTCGATGTTAGGCTTAAGAAAACTGGCAGACTTCCATTGGTGACATGCTTGAACGTCTTATGAAACATTATCACAGGTGTACTATGATTTTTGGTTGTATTTAATGCGTAGGAGAATTCTAATGATCCCATGTTAGGAGCTTCTAACTGCTCGACATAGGAGTGAAGTAGGATCCTATAGAGTTAGGGAATATTGTACACTGCCCTACGACTAGTATTAAAGAATATGACCCGTCACCCATGCAATTGTAACAAACTATCAACTTGTAAAAGATACATAGGAGTGAAGTAGGATCCTATAGAGTTAGGGAATATTGTACACGGCCCTACGACTAGTATTAAAGAATACGACCCGTCACCCATGCAATTGTAACAAACTATCAACTTGTAAAAGATATCTAGGGAGTAATGAACCCTAAGTAAACACAACTCTCCCTATTATTGTTCACACCACATTAGTAATTACCTTTATTTTCATTTTTGTTATTTTATTTTGATTTCATCTTAGTTATTGGGTTAGTTGGCTAGCAACTAATTCCGCCCACCCTTCCAAAAACCGAGATTTTTACTTGCTTTATAAAAATATAAAAATACAAAAAGAATCATCCCTCACCTCTAGACCTAGTTTTTAGGCTTTCTAATCCTAGCGACACTATTCCTGAGTTGAACGATCAATCCCCCGGTACTTGTCACTATACTATACTACAACGATCAGGTACACTGCCTGGTGGGGATTGTAAGCTTCTCGAGATCCCTCGAGAGGTAAAGCCTGGTGTGATTCCCACGTATCAATTTACGTTTTCTACACTAAATTTATATTACTTATACTACTTATACTAATAACTATCTATACTGGACACAACTAGTCCCTAGACTTCTATATTTTAAGTACCTAACCTAAGACTCTTAAGTTTACCATTTTAGACCTTTAACTTTATAATATTTACGTTTTTAGTCCTTTTTAGTTTATATTTATTTTAGTATCTATCCTAAGGTTTTAATATTATGCAAAACTAGTCCTTACACATATAACTTCTAGGAAATGTCAAAAACAGTCCCTAGACTTTATAATTTCAGGAATTTATGATATATACCCTTATGCATGTAAAGTTTTGCAAAACTAGTCCTAATATGTATGTAACTTATATTTTATCTAGTAACTAAGTTTTCTAGCTTATGTTTTACTTATTTTAACTTATCTAGTTTATTTATAACTAGTGTATGACTTATAGAAGTGACTTACAGCATGCATGCAAGTATATGACTCGATCTAGGGTTTTAAAATGAAATCTAACTAGTTCCAGCATTCAAGGCTTAGGAAAGGTATCCTATGGGTTCTAAGGCAACCTAAATCTATTCTAAGACTAAACTAAAGCTAAATAGACTAATATGTAAGACTTACTTGGCTAGGGGAGGGTTTACGTGGGTTTTAGGGTTTTTTAGGGCTCGCTCGACTTCAAACCACAAAACAAAGTCGACTCCAAGGTCTCCTAAGGGCTTATTACTACTATACTAATGTAAGGTGAAGAGAAGAAAGGGTGTGAAGAAGAATGGATTGGAGGAGGGGGTATTTATACCCTCATTAAGGCAGTTTGGATTGAAACGGGGTGTTTGGGTGTCACGGAGGGGGAGGGGTGAGCAAGCAAGGCTATGGGGGTTCGTGGCAAGTCTAGTGGTGACAAGGAGAGGCTATGGCAGTAGCTAGGGGGCGGGGTAGGATGGTTGTGGTGGTGGTGAAGCCGAGAGAGGCGGTTTGGGGTAGTAGCTTACAAGGAGGTGATGCACCTACTAGCTTGGGTGCTTCGATGTGCTTGTAAGCTGCTTAGGGTGTTTAGGGGTGGTTTAAGGTGATTAGGGGTGGATTAGTGGTGGTTTAGTGGAGGTTTAGTGGTAGTTTAGGGTGGATTAGTGGTGATTAGCGGTGAATTATTCAAGTAGGTGATGCACCTACTTTTGTGGTTGCTTAGAGGTATTAGGGTCTGTGCTTGGGTATGACTAAGGTGTTAGGGTGCTAGGTTCAGGTGTTTGAGGTGCTTATGTTTAGGTTTTACTTATTTTAGTTAAGTTTAGACCTAGTTCTACTTATTAAGTGTTTAAGGTTTTACCTAAGGTTTAGTGCCTAAGTTAAGTTCCTAAGGGTGTCTAGTGACTAATCCTAGGTTTATTCTAAGTGAGGGTAACTTATGGGAAAGGTTTAGGAAGGTTTGATCTAGTTTTGTAACCTAAATGACCTAAGTGTGTTTAGTGAGAGACTAGGGTTTATCCTATGGTTTAGTGCCTAGACTAGTGTCCTATGAGTGTCTAATAACTATTCCTAAGTTCTAAGAGGCTTGTACTAAGTGGTAGT
Source organism: Artemisia argyi (assembly GCA_030686995.1). Lineage (NCBI taxonomy): Eukaryota > Viridiplantae > Streptophyta > Magnoliopsida > Asterales > Asteraceae > Artemisia > Artemisia argyi. Next base: position 94,179,992 of record CM060694.1, read on the forward strand.
GAACTATGGGGAAGTGGGATGGTTTAGACCTAATTCTAGTTAACTATGACCTAGTTATGGTTTTGGGTATATAGGGTTTTTACCTAAGTTCTAAAGGGTTTATTCTATAGCCTAATGGTCCTAATATATCCTAATATTCCTAAGGAAACTCATACTTAAGCCTTGGATACATTCATACTAGTTAAACTAAACATATAGGTTCAAAGAAGCACAAAATCCTACTTAAGTTTTACATAGTGTTTATTAGGGTTTTGTGTTATGTTTAGTGTTTTAGATTGGTGAATTACTTATTATGGTGTTGTTATGATTTTATGCTTGACATACCTGGGGTTTATAGGATGTGAGTGTTGAGTTATTTGTCTTGTGTAGATACGTGAGCGGGTCTAGTGAGTCATGCAAGTAATAATGCATATAAAAAGCAAAAATTTACCTGTCAAATACCTACTATAGGTATTTGTAATGGGAATTATAGTAATGGGTGTTGTGGGTTGTTATAGTCTTACCCCCTTAGAGAAAATCTCGTCCCGAGATTTTGAAGATTATAGGAGTAGGGGGAGAATAAGTCGAGAAAAAGAGGAAGAAGAGTATTATTTTCTGATACTGAGGAAAATGAAGTGAAAAGAAAAGAAGATTTTGCACAAGCGGAGTAGGAATTGCTCTTACAGATACCAGATACTTAGGTTTTTATATCTCATTATTTGCAAATAAAGGCGTCCCAATATTTGAAAACAAGAGCGTATAAATTCTTAACCTATTTGACTTATAACTTTCTCATTAAAATGTCGGAACATCCTAATTCATTTAAGAGGATAGTCATCATAAATCATCCTTAAGTAGTATCGGTGGAAAATGAAGAGAGTTTTACCATATTTAAAGATATATGGTAAGGGAATGTTTTAGAGACAAGTTTCAACCGAGATGACAACTAGTTTTTATCATGGTGAAGACAAGTTCTGGATACGGTAGAGGAATATTCTAGTCAAGGTAGAGACAAGTTCTAGTCAAGAAAGAGACAAGTTCTAGTCATGATAGAGACAAGTTCTAGAGTTCTCCAATTTAGCAACTTGTCACATGGTAAGTTTCCATGTTAAGACTAGAATGACGAACGTAGAAGATCTCATTTTTTTTGCAATTTCTTGCAAAGCGAGATTTAATATCATAGTCGAACATAATAAGGATTAAAGTTCGATGCAGATATTCTTACAAGTTCTAACTAATAGAAACTTGCGGTATGACGAGAAATACAAGTTCTAGTTAATAGAACATTGCAGGATGAGGTAGGGAGAGAATGTGGAGAGAAGAAAATAGAGTGTTAAATGACGGAGAAATAAAAATGAATGGAAATGGAGTGAAGGATTTATTGGAGTGGAGTGGATTGAGAAAGGAAGAAGGATGAAATGGAAAAGTAGGGGAAATGGAAAAGGAAAAGGAGTTTGGACTAGGTGGGGTGGGGAAAAGTATGGTTTTAATTTCTGGAGTGGGGGAAAAAGGCGAGAAAATAGGATTTTAAACGGAAGAGTAGGAAGAAGTGGGAGGAAAAGATTTAAACGGTAGAAAGAGAGAAATGAAAAGATGAAATTAAACGGAAGAGTAAGAGTATAGGATACCTGAAGGAGAATATCCTAACGGAGTTTTAGATTTACTAGATTTCTTCCCAGAGTTTTGTTTCCCCCCTAAGCTTCATCTAGTTTTTCCTAACTAATCCTAATTTTTAAAGGTGAGGTGTTTGGTTCCATTGAGGTAGAGGGTTCTAAAGAGGGATTAGGTTTAAGTGTTTTCTTTCCTAACGGTTGACTAGGTATATCCTTATTTTTAGGTGTAGTTTCAGGTTTTCTCTTTTGTTTTAGGTTGTCTATTATTACTGTCACAACTCACCATTTCAGGTCATTTCCCAAACTTTGGAAAAACACTATTCATCAAACACTATTCATCAAAACACTATTCATCAGTTTACTATTCATCATTTTTTGTGTCAGTTTGACATTCCGAGAAGCATTCAGAAATTTTTACTATTCACTAAACACTATTCATTGCCGAAAAAGTTTTCACTATTCACTTGCATTACTCATTTCATCGTAAATTTAGTTTACGGGTATTCAAGTTCGCGTAACCGGATTGGTTTAGGTGCGAATTCATTTCATAATCAGTAAGTACATTGCATACGGACTAGAGACAGTCTGCATATCATCATAACAACATTTTCATGTTATACCACTCTTAGGATTTTCAAATTTGTATATTTGATACATTTAACGTTTTCCTTATAATTATTTATTATTAAACGTTAACACCCGGTTTATAAACACGACGAATATATCTAAATATTCCCACAATGGTCCCGACATATTTTTATATCTATTTTATCATCATAAAAGTTATAATATTCATTTACCCAGTATTTTGGAAATTTATTTTATTTATAACGTAAGCTTATGAATATTACGACGGTTTTCGTGAAAACTAAACAATAATCACCCGAACACTCAGAAATTGTACCCAACATATATTTATCATTCTTATGACTTTATTTTGTCCCGGTTAACTTTGTTAACATTTATTTCTATCAAACCCGGTACCCGATTTTAACTAATAACTCATAACAACACATAACCTTACACAAAATTCCTAATTAAATCAAAACTACCCAACCCCCCCCCCCCCCCAACCTCACCATGACCGGCCTCATAAGTCCTCTCCTAGGCAAAATGTACAAGGTTTATTAACCTAAGGCATTTATGTATGCTTATAATACTATATAACTTGTTACTTATTTACCAAAACCACTTAAACATAAACATACTAAATTCTAAGAATCATAACGTCACTTTTGATAAGCCAAAAGTTTTCATCTCTTCCTTCTCCATCTCCATAACCACGACCCAACACCAACTCCATGATCCATCCATCATTTTTCAAAGTACAAAGCATCAAAGTTGTTCATTTTGTTGTCCTAACCAAGAATCATAACACAAAAACACAAGTAATCCAAGGTTTCTCATCATCTCACCACCTATTATTTCAAAGTGAGTTATCAAATTTATTTTCATGTTTTCTTCTAATTAACACATGTATCTTATAGTATTCATGCTTAATTTCATGCACAAACTAGTTATACCACTTTATTTTTGTATACTTTTTGAACATACAAACCCTAGATTTTGATTTAGGTGTTCCTTTGTAAAATTAACATGATTACTAGTGATTAGGAACCCATGGCACCCTAAGAAGGTGTATGGTAGGATTAGTATAGATTTGTGGTGTTTGCAAGAGATTTGGTTGAAGTAAAAACTAGTTTTGAACCTTGGAAATGGATTTGTAACAAGTAAATATACATTCTGTCCTATTTTGGTAAATTCTGGAAAATCAGTAAATATAAAGTAAACTTTGGCGAAATTTTTAGAAAATACTTTCAAAAATGAATCCGTAGGCGAAAGAACGGATTAAAAAGAGTTTATAACGAAGAAGTTATGATTTTTGCAAGTTTATTGACGAAAACTATTTTCCGGAAAAATACATGCTGTTGGACGTTTTTCGTCGGACCAAAAGAGGCTTTAGACGTAACCCGGAGGAGCCAAGCTTTCCAAAATATATTACTACATACTAAGACGTAACCGTGGATATAAAGAACAAGTAAAATGGACTTATAACGACAAAGATATTCACGTTTCAATATCGACAAAAATCCTCTATAATTGGCAGCTTTTAGAAATAATAATAACACTACGTACTAAATTCTAGATTTTCTAGAAATATTAACCAAGTACCCAATTTCATAACTAATGAAGTATTAGTTATTACAAGTATATTTTCATCACTACAAGGCATTATTTCAAGGATTTCAAACCGAGGATTTCAACACAAACATTGGTACATACGATATATATATATGTATATATATTGCAACTAGCTTTATTTTTCTAATAGCCATATTTTTCCTAAGTCTTGGAAAGTGTATTATTTTGATAACAACAAGTATTTTTCAAGTTAAGAGTGGTATAGGGAACATGTGCATGGACATTTTCAACATCATTTCATGATCTAAATTAGATCGTTCATCATTCACATTAGGTTGCGGTTTGAGATCGAACCTCATTTCTGTGTATCCACTTTATCATCGTAGCTATCGCATCAGGTGAGTCATAGCCCCTACTCTTTTTATACTTGTTTTAACTCTTTGGGGGAGATACATGCTCAACTACTTGTTTACTTGTACAAATACTCAAAACATTTATACTTGATTACATTTATACTTGATAACACTTATACTTGATTTCATACATACATGATTGATACATGCACAAATACTTACTTGATACTTGGAACGTTTAAACTTTTATACTTTGGGAAATGGCACCCAGAAATCTTTTATACTTTGGGAAATGGCACCCAGTAATCATACATACATGATTGTGAAACTTCCAGTGGCTCCAAATTAAGTTGTTGGATGACCATTGAGACATACATACAAACGTGAGGTCTTCGGAGATGAAGTGTAGACTCACGACTAATTGCTTAACTGTTGTGATGAACTTATACATGTTTTACTCATACTATATATGTTAGCAGTGGGTTGTGAACACACAGGTTACAAGTCTCTTATGGCGGGACTTGCAACTGAGTGGATTTACGATGCCTTTGCTGGGAAATCTTCATTCATATGCATAACATTCTTTTTCACAAGACTCTATGAACTCAACAACCTCGTGTTGACACTTTAGCATGTATTTTCAGGTTTTCAGCAATGGCACGCTACTGGAGGTTTTGGCAGGGCATGGCATGGTCATAGAAGACTCTGATTATTCATTTGGGGACCGTTTTTAACTATTTTAAGGGCCTACTTCCGCACTACTTTTAATGATGTAAATTCAACATTTTTGATTAAACGATTTTATTCTAAATAATTAAAGTGAAAACCATTTTTGTACTTGTGTTGTGATACCGATTGAGTTACACCCCAGCTACATGTATGCTTCCGCTGGACCCTATTTTGGGGGTGTGACAATTACCATTATTACTATTATTATGAGTATTACTATTCCTAGGAATTTGAAACCAGCTAGGGTACTATCCATAGTATCTCCTAAGTGAAATTTCCTAATGGTATTCTAAAAATTGTCAAATCCTAAGGTATAATCTAAAATCCTCAAGTGTATTGGTATGGGTATCCTAAGGGATAGGTATGGGTAATCTATGTCCTAAATCTACTTATTCCTGTAGGGTAGAGGTTTGCTAATGTGTTTATCCTAAACTAGGGGTCTAAAGGCTTAGGGTGAGGGTTATCTAATCCTAGGTTTTTCCTAATCTATATTCTAATCCTAATGTTATCCTATATCTGTTGGGGTAGGGGTTTTGGTTTCTAATCCTAATGATCTAAGGTTTTCTATTCCTAAGTTTATGTTGTCTAGGGTTATCCTAATGTTATTTCTAACCTCAAGTATGGGAATCCTAACTAAGGTTTTGGGTTTACTAAAGGGGATTGGGGAAAACTAGCTCTGGAATCATAGTAATCTAGGGGAATAAAGGGTAGGAATATGCTTATATATGAGGATCATATATTTGCATATGGGATAGTTAGGGGTAGAATCTCTAACTAGAACGAAGACAGCTTAAGAAATCTAAAGAAAGAAATGAAGGTTTAGAGATCGGAGGAGAAAGAATTCAGATCTCTATGGTGAAGAATGAGGATTCTCACCATCGGCAAGAGGAAAAAGTGTTGAAAAGGTTAGGGTAAGAGAAATTTAAAACAGTTTAGAGATTCTATTTACTTAAGACATCGGGGTAGGTTTCCTAAGATCCTAAGGGTACGGGTTAAGGGTAGGTTATAACAAGTACCCAACTTGTTATGTTTTATGGGTTATACCTAATTTTCCTAAGGGTTTACTATTGGGTTAAGGGTGTCCTAAGGTGAAAGGCATTCCTAAGTCTAGTTATCTAATCTATCCTAATTGAGGGGTACCAGGTAGTTTCTAAATCCTAACTTGTTTTATTTACTTTCTATTCTACTTGTTTAGGTTTTAACCTTGTTCTCTATAACTGAAGCTTTGATGCCAATCTGTAACATCCCCATTTTTCACTGATCGCAGCTGATAAAGTGTTTGGGGTATTACTTCATAGAATCAAAGATACAGTAATAGAAAATGACTCGAAAAGAGACGTTTTGAAAATTTAGTTATCATTCATAATTATCAGAGTTTTAATTATAAAAGATATACTTTTATTTTTGACGAGGTCCCAAAAATCTAAGAGTTAGGTTGTGTTTGAATGATAACCATGAAAAGTCCACCGAGTTCAGTACCTCCTTCTGCCATGGATCCATAGAAGTAATATACCTAGAATACATGCTTAAAAAGTCAACACTAGGTGTTGAGTGAGAATCATAGGTTTAGGGGTTAGTGAATACAAGATCCCTGGGTTCAGTTGTTACACCCATCTGGGAAAATGTAGGTTTTGTGATAATTGTGATGCATGCACAATTATCAGGAGCGTAGTATGTTGCACTAAGCTCATGAATCACACCTTAACGATCCGGGTCATGTGGGCTGCAGACCCAACATGATGGGATTGAAGGATAACTTGCCAAAGTTATACCTTGAGTGGATTCAAATATAGTACTTATTGGTACCACCTAGTGGGGTGTTAATACCAATGGGAGTTGTCAAACTCCAATAGATCTATCAACTATATTCGCGTTCGCGTGGGTAAAATATCTCAAACGATTAGATTCATGAATTTTGGTTATGTAGTGGTGGCTGTTAGTTTACTAGTGCAACAACCAAAGAAAAAGACTTGTATTTGGTTTTAAGTAAAGCATTTAGCATGTATCCCCTTCATAGGGTTTATAAAGCATTTAAAGTGAAAGAATTTTAAAAAGCATGAGGCTATGAACTCACCTGGGTTTAGAGTAATCTAAGTGATGCAAATAGTGACTCGGAAACTAGACCGCCTTACTCACGTATCCTAGTGTGTTGTTGGTTTTGTATGTATGTCAAGCTTTAGTTATCATGTTTATGTTTCTTAAGTTACTGTTTTTAGGTTTGTTAATGTTTTATATATATATATATATATATATATATATATATATATATATATATATATATATATATATATATATATATACATAACATAACACCGTTCAGGCCATTGTAATTTAGAAGTATATGACTCCTCACATGAACCTCCCTACTATTGTATTATGTTATCAACATAATACAGTTCAGGCCATCATAATTCAGAAGTTAATACTCCTCACACAAAGCTCCCTATTATTGAGTTATGTTGTTATTAGGGTTTAGTTATAATCATATCACCGTTCGGGCCATCATATCTCAGAAGTATATGCAATAATCGTTCAAGGAGTCAGGGCACTTTAATTCGTAAACCCAACAAACTCGTCGAAACGAAATATCCACATAGTACTCCTCGCATGAAGCTCCCTAGTATTCTGTTATGCTTCAAACTTTATTTAGGTTTTATACTTATATGATATTTTCACTTTTTACCCTTATAGTTTATATATTTACGTTTTCTACCCTAACTTTATATTACTTATATTACTTATACTAATAACTATCTATACTTGACACAACTAGTCCCTAGACTTCTATATTTTAAGTAACTAACCTAAGATTCTTAAGTTTACCATTTTAGACCTTTAACTTTATAATATTTACATTTTTAGTCCTTTTTAGTTTATACTTATTTTAATATCAATCCTAAGATTTTAATATTATGCAAAACTAGTCCTTACACTTATAACTTCTATGAAATGTCAAAAACAGTCCCTAAACTTTATAATTTTAGGAATTTATGATATATACCCTTATGCATGTAAAGTTTTGTAAAACTAGTCCTAATATGTATGTAACTTATATTTTATCTAGTAACTAAGTTTTCTAGCTTATGTTTTACTTATTTTAACTTATCTAGGTTATTTATAACTAGTGTATGACTTATAGAAGTGACTTATAGCATGCATGCATGTATATGACTCGATTTAGGGTTTTAAAATGAAATCTAACTAGTTCTAGCATTCAAGGCTTAGGCAAGGTATCCTATGGGTACTAAGGCAACCTAAATCTATTCTAAGACTAAACTAAAGCTAAATAGACTAATATGTAAGACTTACTTGGCTAGGGGAGGATTTACGTGGGTTTTAGGGTTTTCTAGGGCTCGCTTGACTTCAAACCACAACGCAACTCGACCAAGGCCTAGCTACTCAACTCCAAGGTCTCCTAAGGGCTTATTACTACTGTACTAATGTAAGGTGAAGAGAAGAAAGGGTGTGAAGAAGAATGGAGGGGATGAAGGGGTATGTATACCCTCGTTAAGGTGGTTTGGGGTTAAATGGGGTGTTTAGGTGTCACAGAGAGAGAGGGGTGAGCCAGCAAAGCTATGGGGGTTCATGGCAAGTCTAGTGGTGACAAGGATAGGCTATAGAAGTAGCTAGGGGGTGGGGTAGGACGGTTGTGGTGGTGGTGAAGCCGAGAGAGGCGGTTGTGGGTAGTAGCTTACAAGGAGGTGATGCACCTACTAGCTTAGGTGCTTGGAGATGCTTGTAAGCTGCTTAGGGTGTTTAGGGGTGGTTTAGGGTGATTAGGGGTGGATTAGTGGTGGTTTAGTGGAGGTTTAGTGGTGGTTTAGGGTGGATTAGTGGTGGATTAGTCAAGTAGGTGATGCACCTACTTGTGTGGGTGCTTAGAGGTGTTAGGGTGTGTGCTTGGGTATGACTAAGGTGTTAGGGTGCTAGGTTGATGTGTTTGAGGTGCTTATGTTTAGGTTTTACTTGTTTTAGCTAAGTTTAGACCTAGTTCTACTTATTAATGTTTAAGGTTTTACCTAAGGTTTAGTGCCTAAGTTAAGTTCCTAAGGGTGTCTAGTGACTAATCCTAAGTCCTAAAGGGTTTATTCTAAGTGAGGGTAACTTATGGGAAAGGTTTGGGAAGGTTTAGCCTAATTTTGTAACCTAAATGAGCTAAGTGTGTTTAGTGACAGACTAGGGTTTATCCTATGGTTTAGTGCCTAGACTAGTGTCCTATGAGTGTCTAATAACTATTCCTAACTTTTAAGAGGCTTATTCTAAGTGGTAGTGACCTATGGGGAAGTTTTGGGATGGTTTAGACCTAATTCTAGTTAACTATGACCTAGTTATGGTTTTGGGTTTATGGGGTTTGTACCTAAGTTCTAAAGGGTTTATTCTTTTGCCTAATGGTCCTAATATATCCTAATATTCCTAAGGAAACTCATACTTAAGCCTTGGACACATTCATACTAGTTAAACTAAGCATATAGGTTCAAATAAGCACATAATCCTACTTAAGTTTTAGTTAGTGTTTATTAGGGTTTTGTGTTATGTTTAGTGTTTTAGATTGGTGAATTACTTATTATGGTGTTGTTATGATTTTATGCTTGACATACCTGGGGTTTATAGGATGTGAGTGTTGAGTTATTTGGCTTGTGTAGATACGTGAGCAGGTATAGTGAGTCATGCAAGTAATAATGCATATAAAAAGCAAAAATTTACCTGTGAAATACCTACTATAGGTATTTGTAATGGGAATGATAGTAATGGGTGTTTGTGGGTTTTTATAGTTGAATTTTGACCAAAGTTGACTTTTTACGTCGAAACTTCAAACGACCATAACTTTTGAACCGTAACTCCGTTTTCAGTGAATTAGTTAAAACGACTGAAACAGGCTGAATATTTTGATGTTTCACCACGAAGTTGTGAAATGAAATTTTCGAGGCCCAAATCACCTCCGGAGTGAAGTTATTGGTGTTTTAAGCTTTCAGACTAAAATTTCACCGGAACAACTTGCATCAACCGAACCAAATCACAATTATACAACATATCACAGTCCATCAGATGACCATCACGTTTATCACACAATCTCTAATCATTGTTCTGATCCATCAATTATCATAACACGTTCAAGCAATCATCATTTCACGGTTTCTTTTGGTGATTTTAGAAAATCCCACGAAAGAATTGATTTATCGGTTTAAATCACGTTGTAAAATCCCGTGCACATTGATAACATGTCAAACACTTCAGATTCAGTCATAACTGAGATACTCAAACTGTTCGACACGAATGATAAACATATATACAACAATGGAATCGTTACGCTCGAAGCCTCAAGAGAATGAGGTTCATCAGCCACTTAATCATTTGCCCGATAATGCAAAGGAAAGTTGCATTGAATGTTTTCGATTACTTCATTTACATCTCAAGGTTCTCTTTGCACAACCTGGATACTTGGGAGGATACAATCGTGCATTCGCAACACTTTTTGATGAAGATGTTGAGACCTTCATAGTCAAAATGATTATATACTTAGATCAACTTTAACAACAACTTGACAACAGTGAATTTTCTGAAGGTAGATCTATGGCTGCATTATATGTGATCAACAACCAACTCCAAGTGTTCATTGATTCGCGATTCACTGAGGAGTATGATCATGAGAGTCAAATGATGAAAAAGTGCATTGCTAATTACATGGGAATCGAAGTTGACGTGTTCAGAGTCACACTACTCAAACTTATGGGTAATGTGAAGGTGTACATTATGGAAAGAGCACATCACAAACTTAGGTATGAAGACAAGGTGAAGGCATGTCGGGTGCAATCAAGTGATGGTATTGTGGATTCGGGTAAAGCATCGGATGCTAGGTCACTTGTCACCGATGGCAGAAGATCTGAGACTGATAAGCTTGACACTACCAATAGTTCAATGACTCTTGTTACACATGATGTGGATGCATATATCAGACCGATAAAAGAACATGTGTCATGTGCTAACGTACTCAAACTGTATGACATGGTCGATAAACATATGTTGGGTTTATTCAGTACCCAAGTCTCATAAAAAAAGGATTTGAACACAAGTTAACCTAAGTGTTGGAAATCATTAAACGCAAACAAGTCAGTGAGTGAACAGTAACTCAGTGAGTCACCTTCAGGATGCATAGGACGAGTCCAAGAAGAAAGTCTCTCCATTCAGTGAGTGGCACCTAAGCCAAAGAAGAAGGTGATGGGTTCAGTGAGGATGACAATAACTCACTAAAACCCTAGGACTCCTCAACAACTATTGAAGTACTGAAGACTGAAGACCTTAAGACTGAAGAATGGGCGTGACAAAGCGGGAAATGTTTGAAAGTATGAGTGGGTGTCCTTATCAACCTGATGTCAAACTTTCCCTGAAAGGCATAAAGTCAGGATGGTGTCATCACTGTGCATCAGAAAGGCACATTGTCTTATACCCAATATAGCCATTGTAACAGAGACAAAATACGTAAGTATTTTGTCTCCACTAGCCTAGGTCATCAATTTGTCTTTATCAGTAAAGTTGTAATTTACTTGTGTATAAATAGGTAACATAAGTGAGGAGTAAAAGTTGACAAGTTTGTGCAATTAATGCTTAGACATTCACAAACCACTTTTACTCATCCAAAGAACAACACAGTTCTTGAGATAGCTCAGTAGGATCTTTAGTTGTCACTCAAACATAGTTTGGGTTTAGAGATGAGTCATACCATACTTGTCGTTTCAATCCTAAGTGTTATTCCGCAAACACTTGGGGTATAATTCTTTGATCAACTTCTAATAAGAATTAAACGTTGAAAAATATCTTGTCTTTTATCTTTACGTTTTTTATTACTTTTAATCATTTACTTCTTTGTTCATGCCATGGAACTTGGTTAGTTTAACTCAATAGTTAACATTAACCTAGTAAAAGGGACCAAGAAGTAGTATCAGAGCCTCTGATTTGTAAAACTTTTCAAAATTTGTTTTCAAACTAAAGAGTGCTCAAAGTTTTTTAAAATCAAGATCCTACCATGGCTGACATTGATGTGCCCCAACTAGTCGATAAAAAGAGTGGAAGCTATTCTGCTACTGCTCCTAGACTGGGATGGAAGTTGGTAAATTTAACAAGTGGAAAAAGTGTATGCTTTGCTACTTGACTGGGATGGAACCATATTACATTAAGCATATTAATGATAGTCCATATGCCCTAAACTGCCCAAGGTTTAATCAAACCTGAAGCCCAGTGGACCCCAGATGAGAGGAGGGTGGTCAATCAAGACCAACGCCTGAAAAACATCATTATATCTTGTCTTCCTGAAGATATAATGGAATCGATCATCAACTGTCCTACTGCCAAGCAGACATGGACTGACTTGGTTCACAACTATGAAGGTCCCTCAGATACCAAGGAAAACAGGATCATGGACCTGAAACTTAAGTACAATACTTTCAGGGCCAAAGACTCTGAAAGTTTCTCAGAGACCTACACCCGGTATAAGACCCTTCTCAATGACCTGACCAATGATGGTGTCACCCTTTGTCAACAGTCTCCCTGAGAAGTGGTTAAACTTCTCTCAGGGTCTGAGAAATGCAATCATCTCCAAAATCTTGAGCTTCCTAAGATCTATGGTAAATTTCTCTATGAGGATAACATAATCTCAAGGAGATACCCAGACTCCAAAAAGATTCAACAGACTAAAAAGACCCTGACATCCTCACCCATATCCACTGCTTTCTATTCCAATGGTGTTGTGCAGGATTTTCAAGATGGATCTGATGAAAGAACAAGTGAGGAGTACATTAATGATTTACAAATTGAATTTCATGAAAGGGAACTTCTTGAAAACTCAAAAAGATTTATTAAAAGAAACAAAAACTTTTCAAATACAATAGCAAATGACAATTCTGAATGTTTCAAATGTGGTATTAAAGGTTCATTTTGCAAAAGACTGTTTCTATAAAGCAACATCAAAACCATCTTATAAATTCTCAGGAAACAACTCTTTCTCAAGAACCAGCAAGTTTCAACCAAAAATGTTTCAATCTAGCCAGTCTTTTCAAAACAAGTCTGAAAAATTTCCTCAAAAAGATTTTGAAGCCAAATACAGAAAGGCCAAGGCCAAACTTGCTCTTTTTGAGTCAGCTCCCTTAGTCTCTCAGGCACCGCAAGTTCCGAAGACTACTCAACAGAAAAACAAGGGACTTGTAGCTTAAACCTTTGATTGGGACGAGGAAGAAGTATCCTCTGAGGATGAAGAAGTTCATGTTAGTGCCTTGATGGCGCTCTCAGAAGACAACAAGCTGGCTGTGGGAAAGAACCATGCAAGGAATGGAGAGTGGGTGAGGATCACCATGAGAAAGGTAAACATCTTACTTTCTACGGATGATGATTCTGATTGGAAATCTTAGATTATATAAATGTTGATCTTAAGTATGTTGAAGAATAGAGATTAAACTTGTTTTCAAAATATAACAAACTGAATTTTGAGTTAAATCAGTGTAGAGATGAACTTCTTGCTTTAAAACAAGCCAAACTTGAAAACATTACACTTCAAATTCAAAACTCTGAACTTGTAAAACAAAATCAAGCTCTTCAGGAAGAACTTAAGAAAGAAAAGGCTGTCATTTTTAGCTGGACTCAAAAGAACCCCAAACTCTTTGACACATTGAGTCTCAAACCCAGTACCAAAAAGGTTGCACTGGGAGAAGACCAACACACTGAAGTCTCTGGGCAGAGTAACCATGCAACAGCCTTTCTATCAACAAGCAAACTCTCTAGCAAAGAACTAGCTCCAAAACCCAGTGATTTGATTGAAAGAGTCAATCCTGATAGTAAAATGCCAAATTTCAACACTGGAAGAATTTTGGAGCCTGAAAGTCAGGCCATTAAGGAGATGCTAGGAGTCACTTACAAACCTAGTCATACCGAGTCCATCACTGAGTCTGATTCTGATTCCCAATCACCACTCCCTCCACTGAAACAACTTCAGGGAGTTGCACCTAGTTATGATCTTACCCCATCTGTCTATCAACCACATTCTCCCAAGGAGAAATCAGGTTTAGGGAGAACTATCCTGAAGTGACCTACCTTTGTACCCACTAAAACCCACACACCTTCAGTATCCACTGAAGTGAAACCTGACAGTACTGATTCTAAATATGGTCAGTTAGCTGAACTTGTCAGGAAGTTGAGTGAAAAAATTGAGTCCACTGAAAACCCTCTGGTTCAAAATCTAAACAACAACCACCAATTTCCTCAAGTTCCTCCAAACCAAAATCTTCATTCAAACCTTCAGTGAGATGTGAAATATGCAATTATCCAAACCACACCAATGATAATTGCTACAAAATCCTGTTTTGCATGATATGCAAACAAGAGGACCACAGGACTTCTGATCACAAATCACACTATGTATTCCTGAATGCACAAGGACTTTACAAAACACAAGGATATCAATATGCCTCTCCTTCTAAACAAAGACAAAAGGCAAAGCCTTTCCTTCCATGTCCTCACTGTGGGTTCAATGATCATCTTCCTGATGATTGTATGATGAACAAATGTTGTAACATTTGTGGAGACCCCTCCCATGATGACAGAGGACATGACTAAGTTATTCAGGCCAGAAGAGACATCACTTCCAGCACCTCTCAGTCTACTGAGTCTTCATCAACCACCAAATGCAAAACTTGTAGAAGCTCAGCTCACTCTACCTCAGACCATGACTCAATAGCTAAATTCAAAAAGTCCCTGAGGACTAAACCCACTAGGGGGTGGGTTAAAAAGAAAAACTAACCCAGTTTACTATTTGTGCAGAAATATACCAGGGATCCTGTTTGGCATCTAGACATTAGATGCTCAAGGAGTATGACTCGTGTGAAGCATTATATGCACAAATATGTGGAAGAACTAGGACCCAATGTAGTATTTGGTGATAACTCATCAGCTCCCACTGAAGGTTATGGTTCAGTAAATTCTAACATTCCCCCTCAAGCTGGAGCATATATATTCATCATGCCCAACTTGTTACAAATGAATTTAACTTGACTACTAGGTAATGCTTTCGTAAACACATCTGCTAATTGACTCTCTGTTCTAACATGAGGAGTTGTAATCGTCCCATCTTCTAGCTTCTCGCGAGTAAAGTGACAATCAACTTCTATATGCTTCGTTCTCTCATGAAACACTGGATTGTTTGCAATGTAAATAGCGTCTTGGTTGTCACACCACATCATCGTTGGGTTAGATTGAGGAAACCCAATCTCACCAAGTAAATTACGCATCCACACAATTTCACATGTAGTTTGGGCCATAGCTCTATATTCGGCTTCTGAACTTGACTTTGACACAACGTTCTGCTTCTTACTCCTCCAAGAGACAAGATTACCACCAACAAACACACTATACCCAGTTGTAGATCTCAAGCTATTAGGACATCCTGCATAATCAGCATCCATGAACCCTTCAATTGTATGATGACCATGATTGGCATATAAAATACCTTGTCCTGCTGTACCTTTTAAATACCGCAAAATCTGAATAACAGCATCCCAATGCGAAGTTCTAGGAGCTGACATAAACTGACATACAACACTTACAGGAAAGGCAATCTCAGGACGCATTATAGTGAGATATATTAGCTTCCCAACTATCCGCCTATACTTCTCTGGCCTCTCTAGCAACTTTCCATCCTTGGTTCTTAACTTTAGTTTTGGTATCATAGGCTCACTACAAGTTCTTGCCTCAATTTGTCCAGCATCATCTAATAAGTCTAGACAATACTTCCTTTGAGAGAGAAAAATACCCTTATTGTTGTGTGAGACCTCAATTCCCAAAAAGTATTTCAATGATCCTAGATCCTTCGTCTGAAAGCAAGTTCCAAGAAATGATTTTAATTTCTCAATTCCAGTTTTATCATTGCCCATAACCACTATATCATCCACATAAACTACAAGTAAGATGCAACCAACATCAGATGATCTATAAAACACAGAATGATCATAGGCACTTCTTTGTATACCAAACTTAATCAACGCATTGCTGAATTTTCCAAACCATGCACGAGGAGACTATTTTAAGCCATACAAAGCCTTCTTCATTATACACACTCTTCTAGATTCCCCCTGAGCAACAAACCCCGGAGGTTGCTTCATATAGACTTCCTCTTGTAAATCACCATGTAGGAAGGCATTTTTAACATCAAGTTCATGAAGTGCCCAATTATAATTGGCAGCCAAGGAAATTAACAATCTAACCGATGATAATTTGGCAACAGGGGAAAAAGTTTCCTCGTAATCAACTCCATACGTTTGGGCATAACCTTTTGCTACTAGGCGTGCCTTTAATCGAGCAATAGAACCATCAGGATTCATTTTAACCGTAAACACCCATTTACACCCAATTGCCCTCTTTTCAGTAGGTAAATCTACCAATTCCCAAGTTCCATTATGCTCGAGAGCATTCATTTCCTCAATCATAGCAGCACGCCATCCAGGATGAGCGAGTGCTTCACCAACAGTATTCGGAATTTATATAGAGTCTAAATTTGCCACAAAGGAACGAGAGGAAGTAGACAACTTATCATAAGAAATAAATGAAGTGATAGGGTAGGTGCAACTACGTTTACCTTTCCGAAGAGCAATAGGTAAATCTGAATCAGCTTCAGTAGGTGTAGTAGGTGTATCATCTGGTGCATGACTAGGTGCACCACTAGGAGGATCATCACTAGGTGCACCACTAATAGGATCTGCCAACGAAGAAGGTGGTACAGGAGTGGAGTCTGATGTAGGTCGATTTCGTCGACGGTATACTTTATCAAACCGAGGAGCCTCATTAACTGAAGGGATAGATGTATCACTAGGAACTTGTGAGCGATAGACTAACATATCATCATATTCCTTGTGATTATGAGAGTTGGACACATGATAAAATGGTAAGTCTTCATAAAAGGTGACATCTCGAGAGACAACATATCGATTAAGTGTTGGAGAGAAACAATTATAGCCCTTTTGAAGACGAGAGTATCCAAGAAAGACACATTTAAGAGACTTTGGGTCCAACTTTGTCAGATGTGGTCTAGTGTCCCGAACAAAACACGTACTCCCAAAGATCTTAGGTTCAACAGGAAACACATATTTACTAGGAAAAAGAATGGAATATGGAATATCACCATTCAATACAACAGATGGCATGCGATTAATGATAAAACATGTCGTGGAGATAACATCAGCCTAAAATGGTTTAGGAACTGTCATCTGAAATAGAAGTGCCCTAGCAACTTCTAAAAGATGACGATTCTTGTGTTCGGAAACCCCATTTTGAGCAGGTGTATCAACACAAGAGGATTCATGTAGAATGCCATGTTGAAGCATATATGACCAAAATGTTTCTGAAATAAACTCTTTAGCATTATCACTACGTAATGTCTGAACCATGACATTAAACTGTGTTTTTATTTCAGTAACAAAGGAACAAAAATGTGTGAATACTTCAGAACGATTTTTCATCAAATAAGGCCAAGTAACACGAGAATAATCATCAACAAATGTAACAAAGTACTTAAAACTGCATTTAGATGTAACTGAACACGGGCCCCAAACATCAGCATGAACCAACTCAAATGGGGACGTAGCCCGCTTATTATCTCTAGGACTTAAATGAAAACGTTGATGTTTGGAAAATTCACATGACTCACAATTTAAAGACGATAAATGAGAAAACTCTGGACATAACTTCTTTAGAATCTGAAGAGAAGGATGGCCTAATCGACGATGCATATCAATAGGGGATGAGCGGGAGCAAGCTAAGGAACATGGTGGTGGTTTGGTTTCAAGTATGTATAGGCCATCAGACTCCCATCCTTTACCAATAATCTTCTTGGTCACCAGATCCTGGAAATAACAATAATCGGGAAAGAATGAGACACTGCAATTTGAACCACGTGTAATTTTACTGATAGATAAAATGTTAAACTGAAAATTTGGAAAATACAGAACTGAAGATAATGATATGGTTGTGGTAGGGTTAGCGGTGCCAGAACCGAGTACTCGAGTTGTAGTCCCATCGGCAATTGTGACATGAGAAGAGGAGGTATGAGTACTAAAATTAGAAAGTAGTTGATGATTACCTGTCATGTTGTTTGAACCACCAGAATCAATGATCCATCTGGTGGAAGAAGATAAAAGAAAATTACTAGTATTACCTATCTCAGCAATAGAACTCACAGATCCCTTAAGATGAGCATACTCCTCAGCCGAAATAGTAACAGTATTATCAAACGCGGAAGAAGCAATATTTGCGGTGGAACCTTTCATCTTTGCCAAGAGTTTCTTGCAAGTATGTGTAGTATGCCCGATCTCATGACAGTAGTAGCATTCAATATTATCGGAACTCGTACCCCCTAAATCAACAACTTGATCATTATGACCACCTCGCGAACCAACTCGAGAACCACCACGAGAACCACCTCTAAATCCACCTCGAGAACCACCACGACTGATAAGAGCACTATTAGGAGCTGAAACATGAGAAGGTTCAACTGTCTCATTGCGATTGAACTTGGGCAAATGTATCTTAAAGAGATGGAATATCAGACTCATTCAAGAACTGAGATCTTAAAGAATCAAATTCTGGTCGAAGGCCGGTCAAGAAACTCATTACAGCTATTTGTTCCCTTTGCTTCTGCATTTTATTTACATCGGCACTAATAGGAAGAAGAGTATTTAACTCCTCATACATTCTCTTAAATCCCATAACATAAGCAGTAAGTGATTGGTCTTGTTGCTCTCCACAGTGAAAGGCCTTGTGATTGCTCAAATTAGTATATAGTATAGATTTTCTTAAAGAAATCCGAAGAAATTCGGATAACCCGAGGTCGTAGTCCTTGTGAAGGTGTGAATGGAATTTGAAATTCCCGTTTCGTGAAACGTGTCGTGAAAGTGGAGAAAAAGTGATTTCAATGAGATTATACTAATGAATATGAAAATGAAGCACAATAAACCAATTAAGCACGTAAATCAAGTAAGGCAACCTAAAACGTAACGTAGAATCGAAAACGTAAGCTTAAACGTAAGCGCGCGAACTAAAAAGTGAAATTGGAGCTATACTAATCCTACGGGCTTGAAAATAATTTTTCTAAGTTAAAAATGATAAAAGAAAATTTTGAGAAAAAGAAAAATACTGTTTTGACTTTTTATGTAATTTTTATGAATTAAAAACTAATTTAACTAATTAAAAATTAAAAGAAAATGGAAATTAAGTGAGAAAAATACAAAATAAATATTGAAAGTTCTAAAATAACTAAAAACTAATTTTAAAACTGAAAATATATATTTTTGGCTTTTTGTGTAATTATTATGAATTAAAAACTATTTAAACTAATTAAAAAGTAATTATAATTCAAATTAAATGAGCAAAATGCAAAATTAATTTCTAAAAATCTAAAATAAATGAAAACAATTTTCTTAAATATTTTTGGATTTTTTTATGCTTTTTCTTATTTTTTTTAGAATTTTTGGTATATAAAAAGTATTAAAAATTGAATAAAAACTAAAATTTAATAAGAAAAATAGCAAATAAATTCAGAAAAATATGAAAAATTCAGGAAAAATCTAAAATATTATTATAAACCTAGGAAAAATAAAATGAACTAAAATGGAAACCTAATAAGCTGTAAGGGCTAATAAGCAGTTTATAGTAAGCTTTAAGAATAAGCATTGATAAACCAATGAGCACTAAAAGCTTACAGCAGGTACAAACAACTTATATAAGCACAACTTAATGTAATTTCACAGAAAAAACTCATAGAATAAGTAGATGGACACACGAGCAGTTTGATAAGCACTTATGGATAAGCAGTTTCCCCCAAAAGGTCTCAATAAGTACTTGGACAGAGGCACACACTTCAATAAGCTCAATTCAACTTACGATGACCAGAGAAGCACAAAAAATAAACTAAATAAACACCTAGAAGGTACACTATTAAGACAGAAAATGATAATGAGCTAGTCTACTTGACAGCGTATTTATAAGCACCTAAAGGGGCTAACTACTAAAACCTAAAAGCAGATTATGAATCCTTGTACTACTGAGCACCTAAAAACCATAAAAGCCCTAAATCAAATCCAGAATTGGACCCCTAAAACTACCCTAGTTCAAATGTGATTAATAGCCTATCTAGATAAATAAGCTACTGTAAGATCTCAATTAAGCCACTAGATGTTTTTGGAATTACCTAATTATGAGATATTGATAAGGCGAAAAATGAACCACTTTTAGGGGGTCATTTAAGCCCAGAATTAAATTTATTTGATCAAATATTGCCCTAAATCGTTCCTTTTGTGATTTTAGGTACTTTGGGAAAGAAATCTGGAAAAGGAAGCAATTCGGACGTTTTTGGAGCATAAAAGTGAAGAAAACGCCAAAGACTTAATTTTCCAAGCTGGGAACAGTAGGTGACGGCGTCAAGAGTAACATCCTGACGGCGTCAAGAGTAATTTTCATGATGGCCCAGTACAGAAATGAAGGCGTCACAAGGAAGAGCGTCAAGAGTAAAATACGTGACGGCCTGGAAAAAGTTAATACATGACGGCGTCAGATGTAGATCAAGGCAGTCCGAGAATTCTTTTGGCGGCGAGATGACGGCGTCACCTATTTAGTCTTGACGCCGTCAGCCTCAGTTTTCTATATATAGTTTTCTAATTTTCATTCATTAAGGGGGAACAAGTTTGGAGAAACCCTAAGGCTGAACCATATACGATTTTTACAGGTTTTTCAAGGGTTTCCAGCCCTTGAACCCTTACATGTGTAATTGAGATAAGTGTTCTTCTAATTCAATCAATATGTCTATGTGTTGGATGTCTATATCTTGTGCTTGTCTTAATTCCACCATGCTAGGCTAGATTTATCTTGTGTTTGCTTAGATCTAATGAAACATAGATGTTGATTATGTGTTGATTACTTGTTTATGGTTGTATTGGATGAATGATTTCGATGTTAGGCTTAAGAAAACTGGCAGATCTCCAAATGGTAACATGCTTAAACATCTCAGGAAACATGAACTGATGTGCACTAGGTTTTATTGGTTGTATTTAATGCATGAGTAAATTCTAATGATCCCATGTTAGGAGCTTCTTAGCCGGCTCGACATAGGAGTGAAGTAGGCACTCATAGGATTGGGGAATTAAGTGCGCCACCCCATGAATGGTATTAAGGAATACAATCCGTCATCCACGCAATCATAACAAGTAATTAACGTGTAAAAGATATCTAGGGAGTAATGAAATCTAAGTAAACACATTTCTCCACTTATTGCTCACAACCTTAGTTAATTTAATTTATTTTCATTTCTAGTATTTTATTTTGATTATCTTTAGTATTGGGTTAGTTGACTAGCAACTAATTCCGCCCAAATCCTTCAAACCCGAGATTTTTACTTGCTTTCTAAAAAATTATAAAAACTACAAAAATAATCATCCCTCACCTCTAGAACTAGTATTTAGGTTTTCTAATACTAGCGACACTATTCCTAGCTGAACGATCAATCCCCCGGTACTTGTCACTATACTATACTACAACGATCAGGTACATTGCCTGGTGGGGGTTGTAAGCTTCTCAAGATCCCTTGAGAGGTAAAGCCTGGTGCAATCCCTACGCATCAAGTTTTTGGCGCCGCAGCCCGGGGAATAGTTATTGTCTAGGTTAGAATTTCTTTTTATTAGGTCTACTTGCTAGATTCCTTTCTAGTAAGATTTTATTTTTATTTTTAGGTTTTCTTTAGTCTATCTTATTTCTTTGTGTTTCTGTTTGTAACTTTTCACCACCCGACATCATGGACGATGGGAACATCTTTGAACCCGTCATCCCACCACAACAAAACCCACCACTAGAACCTCTTAGGCCCCAAACCTTAGGAGTGTATTCCCGACCTAGCCACCAAGGCTACCGAAACACCATTGAGCTCACCGGAGCCAATGTGACCCCCTTGCGATCCGACACCATCTGGTTGGTGCAAAGCGGATGTGCATTCCATGGACTTCGTTCCGAAGATCCAAACCAACATCTTAAGGACTTCATAAAAATCGTAGACTCCATAGACCTAGATGTTGAAACTAGAGAGACAACCCGATTACGCCTATTCCAATTCTCTCTACAGGATCAAGCTAGTCAATGGCTTGAGCATTTACCCGCAGGATCCATCACCACATGGGATAATCTCACCAATCGCTTCCTTACTCAATTCTTCCCACCGGGGAAGACTGCAATGCTTAGAAATGACATTTTGATGTTTGAACAACATCAGGGTGAAACTTTCTACGAAGCATGGGCCCGTTTTAAGGATCTCCTCCATAAGGTCCCTTATCATGGTATAAACCTTTGGTTATGAGTTCAGATTTTCTACGACCATGTTGACTATCACACTAAACGCACAATCGATAGGGCCGTGGGAGGTAAACTGCGTGATAAGAACGCCGAGGAGTCCTGGGCAATTATTGAGGAGCTCGCCGCCGATAATCAAGAGATGTGGGAGTTTAATCATACAATAAAAGCGGCCATCAATGCAGTCTCAACATCTGGAGGAACCACCGAAATCCCCGTTGAACTCCTATGCAAACTCGAGGCAAAAGTTGACTATTTTGAGGAAAGGCAAAGGAGACCTTTAAGTCCTAGGCGGGCTACTGTCAATTCTGTCTCAAAACCAACTTCAACACCATTATCAGAGTCACCCTCTAGAGAAAATATCGAGACTTTTCAAAACTATGCCCCACCTTATTCCCCTCCCGAGGAGCTTAGCTCAGAGTTTGAAGCTAGGATGAGAGAATATATGGCAACTCATTCTGATCGGCTTGCTAGATTCAAGGAAGCAGTTTATAAGCAAAAAGAGGAGATGCAAGAGAAAATGAATGAGATGATGAGTCTATTGGAGGAGTATGCCAACCAGAGAACCCCCGAGAGAATGCTACTAAGGAAGGAAAGCGTCACCCCCACTACCCAATTTGTTAATTCCATCACAATTGTCCACAAGGATGACGAGAAGGTAGAAGCCTCAACTAAACAGACCTTAGATAAGCCACCAAAATCCCAACCCTTGAGTTACTACCTGAAACATGATATAAACGAAAACACCATAACAAATTGGATTAAGGGTGACGGGCATAACCATCCTTCCAAACAGGGTTCTGAGAAAGAGGAAAAGGTAAAAGATGAGTATGATATGTTACCTGGGGGTTCAATATTCGAGAGGCTATTGATACAGAAAGTGGCTACTAAGCAGATAGCGTGTGGGAACTTTGAGATACCAACTAGCATCAGGGATTTGAAATATCTTAGTGCTTTCGCTGACCAAGGATCGGAAGTAAATCTTATGCCCCAAACTATTTACATCTAACTAACGTCAAAAATGCCAGCCCCTACTCGTGTTAGGTTGTCCCTCGCTGGACACTCGTACGTATACCCCTTAGGAATCGCAGAAGATGTATTAGTTAATGTCGCAGGATTCATGTACCCCGTTGATTTTATGATCATCGATGATAAGGGATATGGATGCATGCCAATAATCCTTGGGGCACCATTCCTCGCCACCGCTAGGGCTGTCATTAAGTATGAAGGCAGAAAAATTGAGCTTAAATTTGGAAAACGAAAGATTAGCTTCCCCATGACTCCGCGAAGTGGGCGTGAGAATTCTAGTTGGAGAAAGCTCAGAAAAAACATTGACACGACACCCATTCGTGTTCAGAATAAAATTCTTGCATGGGAAGCAAGAATCAAAAGCTACAAGGAGGCTAAATATGAAAGAAGCAAAAGCAATAAGGTTCAGGTCGAATTCGAACATACTCAACCAGCAGAAAGTCATGTACCATTTGAGGAAGGGAACTTGGTACTCTTGAGACACTTGGAAACAACAATACCACCCGATAAACCAAGTCCTTGGTGGTATGGGCCTTTCACAATTGAAGGCGTGAGCCAAGATGGGATGGCTAACCTGAGAAGTGAAGTAGGTGGAGAGGTGATTGCAAGTATCGACAGGTTGAGGCACTACCACCACAATAGTAATGATCACAACTACATGGGGTACATCATCTCAAGGGATGAGGTCACGTAGTAACCCATGACCTTGAGTCTAGCTACAAGACTCGTAAATAAAGAAAAGCGCTTCTTGGGAGGCAACCCATGCTTTGTGTGATTTTATTTTGTTTGTTTGTTTGTTATTTGCTTCTGTATGCATGTTTTATTTTTATTGTTGGTAGATCATGTTTCTAAACTAAATAGTGGAAATACTTTACTTTGTTGTTTTGGCCTAGTCTTAACTCCACCTAAAAGTATTTTTGCAAAAAGATAAGTGTAAGGGGAAACCCCAAATATGTTTTTAAGAAACAAACCGATCATGATTCTCCACAATATTAAATGGACATGTATATTCGTATTTGTTAGAGTCAAATGCTTGTATTGAGTCATAATGAAGTTTTGCAGGATTTTCCAGGAAGTAGGACCAAGTTTTTCCAGAAATTTTCCGGAAACTTAACACAAGAATTTCTGCAGGTCACTTCTGACGGCGTCACGAGATTACTCTTGACGGCGTCAAGTGTAAAAACATGGAAATTTTACCAGTTTTGTTTTTCTAACGGAGTTTTAAAGTTTTTGTTGAATTATTAAGTTTTATAATCTCGAGGAAATCTGCAAACTTCATTCCACAAGCATTATATCTTACTTTGTTTTCTAGGATTTAGTAACTTATTTAGATTGCCGCCGATTTTATGCGAGGTTGCTTTGTCTGTTTTCTCAGGATTTACAGGTTATGTATGACAAGAAGATGATATATTTTTCTGGAAGGGAAGCTTTGATTGTTCATTTTCTTGGAGGAAGATCTAACCTGGCCACCTTATTATCCATACCGAGCGAATCAGGGGAGTATTTGATTTCATTCTTTTTACTTTTTCACTTTTACATTCTTTACTTGAACATTGGGGACAATGTTCATCTTAAGTGTAAGGGGAGGGTAAAATGATGATACCTTACAAATACACTTTCACTTGAGTTTGTTTGTTTAATAGTAGATGTGTAATAAAACTATGAGAAATACTTGTTAGTGCAATTTTACCACCAAATTTAAAATTTTTTACAACATTTAGGAGTGAAACTTTAGCCATAGCAAGCGTCTCATGGATAGGAGATTGTATGACTAGCACAAAACCATATATTCAGAAAAATTTTCCACCCAAATATGTGAGGTTCGCCTTTAGATTTGATAGGAAAAGCATTCATTATTAGTGCTTATGAGTGTACCGGTAGCATTTAGATTCTAGAACTTGCGTTAGTGATGCATCCCGAGACCGCTAGTGAGAATACATTCGTGTGGTAGGATTTACTACATGATAAGAGGCATTAGGATCACCCTTGTGTTAAACCCGTATTATAATTACTTGACCATTTAAGTTATATTACTTGGCTAGTTAAGTCAACTAATTTTTTCCACACCTTAGCGTTGTACTCATTTTTAGTACACGAAACCCCTAGTACACCCCTCCGAGCCTATCTTTTCGTTTCTAACTTTAAGCATATTACTTAAAGGAAGAATTTGTTACACCCCACTTAAATGTACACCCAAATCGCCTTAGCCTTCCGTGTATGCGCTCATTTTTAGTGCATTATTGTTATTTGTTAAACCCTAAGTTAACTATCTAATTGATTACATGGTTGCTAAGTCGAGTCATATCCTTGTACATATTGTTTTGGGACGATTGGGACTCATGGGTAAACTACTTATTTATGAAGTAATGGGGAAGAACATCATCTATTACCCCCATACGTACGTTAATCTTAAAAGTGCTCCAAGTGTTTTAATTTTCTTAATTCGAGTCATTAGATTAGTTTATTGTAAAGTATGTAAAAATTCAAGTGTAAGGGGAATGTTCATTCCCTATGATGTATTATTTTGGATGGTAGGGTAAGAGTGTATGCAAAAAAAAAAAAAAAAAAAAAAAAAAAAAAAAAAAAAAAAAAAAAATCAAGAAAAAGAAAAGAAAAAAATAGAAAAAGAAAAAGAGAAAAAACATACGGACTACCATCCCTTTTTATTCTATGTTCATTTTATGTTTTTGTTATTTTTCATTTATTAGCTTAAGTCGAGTCTAGTCTTGGCTTAACAACGCCATATTGTACATGTAATTGACCAAGATTGTTAACTCGCCACCAGTAAAGACTGCGTATATCCAACAAAACCGTGTATTTCATATCCCTACACCTAACGTTACAACCCTTTGAAAGACCTCTTTGATAGTTTATCCTAGGTGCTTACGCCATGTGGTGGAGGTTTGATCCTTTCCCAAGCCTATGGTAATCTATTTTGCTATGACAGGTAGTGAGAGATATTTTCCGTTTCCATATCGTGATATCACTTTATTACACCCGAGAGATGTGAGTATCTAAACACTATTTGTGAGGTGCTAGCGTATGACCTCCGTGCTTGTCTTTGGTCTTTAGTGGAACGATTATTTGTTGTAATTACTTTTATATTAGTGTTAAATGACCTCTAACTTGTATTTTGACAAGAATAAAAGCGCATTTGCTTGAGGACAAGCAAATCTCAAGTGTAAGGGTATATGATGAGGCGAAAAATGAACCACTTTTAGGGGGTCATTTAAGCCCGGAATTGAATTTATTTGATCAAATATTGCCCTAAATCGTTCCTTTTGTGATTTTAGGTACTTTGGGAGAGAAATCTGGAAAAGAAAGCAATTCG
This sequence comes from Artemisia argyi, assembly GCA_030686995.1. Lineage (NCBI taxonomy): Eukaryota > Viridiplantae > Streptophyta > Magnoliopsida > Asterales > Asteraceae > Artemisia > Artemisia argyi. The sequence goes on from CM060694.1 coordinate 94,206,532, forward strand.
GACGTTTTTGGAGCATAAAAGTGAAGAAAACGCCAAAGACTTAATTTTCCAAGCTGGGAACAGTAGGTGACGGCATCAAGAGTAACATTCTGACGGCATCAAGAGTAATTTTCATGATGGCCCAGTACAGAAATGAAGGTGTCACAAGGAAGAGCGTCAAGAGTAAAATACGTGACGGCCAGGAAAAAGTTAATACATGACGGCGTCAGATGTAGATCAAGGCAGTCCGAGAATTCTTTTGGCGGCGAGATGACGGCGTCACCTATTTGGTCTTGACGCCGTCTCAGTTTTCTATATATAGTTTTCTAATTTTCATTCATTAAGGGGGAACAAGTTTGGAGAAACCCTAAGGCGGAACCATATACGATTTTTACAGGTTTTTCAAGGGTTTTCAGCCCTTGAACCCTTACATGTGTAATTGAGATAAGTGTTTTTCTAATTTAATCAATATGTCTATGTGTTGGTTGTCTATATCTTGTGCTTGTCTTAATTCCACCATGCTAGGCTAGATTTATCTTGTGTTTGCTTAGATCTAATGAAACCTAGATGTTGATTATGTGTTGATTACTTGTTTATGGTTGTATTGGATGAATGATTTCGATGTTAGGCTTAAGAAAACTGGCAGATCACCAAATGGTAACATGCTTGAACTTCTTAGGAAACATGAACTGATGTGCACTAGGTTTTATTGGTTGTATTTAATTCATGAGTAAATTCTAATGATCCCATGTTAGGAGCTTCTTAGCCGGCTCGACATAGGAGTGAAGTAGGCACTCATAGGATTGGGGAATTAAGTGCGCCACCCCATGAACGGTATTAAGGAATACAATCCGTCATCCATGCAATCATAACAAGTAATTAACGTGTAAAAGATATCTAGGGAGTAATGAAATCTAAGTAAACACATTTCTCCACTTATTGCTCACAACCTTAGTTAATTTAATTTATTTTCATTTCTAGTATATTATTTTGATTGCATCTTTAGTATTGGGTTAGTTGACTAGCAACTAATTCCGCCCAAATGCTTCAAACCCGAGACTTTTACTTGCTTTCTAAAAAATTATAAAAATTACAAAAATAATCATCCCTCACCTCTAGAACTAGTATTTAGGTTTTCTAATCCTAGCGATACTATTCCTAGCTGAACGATCAATCCCTCGGTACTTGTCACTATACTATACTATAACGATCAGGTACACTGCCTGGTGGGGGTTGTAAGCTTCTCAAGATCCCTTGAGAGGTAAAGCTTGGTGCAATCCCTACACATCAGATATGCTTAAGCTTGCTGTATGAACTATCCCTAGAATCAGTTTTAAGAATTTTGGAGGCCTAGGGATGTTCTAAAACCTCCCTTGATTAGGTCAGTGGAATCAGTTTCTCACCGAGGTTGACTTTTTTTAAAATTGTACCTAAGTTTGACTATAGTTAGTTTTTACTAATTAAATCTAATCCTAGGTACTATATTAAGATGATTATCTACTAGATTACCCTAGATAAGCACTAATTCTAACCATTCCCAGATCACAGATTACTTCTACACAAGCAGAATTGAGTTTTTTTTAGTGAACTATGACTTTTTGCCTACAACCTACAAATTTTAAGTTTGTTCCTACTATTACTAACCTACTGTGAACAACTAATGTAGAAATATCTACTAGAAAACTGCAAGAACCTCAATGAGCTCACTGATCCAAACACCCTTGTAATAAACTGTCTACTCTATCCTAAACAGATTTCATCTTCTAATGGCTAAACTAATGATCAGACTTATTAACTTAACTAATTTTAATGCTAAATGGACAAAAAGTTCAGGCAAAGAACAATAAGAACACTAAAATGCAGGATGTACTAATATATGGCAGTAGAAACTAGAAACTATGCCAGTTCATACCAAAACATCAAATAAGCATATGAGGGACTTCAATAAGGAATACTAATAAGCTACAGCTGCAGAACTTAAGCTACAATAAGGGTAAATACAGAAAACTAACTAGGAAACTTCCTTGTAAGTGAGACACAACAGGAAATAGGCTATGGAATGATGGAACTGAGATAAGGTTCACAAAAGCTATTGAGAAGCTTTTATGAGCTTATCAGGGATAGTGAGCTTATGAGAGCTTATACAACCTAGTTAATATTTATTTAGTTTTTTTTTTTTTTTTTTTTTATATAAACTGAGTTAACAATGAAAGGGAGAATTTGAATTTGAATAAGCTAAAAATGATTAACTAGAAACTAATGCAATAGTAAATAAGATTTAATCAATAACTAAATGTGAAATAGATGAAAGCTAAAATTGCAATTTAAACTAAAATTTCATTAACTAAAAAAACTAAATACAATACGAAAAGGAAAACAGAAAATTAAGCTTCATAATTACATAAAAACCTATTCCTACTCATAGAACTACTGCCTTCAATGGTGAGGTGAGGAGGGTATATATAGGGGGTGAGGAGAGCTTGGTGTGAAGCTTCTAGGATGCCATGTCATCAATCTGTCGCACTTGTGCTTCTTCTGAGCCTCTAATCACCGTTAGATCGTGTATGTTGTCATTCCCTCAATCGTACACACTTGGATCGTGTGCTCCTTATGATTGACCAATCAGCTGTCAAGGAATGACAACATTCCTTCTGTCACGTGTCAGGTTCTTCTAGAAACTCATATAATTGGGTAATTATTATGGGTTTGGGTTAATTTTAGGTGTACAGTAACTAGGGTTCTTGGCTGGGTAATATTTGGGGTTAAAAGGGCGCGCTGGTTTAAGAGTTTGACCAGGTTTTCTTTTGGTTTGACTTGGGTTTGGATGTGGGATCCGGTTTGGTTTAATAGGATTTGGCATATGATTTTGGTTGTGGGCCTGTGGGGAAAGGGAGATGGGCTTAAAGGGTTTTGGTTTTGGATTTATTATTTAGGTTGGATTCGTTTGGTTTGATAAGTTTAGGATGTAGGATTTGTAACACAAGGACTAAAAGTGTAAAACTAAATTTGTCCAAGTGCTTATTCTGCCAATATTTCAAACTATAATCCAAGGGTTTTTGTTGTCAATCTTTGATTAATGAAGGATGTACACTGACTTTTCTTCAAATGACTCATTTTGCTAATTTATGACAGATGAGGCACCACTTTTGTCATTTTCTTCAATCTTTGACCAGGGACTATTCGTGGCGCTTTCTGAATCTTTGAGGACTTATCTTGACTTATTGAGCTTTCTTTAATCATTAAGCTTCCCCGGCTCCGGCTTTTCACCTTTTTCCATTCTCGTTCTCATTTTTGTCGATTTTGCTTTGTTTTTGCCCATTTTTCACATATCCGTACCTGCACATACACAAATACAAAAACACACATTCTCTTGGCATATTTGGTTAGTATTTGGTATTTTTGGTTTGATTTTAGGTCTAAAAAGGATGTGTGAATAAGCACACATCAAAACTCCCATAGATGAAGGTATTGTCGTGCCCTCACGCAATGTCATTACCTCACGCTTAAGAGATAAATAATTTCAAAACCTCTTTTTACTAACGTTGTAAAGTAGCAATGATGTTCGAAAGAGATCTCAAAATCATTTATTCCTAAAAACGCTCCGTTTTCCGATTTTCATTAATAACAACTACCACTACTATTTTTGTACTTTTTTCATTTTTATATATGTGACGGTTTGCTTGACTTTCATTATCTTTTGATAATTTTCAGGGTCTACGAGTAGAGACACTTCTCATGGAAAAGAGACCATACGGATAAAAATCGTCATCCTTGATTTTTCACAAGCCCCCAAACTAAGCGTAAAATCGAAATCATTGTTTATCCACAAGTTAGATGCTAACATTACCCACAAAAGTTACTTGTGTAATTACCTCTTGTTACCAATTCCTAAGTTTTGTATCTCAAGATTTTAATTTTATGATAAATGAATTTCTTCATATTTTCTCGTTTTGATATTTATTAGTCCGATAAGAGCACAAAATTTGAACGCTAAGTAGTTTCCAAACTTTCCCTCGAAAACCCCTGCATACAGAAATTGGGTCCACATGGAGGTCTCTGATTTAACACGATTTTGAGGGCCCCCTTTTTATTTACGACCGAAACATCCCCTGTTTGAGACCCGAGACGGAAGCTTTTTATTAGGAAACCCCCGGAGTCGAAGCTTGGCATTTTGCATAATTATAAGCACTTTAATAATATTTGGTCCTTAGTCCTTTATTTCAATTACAACAACGGTTGTGAGCCGTCAAGATGTAAGAGCTTTATTATGACCTTGGATTTATTTCCGCTGCTTCTGCCTTATTTTTGGCTTTGGATTATTATTATTGATATTCATAATCATTTGCCAAACCCCGAGTCCCACGGCCTTTACTAAGATCACAACATCAGCTGCGAACCGGCAAGATGCAATAGTCTATTTCACCGTAACACTGGCAGTACCCCTATGTGTACCAAACCCCCATATGCACAGATTTTCTTAGGAACGAGAAAAAACTAAGTATTGCCTAAACCGTATACCCTTAATTAACCTAGAGATCTATTTTTATTGGTGTGTAATCTTGTGGGAACAAAGAAGCCACAAGTACCTTTCGTGGGCTCTAAAGAGATCCAACTACTCCACGTTTAGCACCAAACTTCTAAATAAACTCTATCATTCCTCGATCTCCGCAAATTTAAAATCCCAAGTAATGAGATCCGCGGATGCTTAGCCGATAATCTTTTGTTTATATTGGTTAAGGGAGACGAGCTAGGGCTCAACACACCCGGTCAAGTCGGAACATTTATTTCTACTCTCGCCGGTAGGAAAGTCAGAACAAGGTGTCAAATTTTATTATTATATCATATATCATTCATTTTTTTTTTATTTTTTTTTTTTGGCAATAAAAAGGTGACAAAAATTTAAAATTTTGGTTGAAAAAGGAGTTGCGTAAGTTAACAGCTCAGACGAAGGTGTCAGGTCAAATCAAATCGAAGGTTCACCCCCCCCAGACTAAAGTGAAACATTGTCCTTAATGTTTTAAGGGTATGTGTAGTCTTACGTAATATCTAAGGCCGTTTATTAAGTATGCCAAGAGATAAACGTTAGTCGATAAGATTTTGGATATGGTGAATTTCCAAAAGAGAAGTGAAGAATGAGACTCAAGTGGAGAGAACGACGAAACATGAGCACGAGAGTCCTCAATCTTCGAGGAAATTCCTGGACATTCACAAAAAACCACGAAAACACGAGTTCGGAAAGGGTCGCCCCCTCCGTCACGTTACTAAAGAAACTAGAAAAATAAAGTAGATGAAATGGATAAGCATGTGGTGCCTCCCACGAAGCGCTTGTTTTTGTTTACCGAGTCAAATGAGCTTGACTCGATCCCCGAATTAAGTTGTCCTTAGGGAGAGCAGATGGAACGGACACCCGGTACGAAAAATGGAGATGTCGGGGTCAAAGACGGTATCCTCACTCCCGGTGGAGTGGAAAAGTGAAGAAATGATGGCATAAGTAAAGAACGGTTGAAACACCCGGATGACAAAAGCAAAGTCAAATTCAGAATCACGGGTGGGTTGGGTGGGTAAAATATTAAGCACAGGAACATAATGTTCAGAAATCTCGTCCACCACTCCAAAAATATCTTCATTCGTATCTGATTCAAAAACTACATCCGGTGGTTTTGCAGGTGGACAAGAAAATGGTAAATCGAAGAGAAATGAGTCAGCTTCGGAAAGTAAATCATTATCGTGCATTTCTTCAAGAACATTTCTTCGAAGGCCATTCTCGTCATTCTCAATACCCGATGGTATCGATTCATCCGCACCAGGAAATAGATCGACATTCTCTAAAAGAGGGTCACGTGACAGATTATCGGAAATAAGTTCAGAATCGATCTCAAAATCAAAACGCTTATAATCCGGAAGAGAGATAGGATGAATAGTGATACTGCCACTACTCGTCTCTTCAAATCGAAAAATTTCAAGCTCAGGTAAGAAATCACTATCCATAACGGGGATAGGAGAAAAAATCGGAGGATCTTTCAATGCTTCAATTTTAGAGATAAGAAGATTGATATTCAATAATTTTTCACGAAGAGCATCATCTTGGATTTCCGTTTCAATATCTTCATCATTTTATTCTTCTAAGCTGACGAGCTCAGAAGGTAATTCTTCAACATATTCGATTTCTCCACAAGATAAAGAATCGTCATCGTCAGAATCGGAGAACATCTCAACACGATCATTCGGATTATGAAGACGATTATTTTCAACAAATTCACCAACACCGTTAGAATTTCCCCCGGACTCACTTGGGATTGGGACGAGATTCTCAACACTAGACTTATTGAATTCGTCCGATTCTGTTGCCGGAATAGTGTTTAGATTCTCATCCCCCATTTTTAGAGAGTCCTCGGGTTCTACGGGAGAAACAACGGAAGCTTTGTGAGGATTAAGAATGATCGTAATTTTCTCATCATCGTCGTCGGAATCATAGTAAATAAAAGATTTATAAGGATTAGACGCTCTCTCTTCAGCAAGTAATTCTTCAATGGACTTTTCATGAGGCTCGGGAGTATGAGTTTCACGATTAGCCACCAACTCTCGTACCATCTCGATAAGGATTTCATTTCATCAATAAATTCATCCGGAACTTGAAACATGTCGGGATTTTCTGGGGGTTGGTTAAAACCATGAGAATCGTAACATGAATTCGGCTCATAATAAAAATTTTCAAACGATCCCCTATAATTTTCAAAATTTGATGAGCTTTGGAACGAATTATCATTGAAATACGGTTCTTGCTCATAAGAGTTTTGAGAAGGAAGATTAAAATCATTTTGAGGATAATTATCAAAACTCGAATCACAAGCGTAAGACGTTTCAGCACTCGAGACGTAACATCTACAATTCACGTATCCACATTGATTACAAAAACATTGCCCACACGGTAATCCTTCGTCAGATGGATTTCCACAATTAAAGTAAACGAAGGTGGCGGTGGTGTTGGATAGTAATCGGGAACGTTTTGAAGGATTGATCTTTGAACATATGCTGGAGAATTACAAAACCAACAAACTCCATCATGAATATCACTACCACATTGTTCGCACATACACCAAACACACAACCTTCCGAAGAAGGGTTCTCCGCACTTAACACAAGTCGGATCCATAAGAATTAAACATATAAGGGAGAATGTGAAAGAATTATCAGTTTAGAGGGTTAAAGAAGAAGAATCAAATGATAAGAGGAGAAGAAGATTATTTTTGGTTTTTTTAATTGTCCAAAAAGAAAATCAAAGTAGAAAAGGAAATCTTTTTGTATTTTTGGTTGGGAATTATTTTTTGGCTTTTTTAATATATTGGAAAAAAAAAATTCAAAAACTTAAAATTTTTATTCTCTTTTTTCAAACGTTACGTTAATCGTAACCGTTTCCTTCAAAACTATTTGCGACGGAACGGGAGAGAAGAGTGTTTCTCTCTTCAGCTTGCAATTTAATGTCTAAGCTTCCGTATTTCCCGCTTATTCGGTTGTAGAATTAAAATAATCTGATTAGCAACTAATTTCATGCGTTCTTATGTTGTTTTTCTTATTTGGTTTACAACGCCCCCTCTTCCACGAGGGAGTCGAGGCTATAACTTTCTTTTTGTATTTTTGAAAACACTTTAGGAAAAGTGTTTTTGATTTTTCAATTTTTATATTTTTATAGAAAATATATACAAGAAAGAGGAAGGGTTCCAAAACACGATTCGAAAACGAAAATCAAAAATTCACTTCAACCTTCCCCGGCAGCGGCGCCAAAAATTTGATTGCTCAAATTAGTATATAGTATAGATTTTCTCAAAGAAATCCGCAGGAAATACGGATAACCCGAGGTCGTAGTCCGTGTGAAGGTGTGAATGGAATTTGAAATTCCCGGTGCGTGAAACGTGACGTGAAAGTGGAGAAAAAGTGATTTCAAAGAGCTTATACTAATGAATATGAAAATGAAGCACAATAAACCAATTAAGCACGTAAATCAAGTAAGGCAACCTAAAACGTAACGTAGAATAAAAAACGTAAGCTTAAACGTAAAATAAACGTAAACGCGCGAAGTAAAAAGTGAAATTGGAGCTATACTATTCCTACGGGATTGAAAATAATTTTCCTAAGTTAAAAATGATAATTTTTTTGACTTTTTATGTAATTTTTATGAATTAAAAACTAATTTAACTAATTAAAAATTAAAAGAAAATGGAAATTAAGTGAGAAAAATACAAAATAAATTTTGAAAATTCTAAAATAACTAAAAACTAATTTTAAAACTGAAAATATATTTTTTTGGCTTTTTGTGTAATTATTATGAATTAAAAACTATTTAAACTAATTGAAAAGTAATTAAAATTCGAATAAAATTCAAATTAAATGAGAAAAATGAAAAATTAATTTCTAAAAATCTAAAATAAATGAAAACTATTTTCTAAAATATTTTTGGTTTTTTTATGCTTTTTCTGGAATTTTTGGTATATAAAAAGTATTAAAAATTGAATAAAAACTAAAATTTAATAAGAAAAATAGCAAATAAATTCAGAAAAATATGAAAAATTCAGGAAAAATCTAAAATATTATTATAAACCTAGGAAAAATAAAATGAACTAAAATGGAAACCCTAATAAGCTGTAAAGGCTAATAAGCAGTTTGTAATAAGCTTTAAGAATAAGCACTGATAAACCAATGAGTACTAAAAGCTTACAGCAGGTACAAACAATTTATATAAGCACAACTCAATGTAATTTCACAGAAAAAACTCATAGAATAAGCAAATGGACACATGAGCAGTTTGATAAGCACTTACGGATAAGCAGTTTCCCCCAAAAGGTCTCAATAAGCACTTGGACAGAGGCACACACTTCAATAAGCTCAATTCAACTTATGATGACCAGAGAAGCACACAAAATAAACTAAATAAACACCTAGCAGGTACACTATTAAGACAGAAAATGATAATGAGCTACTCTACTTGACAGCGTATTTAAAAGCACCTAAAGGGGCTAACTACTAAAACCTAAAAGCGGATTATGAATCCTTGTACTACTGAGCACCTAAAAAACATAAAAGCCCTAAATAAAATCCATAATTGGACCCCTAAAACTACCCTAGTTCAGATGTGGTTAACTGCCTATCTAGATAAATAAGCTACTGTAAGATCTCAATTAAGCCACTAGATGTTTTTGGAAATACCTAATTATGAGATATGCTTAAGCTTGCTGTATGAACTATCCCCAGAATCAGTTTTAAGAATTTTGGAGGCCTAGTGATGTTCTAAAATCTCCCTTGAACAGGTCACTGGAACCAGTTTCTCACCAAGGTTGACTTTTTTAAAATTTTACCTAAGTTTGACTACAGTGAGTTTTTACTAATTAAATCTAATCCTAGGTACTATATTAAGATGTCTACTAGATTACCCTAGATAAGCACTAATTCGAACCATTCTTAGATCACAGATTACTTCTACGCAAGCAGAACTGAGTTTTTTAGTGAACTATGACTTTTTGCCAACAACCTACAAATTTTAAGTTTGTTCCTACTATTACTAACCTACTGTGAACTACTAATGTAGAAATAGCTACTAGAAAACTGCAAGAACCTCAATGAGCTCACTGATGCAAACACCCTTGTAATAAACTGTCTACTCTATCCTAAACAGATTTCAACTTCAAATGGCTAAACTAATGGTCAGACTTATTAACTTAACTAATTTTAATGCTAAATGGACAAAAAGTTCAGGCAAAGAACAATAAGAACAATAAAATGCAGGATGTACTAATATATGGCAGTGGAAATTATAAACTATGCTAGTTCATACCAAAACATCAAATAAGCATATGAGGGGCTTCAATAAGCAATACTAATAAGCTACAGCTACAGAACTTAAGCTACAATAAGGGTAAATACAGAAAACTAACTAGGAAACTTACTTGTAAGTGAGACACAACAGGAAATAGGCTATGGAATGATGGAACTGAGATAAGGTTCACAAAAGCTATTGAGAAGCTTTTATGAGCTTATCAGGGTGGATAGTGAGCTTATGAGAGCTTATACCACCTAGTTAATATTTATTTTTATTTTATTATTATTTTTTTATTATTATATTTTTTATATATAAACTGAGTTAACAATGAAAGGGAGAATTTGAATTTGAATAAGCTAAATATGATTAACTAGAAACTAATGCAACAGTAAATAAGTTTAAACAATAACTAAATGTGAAATAGATGAAAGCTAAAACTGCAATTTAAACTAAAATTTCATTAACTAAAAAAAACTAAATACAATACGAAAAGGAAAACAGAAAATTAAGCTTCACAATTACATAAAAACCTATTCCTACTCATAGAACTACTGCCTTCAATGGTGAGGTGAGGAGGGTATATATAGGGGATGAGGAGAGCTTGGTGTGAAGCTTCTAGGCTTCCATGTCATCAATCCGTGGCACTTGTGCTTTGTCTGAGCCTCTAATCACCGTTAGATCATGTATGTTGTCATTCCCTGAATCGTACACCCTTGGATCGTGTGCTCCTTATGATTGACCAATCATCTGTCAAGGAATGACAACATTCCTTCTGTCACGTGTCAGGTTCTTCTAAAAACTCATATAATTGGGTAATTATTGTGGGTTTGGGTTAATTTTAGGTGTACAGTAACTAGGGTTCTTGGCTGGGTAATATTGGGGGTAAAAAGGGCGCGCTGGTTTAAGAGTTTGACCGGGTTTTCTTTTGGTTTGACCTGGGTTTGGATGTGGGACCCGGTTTGGTTTAATAGGTTTGGTATATGATTTTGGTTGTGGGCCTGTGGGAAAAGGGAGATGGGCTTAAAGGGTTTTGGTTTTGGATTTATTATTCAGGTTGGATCCGTTTGGTTTGATAAGTTTAGGATATAGGATTTGTAACACAAGGACTAAAAGTGTAAAACTGAATTTCTCCAAGTGCTTATTCTGCCAATATTTCAAACTATAATCCAAGGGTTTTGTTGTCAATCTTTGATTAATGAAGGATGTACATTGACTTTTCTTCAAAGAATTCTTCAAATGACTCATTTTGCTAATTTTTCACAGATGAGGGACCACTTTTGTCATTTTTTTCAATCTTTGACCAGGGACTATTCGTGGCGCTTTCTGAATCTTTGAGGACTTATCTTGACTTATTTAGCTTTCTTTAATCATTAAGCTTCTCCGGCTCCGACTTTTGACCTTTTTCCATTCTCGTGCTCGTTTTTGTCGATTTTGCTTTGTTGTTGTCCATTTTTCACATATCCGTACCTGCACATACACAAATACAAAAACACACATTCTCTTGGCATATTTGGTATTTTTGGTCTGATTTTAGGTCTAAAAAGGATGTGTGAATAAGCACACATCACCTTGCATACATTGTAAATTCGAGATAGTTCTTTTGTCCAGAATACAAGATATCCAAATACTCAATCAATTCGTTTACATACTCACAATGATTAATTAAGGGAATAACAGATGATTCAATAGAGTTTCTTATCTATAAAAACAACCGTGTATCATTTTGAAGCCATTGATCCTTTGTACCATTTGTGGGAGGATCATCTTCAAGATGAGAGGCCTTTCCAATACTACGTAAATAAATACGAACAGTTTTGCTCCATTCAAAGAAGTTGGAGCAATCAAGTTTATTATCAGTAATTCGTGTTACCACTGGAAGTACATCAGCAGTAAAACCACTACCAGACGTAGTATCATCATTCTTAGGACTTCCAGACATATTTAAATCACAAAACCAAAATGACCAGAATCAATAAACATAAAACTAAAGAAGTAACAGTAACCAAATCTCACTTGGTTTATGATCGGAAGTATGTAACCGGACACACTGGAGAAGTAGGTGAGATACAAAACAGCCCTAATCTTTTGCCTCTAATTGTTAGTTGAATGAACTCCCTTGGTTCAAACACAAACGGACCCCAATTTTTTGACTTCTGATAACCTAGCTGTGATACCATGTAGAGAATGATAAAACACTCTTGTATTACTTGATTTCATTACAGGGGATACACGACTATATTTATACATGATATTAGTTTTGGGCCTAAGCTATCTAATAACCCTAATGGGCTGTGCTGGAATACACAAATGGGTTTACTAACTCTAACAAAAATGTATGAAAGCATAAAAACACATATGAAAAAGGACGAAAATGTATGAAAATGGACAAAAATTAAAGAAAACAGATGAAAGCATATGAAAACGAACAAAAACATAAGAAAACAAATGAAAACGGACGAAAGCGTAAGAAAACGGATAAAAACGCAAGAAAACGGACGAATATGTATAAAAAGACAAAAATGTATGAAAGTGTAAAAGCACTTCTGAAAACAGAAAAAAATGTATGAAAAATGGACGAAAACGAAAGAAAATGGATGAAAACGTACTAAAATGAACGAAAACGTATGAAAACGGACGAAAACGAATGAAAACAGACGAATATCACTTGTGATTTTCTTATGTTTTCTTACGTTTTTTCATACGTTTTTGAATATCACAATTGATACTTAGAGTATCACTTGTGATTTTCTGAATATCACTTGTGATATTCTGAATAGCTATCACTTGTGGTTTTCTGAATATCACTTGTGATTTTCATGTTACAAAACATTAGTTGAAAATCACTTGTGATATTCTGAATATCACAGAATATCACTTATGATATTCAGAATACCATTTGTGGTACTCAAAATATCACTTGTGATATTCAAAAAATCAAAGAATATCACATGTGATATTCGAAAAATCACTTGTGATATTCATCATATCACGAAATATCACATAATATCTCTTATGATATTTATAAACGTATGAAAATGTCTGAAAATGGCCAAAAGCATTTAAAAACGGACGAAAACGGATGCAAACTGATGAAAATGTATGAAAGCGTAAAAACACATATGAAAAAGGACGAAAATGTATGAAAAATGAACGAAAACGGATGAACACAGATGAAAACGTATGAAACGAACGAAAACATAAGAAATCGTAAGAAAACGGATGAAAACGCAAGAAAACGGACGAATATGTATGAAAACGGACAAAAACATATGAAAGCGTAAAAGCACGTCTGAAAACGGACGAAAACGTATGAAAAATGGACGAAAACGAAAGAAAATGGATGAAAACATATTAAAACGAATGAATACGTAAGAAAATAGACGAAAACGGGCGAAAACGTAAGAAAACGTAAGAAAACAGACAAAAACGTATGAAACAGATGAAAACGGGCAAAAATGGACGAAAACAATAAAAAACGTATGAAAGCAAAAAAAAAACATGAACTAAAAAAAGCGAATTAGAAGAAAAAGGTGAATTAAAAAAAAAAAAAAAAAAAAAAGCTAAATTGAGAAAAAAAAGAATAATAAAAAAGACAAAAAGACAAAAAGAAATTTAAAAAAAAAAAAAAAAAAAAAAAAAGACATTGACTTATGTTTTCCATTTAATGTTAGGCTAATACTCACAATTAAATCAAATTATTTAGATATTGAATATGCAGCAAAATTAGAGTATGCTAAATAAAAAGAGTCACTCTATAACAATATGGTTTCGTATTCTTTTATTAACATGTTTATGAGTCAATCTAGAACAATTTTATGAGTTAAAGGAAACTAAGAACAACTTTTCCATTGAAATGTAGTTAGCTAATTTACGGAAAGAATTGACGTGACAATAGGTACTCTAAATCAATTACCTTTTTTTGAACGGTTCTAAATCAATTACCTACTTCATACGTTCTCTATATATATAGTCTTGCAAGACCCAATATTAATTAGCAAAAGGTTTGTATGAAGTTGTTGGGCATGGATACACCTACCCACCGGTTAGTTTAAGTGGACTCTCGATATTACCGTTGGTTTATATGAAGTTGTTGGGCATGGATACACGTACCCACCGGTTAGTTTACCCGGATAAGGTGGCACTGATTCATTGGGAGAAAATGAATAATATTCTTCTCTTTCCTCTAACAAATCATTAATTGTGTTTTTATTATGTTTTAATTCACAGTGGGTAGACTACCGTTAGCAATCACGAAAACGTTTGTTGTGAGCCACTTTATAGAGACTATCATCCAATCACAGATTTTGATGTCTAGCCCTTTTGAATCTTACATTATGTTTTCATTAATTTGACTGTTAATGATATATAATTGTAGAAGGGATTATCTTTGCACGAACAAATATGGTTAATTCTTTTTTGGATAATTGCTAGAATCTTATTTGTCACACTATTCTTTAGCATCTTGTTATTTTATTAATATACGTTGTCTTTCATAAAAAATAAAACTATATAAATAAATAAAAAATTGTCACATTTTAAGAATTGATTGGCACACTCAAATTTAAAGTGTTTTGACATTTATACCCTCACAGTGTGAAAATAAGTAAAAGTAATGTGAGGGTATAAATGTCAAAACACTCTAAATTTGAGTGTGCCAATCATTTTTAAAAGTGTGCAAATCACTTCCCTTTTATATGTATCAAATTGATTTTTTGCTATTGTATATACCTAACTTGCATTTTGCATCACTTGTGTGTATTTTGTAACTTTTTTGCCCAACACTCTTATAGAAGGGTAAAAAAGTCACAAAATACACATAAATGATGCAAAATGCAAGTTGGTTACATAAAATAGCAAAAAACTTAATTTGATACATATAAAAAGATGTGATGATGAGTAAGATACATTTATAAGTCATTCTCTTTTTTGATGTAGCGAAGTGATTACGGATGTTCCTGATCATTATGTATATTATAATATATACTAGAAACCGTTTGGTACACTGTAGCGACAGTGCCCACACAAATTTCATGTTAGCCCTATTTTAGCCCCTGAGGTTATTGATGCATTGCAAAATTAATCCTTAACGACCGTTATCTAACAACTGTGACTTAAATTTGTAACAGAACAGTAAATTAAAGGGCATTTTATGTGCAAATAATAAACAAAAACAGCCCCTAAAGTTAACTTTTATTTTCACCGTTAGTCCTTAAGGACTAACTTTGCAAAGAAAGCCACTTTCAGGGACTAAAAATGATAATATCGTTGCTACAGTGCATCACAGTAGCTGCTGCAGTGCAGCACAGTGGGGAATAGTGCCCTGTACTATAGCTAAGGATTTTATGATTTCAATCCCTCAGGTTAGCTGTAAATTGTGCTGTTAGTCCCCCGTTAGCGATCTTTTGCAAATTTAGTCTTTAAAAAAAATAAAAAAAATCGATCATTTTATTTCAAGTTTTGATTAAACACAACATTCCCGCAGCAACGCGCGGATACCCCGCTCGTTGTAGAATAGAAGTGATTATGCATAGAACCTGACCAATTCAAAGTTTCACACACAAAACATGCAACTATTATCCATCAAGAAGGCCTTCACTATATATTCTTACTTGGTACTTTCTCCGCCCAAAATTATATGTTTTTGTTTCTTTTTTGAATTACCAAATTAGTTTGTACAAGATTTCTTCCGTTTAATAAAAATTATCCACCTTACTATTTATATTTTTCTTCAAAAAAGTGTTAAGTTTTTATTTTTCAATAGTAATTATAACTAATTTTTCTACTTTACTCTTACAATCAAAACATGCATTAATTATTAAATCAAATTTCTATATTAATTTTGAGGGTAAAAATGATTTTTTTATCAATCAAAACTAGCATTAATTACACATATCATAATTTGTCAATTTTTTGTCTGTAAACACTCTTTGTGGAGCGGAGAGAGTATTAAAAATCAAGGCTGGCCTTAGAGTGGGCGAGCCGAACGACCGCCTGAGGCATCAAACAAACAGGGGGCGTCAAATATTTGGTAATGCAAATCAGTTTTATGTTTTCCTAGAATCTTTCCCGGCAAGCTTTTGGCGAAGATACGTCCTTGACAAAATTGTTGACCAAAATGTTAACAAGTTTATTATAGGATTAACGAGAAGCTATTTCTCGAGTAACTTTTGTTTGAACTCGACTTGAGCTTGTTGGAGCCGACCTTTGTGTAGCCTTGAGCCCAAAATATAAGCTCGAAATATCACTGAGTCTAGATCGAGCTTATATAAGCTCGACTCGAGTTATTGCTTTCGATCTTTCATGTGATACATAAATACTTATAATATGTATAGTTTAAAGACTTATATGTAAATCCACCAAATGTAAATAATTATTTATAATATTATCAAGGTTTTTGAGTCAAGCTCAAACCGAATCTAACTTTCTCGAGCTGAGCTCGAGCTTCTTTCATTATGGCTCGGCGAGCTATCGAGCCGAACATAATATTGTTGATTCGAGTCGAGCTCTGTCGAAATTCGACTCGTTTACACCTCTGTCGTGGAGTGAAAAGAGAATTATATTTTTGTCATTATATGCATAGGAAATGAAAATATTACTCCATCCGTCTCAAAATTATGGTTCACATTTCTTTTTTGGGATACCTCAAAATATTTGTCTACTTTCATTTTTAAGTAAAAACTAGAAAATATATTATGAGAATATTCTCTTTGAGTGGTTGAGATTTGTAGTGGTCTCATTTTTATTAAACTTTGTGATTTTTTCTCTCATGACAATAATTTTTAGACGGAGGGAGTATTTGATTATGTTTTTCATTTTCATTTATTGTTATTGTTGTATTTTAATTTCATCACCCTTTAGTTGCAGTATTTCGTTTTTGGTTTGGAACATATAGTTAAGTTTTTTTTATCTTTGTCAAAGTGACAATAAATAAGTTAACTACTGTTGCACAGTGCTGTAGCTGAACGAACAGAAGCCTTGTGTGAAACCGTATATAATAACTAAATAGGACAGTAAAAAAAAATTATATCAACTATTGAAACAAAAGGCATTTTATTAATGATCTATCTTAAGTTTTAAATAATAATTACAACATAAAATTGTACAACGTTAACAATTTTTCTTCGAAGTGAATTTTGAAGCCCCAAACATATAAAAGGGGTGTACATTTTGAGGCCTCTAATAATTTGAGGCCCTGTGTGGTAGTACACCTCGTACCACCCTCATATACGACTCTGTTGCTGCATCACGTTATCTTCATGTTACTATTATATCATACAATTATGTTATTTTTGGGTAAAGAGTTTCGTCGGTAAATTTATACTCTAAAAAATAATCAAGTACAACGAATATGTGTAATCACACATCTCATCCCAAAAGAAAACAAATGTACCAACTGTGCTTCAAACATAAACAATCACAAGAATGACATGTCACACCTGTGAGACCCACTACAAATGTTATCTAAGTTGATCACGAAAACTAATATCAAAAGCATTAGTAAACTGCATTTTAGCATCAAACCAAGATCAACACATTTATCATTATCATACAGGTTTTAATTATAAGTTTCCTTCTACTGTTCACACTAGCTTTTATTTACAACTCCACTGCCACTTTTAGAAGCTGTATTAGCCTTGGAGCTCGTAAAAGCCATAAAACTAGCAGTTTCGTTGTATACCTCTAACACTACACTATCAATATCACTATCCTCATTAACTGGATCATTAACTTTTTTAGACGCTAAAATAGAAGAACTAGGAAGCATTGTTTTACAAGATTTTAGCGGATTTTTATCATCAACCATTAACACAAGCTTCTCATCTAGCATCTGACTTTTCTGATATTAATCCTTATTTGTAAGTAGCTACATATTATACACCTCAAAATTAAAGTTGATTGATTTTGTTACCTGGAAAAATCGAATTTTTATCTTTTAACTTTTGTAATTTTCACTCTTGAACGGATGTATAATATTTTATTTACTTTTGGTTATCTAAGAGAAATTATTTGTTTTGAACAATTACGAATAGGTTGAGATGATAATCCATATATGTGTCTCTATCTTATTAAATTCATATGCAGGTTTTGTTGCATGCCAATTAAATATAACGCGTTGTTAGTTAACAACTAGGGACATTTTTTGGTCGTCTCTTTCAGGGAATTAAAAAAACTCAAAATCCGGTACTGCTGAAAATAAATATGAAAGTTTTGAGCAAGTTTATCATATTACACTTCTTCGAAATTATTTTTTCTAGCCTATATTCAGGTTTTTTTTTAGATAAAGTTGATGCTCTCGGAAGATGGAAAGCAACCCTCCATAGCATAAACGAGATCCTTATGCAATATTCATGGACACATGATCAAAAAACAATGTCTCTGCAACTGGTCTGGAGTTTCATGCAATAAAAATAATAGTATAAACAATTTAAACCTTACTTTTAATTCATCTGGTATGAAGGGTACCCTTGATCACTTGTTCTAATATTTGTTTCTGGATCTCATGCACCTTGAACATAGTGTGAGCTACTTATCTCGAATCATTCCCGCGCTTGTTTAGACTAGTTTATCTTTATCTTTAATCTAATCAGTTTTCCAAAAGAGCAATCCTCATAGCGTTTCTTCTAATGACCAAAACATCACATGTGCCAATTCACTAATTCTTACTCTTCATCTAGTCCAATCAGAGGCGCAGCTTCTAAGGGGCCGGGGGGGCGGCCGACCCCCCGAAATTTTTTTTGCGATGTAGGGGTATATAGTTTTCGTGTAGAAAAATTTCGGTATTTTCGGTTTCGCCCCCCCAATTTAATTCGGTTTCGACCCCCCATAGTGTTAGGAAAAAAAAAATTTAGATCCCGACCCCCCACTCGAAATTTCCAAGCTTCGCCACTGAGTCCAATCAGTTCTCCAAATGTCAAGTGTAATTACATTGGTTAGAAGGATAATTAAAAATAAAAAGTATAGTAGGAGAAATTATAATTTTCATTCTCTGGAGTAACCGCATCAGGGATTTTGAACGGATAAGATATCTTGTCACCTTATCTTTACATTTATTTTTTAATTTTTTTGGACGTTCGATTCTGATAGACATATGCCAGATGAGTTTCATTTCGGACCTTGACTTTAACATCTCTTTGTGGTTCAGTTATCACATGTTGGTCAATTCTCCGATATGAATCTCCTTGATCTCAAGAAAAAATATTTCTCAATCGGTTCCACCTGGACATGGGAATAATCTTGATATCATCGAGAGAAGGTTTATATGAACACCAATTT
Organism: Artemisia argyi; assembly: GCA_030686995.1. Classification (NCBI taxonomy): domain Eukaryota; kingdom Viridiplantae; phylum Streptophyta; class Magnoliopsida; order Asterales; family Asteraceae; genus Artemisia; species Artemisia argyi. The sequence continues at coordinate 94,225,595 of CM060694.1, forward strand.
TCCAGTGATATTTTATATGTAAATTTTCCAATAGGATTTTGTCAATTGCTTAATTGGAGAAGTTGTTTACTGGTTCGATCAGTGGTTTATCTTATAGGTATCAGCTCAGTTTGTCACTATGAGAAGAGTATTAACGTTGGCTATATATCATTATGCTTTGTTCTGAACATAGGCAAGATATTTTCGCTTTTGTTTTAGTATTCGCTATACCAATTTGTTACATGTAACATTGATTGCTACTTTTCTAAGAACGTGTATCCTGGTTTGTCAATATGTTTCAAAGTTAATAACAAACAAAATACGATATTGGAACAGAATTAACCTTAATAGTACTTTTAATACAAAAACAAAATGATAAAGTGATCGTACGTATGATATTATAGCAAGAGAAAATAATATGTTGCGTTCTATACTCGCAACCATTTCCTAATTACCATATATATTATTATACAGCATATATAACATTACATTGAACAATCTTTACTGTAGCTAGTAACGATGGTAGAGCACAATCATTCATATTAGACCGGTTAATACATCATCTGGATTGGACGAGAATCTTTAACGATTATGAGGCGGGTCGATTGGTTGAGTTGTATACGCAGGCGGCAGGTTGTAAAGTGCAGCAGCCACTACCGGTTTGGAACCAACAGTAGGAGAATCTTTAGCATATGGGTCAAGCGACTCCACTAATTCGCGACGACCGATTTTCTTCTGTGTCGACAAGGCTCGGTAACTAGGTAACTTTTTGATCTGCGAGGCTAGATGAAGCCCTTAAAAAAGAATTAAATATCATGAATATCTTACTTCAAGAGAAACAAAAAAACATGATGTCTAAAAACTTCCAAAAGCTCTATGCCGGATGCTTCAACAGATTAGCTTAAAAATCCCTACTAATAGTCTTTTCTTGTTCGAGTTTGAAATAAAAATTTGAGTCAGCTTCTTTTAGCTGAGACAAAAATTTTAAACCCGGACAACCTGGGAAAGTCAAAACCCGACCTGATGAACACCGCTATATATGTGGTTCACATCTTTTTTAACAAGGGAGTCAATTTACACAAGAAAAAAGTTACTTTGCACATATAAGTAACAACATATATATATATAATGAAACACAACTATGCTTAACGCATTGTAACCTAATGAATTTTCCACACAAAAGTGATAGCATAAACAAAATTAGTTTATATTTAAACAGATCTGGTGTTCTTCTTCCAGCTTAAAGAATGCACAGTAGTATATATCAACCATGATGTGATCATTTCTATACACATATGTTGAAGGAATGAAGGATACAAAATAATAATAATAATAATAATAATAATAATAATAATAATAAATAAAAATAAAAATAAATAAATAAAACGATTCATCTGTATATATACATACCGTTTGCCATTTCAGACGTCGTGGTTATAGGCCTTACTGCTGAAATTTCAGTAGGGAACGAGACCAAGAGGATACAACAGAGAGCAAAGAAACATTTGCTATCCATTTTTTCAATGAGAGCAATTCTTGTATTATCACACAAATATGTAACTTGGTTTCTATAATGTTTTATAGACAAATTAAGAACCCGCGTCAATTGAAGTCAACTATACCCGTGCAAAGCAACGGTGTATATCGACAAATAATTATATTTCTTAAATTGTGATTTTGGTTAATTTGACTCTTGATGCTAAAAACGCATTTAATTTATGATTTAAGATGATCATTTAAAGACCAAACTTATTTTACGGACTAATCTCTACGCTCCATCTTTAAAAAACCCACTTTTATTTATTTATTTATTTATTTATTTTTCAAATTTTAATATCTTTCAAACCGTTAATCGTTAAGCGAGAAAAATATATCGTTACGACGAGCATTTAATTATCTTTTTATAAATAGGCACTTTGATATATTTTCGACAAATTTTTTTTTCCATTTTTTTCACTTTTTTTCGTTACCGAAAAAAAACACATGTAATATTACATATCACATGTGATATCATATGTAATATCACATGTGATATTAGTGTAATATCATATGTAATATGTAATATCAAATGTGATATATAAAATTTGATTTTTTCGGTAACGAAAAAAAATATGAAAAAATTGAATTTTTTTTTTTTGTCGAAAGTATATCAAAGTGTCCGTCTATAGAAAGATAATTAAATGCTCGTCGTGATGGTGTAATTATTTTCGCTTAACGATTAACGGTTTAAGAGATATTTTTTTAGATGAATGGAGGAGATAAGTCCCTTGGTATGTAGGAAAAGTTTGTTATGTAAAATAACTCTCCTCTAAATTTATAGTGATTGCGTGATAAAAGTCTACGAGTTAGAAAAAAAAATGATGAAAGTGTAATAATTAAATATTATTTAAAATAATAATTTAATTGAAAATGTTGCTACTATTTTTAATCAACAGTATAATAATCTATTAACATTTCTGAACTTTAAATCATTTTAAGTTACACCTTTTTATTTTTATTTTTTATAACTACTAGAGATAAAAGCCTTGATCAAATGAAGATTTCATTTCATTCCAAATTGGCAACGTCTTACAACCAATAGGAACAAATTGATATGATGGTTTTTATTATAGTTTTGGATGTATGACTTTATGTGACGAGCATATGTGCACGTAGACGTAAGCGCATGTATGTGTGAGCTAGTGGCATTTGATGAACTTACCGTCTCTATGGTATTTAGCTTACCATTCGTATAACGGTGATGCGTACCTTTTTGATAGACAAAGCCTATGCCTTCATCTTACAGCTAATTCTATACTAAGGACTCAAGTGCTTCCGTAAAGTTAAGTCGTTGATGAAGACAAAGGCTACCATAAAGGAATCCGCAAACCTTCAACCAAAACACTCATATAGTCTAACCACTGTCAAGTTCGAAGCCTCACCTCTAACACAGTTCGAAGCCTACCTCTGTCACGGTTGCAAAGGTTTGAAGCATAACCTCCATCAAGGTTCGAAGGCTAACATCCGTCACAGGTCAAAGCCTCTATACCCATGTTCTGGTAGTTAACAAAAGTGGGTATGCTCTAGAGCTGGTGAACCAAATACGTGGCTTTGTAAATGCCATGATCTCTATCATTGCCATGATCTATGTAACTACCATGACATTTGTAACTGCTTCCACATCTCTGCCATGATATCTATAATTACCATTATCTAGGTATATCTATAACTACCATTATCTAGGTAGGGAAGTTGTTTACGTAAGGTACGATTGGGGATTGGTCAATCGATTGGTTTCCCACGTTCTGTAAGGACCCCAAAGTGTGACCGGAGTCACGAGTTGGGGTAACACTCACCGGTCAACTGAGTTTTGGTGTGTATATTTTCGTGAGAGAATAGTAGCTTAGCTTGATTTGGCTTAGGGATTGGGCCATCTCAAGGAAATGGCTTAGCATTTATAGGGAGGTACTTAGGGTTATGGGCAACCCGTAAAGGCGATTCAATGGCCCATGATGACCCATGTGTTGCCCGTCAAGGGAATGGACAAGGATGACACGTGGTGTATCACCGTTGGCTGAGCCGGGTGCATGGAGGGATCCATGCATGGATGTAGCACTACCTCTCCACGAATGGGTAACAAAACGTAGTGTTCGTTCTAACGACCCTGGCTTGGTTTCCAACCTTTCTCAAAATCCGATGTTTTTATTCAAATTATTACGTCATTTAACTATTTTATTTAGTAAATACTTTACGAGTTTCATTTTTGTTTTTCAATTACCTAACGACAATAATTCCCGGAATCAAAACTACACTCTAAACACTAGATATGAAAAACATTTAGTTCTCTTAAATCCACCTCATCATTTCCCCCTCCTCTCTCTTATTTGGATGTGTAAAGGAAAGGATCATGAAGACTTATTAGTCTTGGTGATAATGACGAACACCATTAAACTAATAAACAACACACCCTTAGTCCTTATGTTACCTAAATAAAGATCTCTTACACACTAATGAGTCACCCCATGACTCACTAGGACACATGGGAGGTCTTGGGTTCAATCTTGCCTAGGATCATTACACATGATCATACTTAGCTAGGAAGAAAGATGACTAACCTTCCTTATCACCTCATTTGACTAATCTTGCACCTCCTTTGAATTTCCAAGGCCTATATAAGACCCATTTGGTCTTTGTTGTTTCCGTCCCATATAGCTCACACAAACACACTCTCCTTTGCTAATTTACTTCAACAAATATTCAAGAATTGAGGTCCTTCTAAAGCTACAACAACTACTTGCACAATATTTAGTGATATTCTTAACTTTAAAGGCACTTAAGTAGCTAAAGACTAGCACAATTCATAAGAGAAGAAGAGGTGTTCTAGGGTGAAGTTTGTTCCAAGTATTGTCCGTGTTCTTATTCTCCTTCCAAAACCAACCTTTGTAAGCTCTAGCCTATGCTCATCACTCATTATATTTCATTCACATGCTATGCTATATATAGTTTTTATATTGGAATCATGATGTACAAATTCATAAAACAAATTAAAACTTATATGTCATCTTATGTTATCAATTATAAGCAAACAAGTGAAAACTAGTGACTTTTATGCTATGAAAAACGACCAAACTAAATACCCATGACCGTGGGTAATTACTTACTGTTAAAGAGGACTTTACAAGGAAAATGTAATAATTTGAATCACCCAAAATGGATACACGAGTCAAAAGTTATGACCAAAAGAAGTTTACAAAACCAAAACACTGAAACTGCAAAAAACCTACTGAATACGAACTAAGATAATTTTTCGAGGCACTTCCGATGCAATTCATCAAAAAGTTAAAACACAGAAGTTGTCCGAACGACGTTTTCTTCAAAATCTCAAGAGCGCAGGCCCGGAAAACGAAAAACGAAGGCTATTTTTGTCAAAACCTTAACAACCTTCATATAGCCGCACGACTATATACTTAACCACGCGACTTAAGTAAACCAAACGGCCTAAAGGCCAGCCACGGGTAAGGCTAAGGCTGAGGTATCAAGGCCTTGGAAGCCGAGACCAAACCCACGGCAAGGCCACGGCTAAGGCCTCAAGGTTGTCTAAGCCGAAAAATTAGCAAAAGCCTTAGCCTTGGCAAACCAAAACAAATACGAACGATTTCACAAAAGGAACTTTTCCCGACTTCAAAAGCTCATGAAATTTACCACATTCATCATATAAATATAAATATCATTTTTCTCAAACAAAATCACATACCTAAACCTTCAGAATAGTGTCTTTCACATGTGAAAACTAGTTTTTCACATGTGAAACAATAATCCTAACCTATAAGTTTTCACAAGTGAAACAATAATCCTAACCTATAAGTTTTTAGAAGTGAAACAATAATCCTAACTTATAAGTTTTCACAAGTGAAAACATATTCATAACTTATAAACCTTGTAAGTTTTCACATATGAAACTATACTCATAAACTTATAAATCCTTATAAACTTCATGTTTTACATATTGAGCACTACAAAACTAGGGAGCTTCACGTGAGGGGTTTTTTCATTTGGGTAAACTTATCGAAGAGTTGTTGGATTTATGAATTAAAGTGTCCTAGCTCCACGAACGTTAACTACATGACCTCTGAATTATGATGGCCTGAATGGTAGTATGAGATATATAAACTAAAAATGTTTCATAAACCGTTTTCTATAAAACGACGTACATAAACTAAAGCATCATGATCAATATAAATGACATTTATAGACAAGTTTATGTTTTTGGATCACTATTCCATAAACTAATACACGATACCATATTATAGGTTGCTCGTAGAGGTTTTCACAACTCGACCATCACATTCACTACTAACTAAACATCAAAAACTCATGGTGAGTTCGTAGCCCCACTTTCTACTGTTTAACTATTTTACAAACCCGTGTAGGGGGATACATGCTATTATTTTCTACTCGAATACAATGCTTTCAATTTTATGCTTATCTGAATATTTTATAACTTTTATTGTCACTAAGTAGTGATTTCCATGTTCAAAGTCCCTATATGATGAACCATTAGTCACTAGATTAGTGAGCGTGAATATTGTGAATAAGCCTATTGGGATTGATGAATCTCATTTGTATTGACCGGTTAGGCAATCAAAGGCACTATATTTGAGATCTAGAGGTATAATGGCAAATTACCTTGGTAGGGCTTCTATGTTACTAATATGCCAATTTTGTTTGTTCGATGTTAACACTTTGTTTGTCATGAGCTTAGTGAAATAATAACTGCTTTGTCAACTATGAATGTGAGACTAATTAACTCGCATTACTAATATTGTGTTCAATGATTTAACTAAACATATGAGTGTCACTCAACCTTTGTGTGACTTTTTAAGCATGTTTATCTCAGGTCCATAAGGTACGAGAATGACACAGAGAAACACATACATTTAGAAGGCTATAAACTTTAAATATCATTCGGAACTTTGTATTATGTAATCCACAAAACTATTGGGACCTCTATATTTGTAAACTCTGATGTTTGAATAAATCAAATGATAAATGTTTTAAAATGAATCAGTTAGAGTTCGTTTTCTATTATTATAACTGTTGTACCATGAAGTAACACCCAGTTTGAATTCCGCCGTGTTCACGAGATTGGGGGTGTTACATGGTCGCTAGGCGTGCTGCTTGCTAAGTGTGTTAGCTAGGCAAGATTTTCCCCAGCGTAGCCTAGGGAAGCTTTTCCCAGTCCTGTCATTGAATCCTAGCCCTAGCGGGCTCGTGTTAGGCCGATTATATAGATATGGGTCTTAGCCAGTTAGGTCGAAGCTCACATACACTATCAAGTCCCCCCCCCAGTCCATTAGAGTATTTGAATAGGGAAATACGAGATGGACTAATGCTAAAGTGATGAGGCATCCTAGATTTCACCCAATATGTTGGGAATTATCCTCACCAGTACAAACAAGATTGAAGACAAAGTCTCAACTGCTAAAGATAACACTAACAGTACAAATGAGACTAATTTTGTCAAGTTTGTGCCTGGAATTAAGTCTAAGACTAAGCCTGAGGTTAAGACAGATGTTAAGGTAGAGGTTCAAAATGCTCCTAAGGTGATTAAACAAGAATATAAAAAACCATTTAGGAATAATGTTAGATATGCAAAGATGTACAGAATAGCACCTAGGGGAAATCAAAGAAATTGGAATAACATGAGGTCTCAACAACTAGGTGGTGATTTTGTTATGCAAAACAAAACATGTTTTGTATGTGGTAGCTTTGACCACTTTGCTGCATAGTATGATAACAAGCCATGGCAAAAGGTGACTTCAAGGGATACAAGGGTATATGGGCATAACCAAGTTAGAGTGAACAACAATTTTGCATATCAAACTCACTCTAATGTTAATATGATACCCAGAGCAGTTATGCTAAAGTCTAGCATTAAACCACTTTCTACTGCTTGACCAAACAGGACTGTGTACCACTATCCAACTGTTTCATGTGCAAGACCATGGATTTCAAATAATAAGAATCAAGCACAAACAGTTAATAAGCCCTTTTTCAAGAATACAGCAAGGCAAAACCAAAAATGGGTGCCTAAGGTTCCAATTGCTAAGCCAACAGTTTCAATTGCTAGGCCAAAAGTTGAAACTGTTAAGCAAAAGCAAGCTGTTAGGGGTAATTTGGGAAATGGTATGAAAACTAAAACACAATGGGCTTGGAGACCAATACAAGGTGACAAAGTATCTATGATTTTAAAGAAACAAACTTTTATTGTTGAAATAGGTAGAATCAAGTCAGTATTGGCTTGAGCTCCAAAAGTTTAGTTGCTTTTGTCATAATATATTGTTAGTCTTATTCTTAATTGATATAATGAAAAATGATTTGTGTATATTTTTGTTGGTTTTAGACTAACATTTGCAGGTAATATAAGATGTTTTAACTTGCATTGCATATGGTGTGCTTTGGAATAGTGTGTTGCTTATCATACAGCAAATGGTTATTGGTTAACCATGTCTCACCCATATAAGAACCAACTAGTCCAAAGCAAACGGCTCTTGGTAAAGACTTAACAAATCCGTTTATGGTTGATAGTTTACCAAAAACTATATGGTTATCAACTCACCATATCTTACAGTGAAGAGTTGGCTAGTCCATAGCAAACGGCTAATGGTAAAGACATATCAAATCCGTTTATAGTTGATAGTTTGCTAAAAACTATGTTTGAGCAGTCTATTTTACTCATTTTATGTTTCTACTGCTCTTTGAAATTTTTTGAAAAAGTTGTACTCCTAGTTCAAAGTTAGTACTGATAGTGTAAAGTTTGTATTGATGATCTAGCCGTTACAACTGTTGTGTCAGTAACAGATTTTTAATTCTAGCCGTTGGGTAACACCGTTTAGTTACCATACTTATAGGGTTAATCTAACAAGAGAAATTATCTTCTTTCTAATATTTCACATTATTTACTTTCCAAAAGATTATTATCTCTTGCGCAAGTTTCTCAAACCCTAACATTATCTTTATAAAATCCCAATAGGCTTCATAATCTCTCAATTCACTTAAATTCAACCATCATTCTCTTATTCACATCATCTAATATGGGTGAATTACGTTTTGCTGATCAACATAATGTCACACCCCCAAAATACCTGAATGGCAGCGGAATGGAATACCTGGGGCGTGACTGTCCATAGCATCACAGTTACAATTATATTGAACGACCTAAAGTGTCGTTTAGAAAATACATCGTTTGATCATTAAAACATTCAGAGTTTACAAAACATAGGTCCCAAAAGGTGTTGCAAGTTTATGAAAAACAAGTCATACTAGATCAAACGTTTACATAAGTGCATGAAATAGATGTGAGACGCGTCGACTCCGCGACTCCATGAAGGTCCAAATGCATGACACATGAGTTACCTTAATTTTCTGAAAATACATTGCTAAAAATGGTCAACAATAATGTTGGTGAGAAATCATAGGTTTATAACTTAACTCGTATGTACAATAGCCACAAGTATAAAGTGAGGTGACAAGATGTCAAAATAATGCTACATTTTCTCTTAAGCTCATGACCCCGAAGCTAGACATAATTCGAATTGGCCCCAACTGAGTGATTATCAGGCACTCAAACATGATTAAAATGAAATGCATCCGTTCCCTGTTGGAGCTACGAATCACAGACGGGGGAGTCACCCCCAATAGATCTATTCACTCACTCTCGCTCACTTGCAATTAACGGTCCATGATAATAAAAAAGGGGACTTAACATGGTAATTAGGCAACTAAAGAAATGTATGGAATTGGATACTTTGGCATGTACAAAAATAATTGATGCAATGTATTCTCTCCCATGGGATTTGAAATCAAAATATTGAATTGAAAACGGGGCTATGAAAACTCACCTGAAGTGATGATACAATGATGGTAAAATGATCGGGACAACAAGGCGCGAACACTAGCCGTAACCTAATATGAATGAATATGATCTACTTTAGATCATGAGATGAGGTAATGAATGCACATGCACATGATGCCTATACCACTCGTAACTTGGAAATAATAGTTATCGTTAAAGTATAATATGCTTTCCATAACTTGAGAAAAATGTATGTCTAACTAGACTTGCAAAACTAGTTGTAATATATTATACATAAAGTGTTATTGTTCAACTCATCGCTTTAAAAACCTTGAAATGATATATAATAGTGTAGGACCGTAGAACAACCTTAATCACTAAAGAATGAAGTCTAAATCTAGAGAGAGAAAGTAAGTAGAGAGAGAGAGAGAGTGGGTGGGAACTCTAGTGTGTGAAATGAAGAGACACTTTTATTACCAAGAGAACCAACCTCAAAATGAGGTATTACAAGAGTATTTATACTAGTAGTCTAGGGCTTCACATATCTTTGACTTTATTACATAACTAGCCCTTATACTCTATAAAATCATGAAAACTAAACATAAACTTCATCATAATGATATTCTAAAGCAACCTATTACATAATATTAATGACCGACACTTTTTATAAATAAAATTCGATCCTAACAATCTCCCCCTAAGTGTTGGTCATTGAAGGTTGCGCAACGTCATCATATTTATCTTTAAACTTTAACATTCATAGCTCTTGACGTCTTTAAGAATCACTAGATGAATCATAGTTCCAGTTCATCATGCTTCATTGTTGTTGAAGTGATCCAATGATGTCATCTGCCTTTCGTCACTTCTGTGTTTGTGGTGGTTGTCTGCCATTCCAACATGCTCATACGTCTTAAGTCTTTGTCATACATACATTTGTTATTCCCGTTCTTTCACTTTGATCTTTGTCACTTTACTTTGTAGATTCTTCTTTTTGGCGTAGAATCTTTCTTTGACTGTTGCTATCCTTTGATCTTTGTGAGAACTTTCCTTTGACTTTGTGATGCATGTATGAGCATGTGGAATCCATTGCCATGGAGATGATGTATAGCTGCAGGTAAACAGTTTGCAATAAATCAACCGGTACTTACAGATAAGGAATTAGAAATCGTCAACAACATAGTGTAAAGACTCCTTCTAACCCTTACCATGGCCGTTCCCATTTCGGATACTCCCGAGGGAGCTTACAAGAGCTACTAAGTAGCTCAACGAATGGGTGAGTCACTGGGGATCACTCCATGACTGTAGAACGTTTGAAACCACCGCGAACACTAAGCGTAACCCATAAAGAATTACCTAAGTGACCTGCTGTCAGGGCTGCTTGATGTTGACCCTGGCAGGAATTTCCATTCAATCATTGAGAAAATACATAAGTAATTCCTCTCATAAACATTCTCGGCAGATTGCTAAGATCTGCGTAGGACTCTTAAGTTTACATCTGGTGTCCTTAATGATGAACAACCAGTGTAGAGATATCATGTGTTCCTATGAGATCTTTTGATGAATCTCGGGGCTCTAGACTCGATAAGTGCACATTTGGTTTCCTATGCGGAGATTAGGGAGAGGTCTCCTGTTTCAATATCAACCATCTCTAAGATACAGGTCGATAGATTACACCGGTTCCCCGTGAGAATGAAACAAGCTCTTTTAAGAGAACTTGAGTGGCTAGAAGGTTAAGTGCAGTGCGTCACTGGGTCCATGACGTCTTTATCTGTAATACCGGTGTCACCTTAGCAACAACCAGTAGCATACGAATTGAACCCGGTGTCTGCCCTAAGGTTAAACATATGGAGGGCTATTTCTTTTCACCCTTTTTCATAACTTTTCTTTTTAATTCTTCAACCCCTTCTTTCTCCTTTCTCATTTTCTCCTTTTTTCAATCATACCTAAGGACTTCTAATTCTACTCTATTGGAATTGTCCTTGGGTAGATCCCTCCGGCTCTGGCAGATCATTAGACATAAACCTAACCATAATCACCTTATTACTCCATGATTATCCTAGATTTATTGATCACATGCCATAAAACCTTTTGTGAAAATCTCTCAAAGTTTTTATGATTATGAAACATATTTGTTGACACTATGAGAGTTTTGGTTTCTTTTGAAGGACTCCCCCTTCACATGTGCTCATGTAAATTATAAGAAATTTGCACATACGGGAGGAGTTTGCACTTTTTGAATTGATCCACTTTCAGTGAACATTACCGATTCGAGACACGCTTACATCACTAGTTAGACTAGCTTGAAGTTATTACCCATCCTGGTCAAGTCCAAAGAAAGTCTCTCGAGACGGTACATTCTACTCAGACAAGTCCTATTTGAGACACGCTTACATCACTAGTTGGACTAGCTTGAAATTATTACCCGTCCAGGACAAGTCTTTTCAATTACTGACATTTAAAGCTTCGTAAATTCATTGGTACTTTCTGAGTCGAGCTCTTTTGAGATTCAGTCACAATCTTTAAACATCTTTGATCACATTTTAATCATGTCTTCTCCCCCTCAAAAATAGCATATCGTGATATTTTTGATATCAACTGATTAAGAAAAAGCTTTTTGGAGAGATAGAAAGATTTCATTTTGCATGAATTCAGAACATTTTTGTTTTTGTACTCCCCCTTAATGATAGGTCATTTTAAAAATCAATAAAGGGTTTAGAGGGAGTTATCTTGAGCACTAATTTTGAGAGATTTTGAGAAATCTTTTGAACAATCTTGAAAAAGTGCTCAAGAATTCCGTTTGAAAACGAGTTTTTGTTTGAAGTCTTTTTCGTTTGTTTAGACTCGAACTTTTTGAAAAAGATTTCGTCCTTGAAAATACGAGTCCTTGATTTGAAATAATCATAAGTCATCATTAGAGTCCGGGTTTCATACTGAAGTATACGAAAGCCATAGTGAAGAAACTTTTGAGAAACGACATGTTTTAGAAAAACATTTTAAAGAATTCTCGTTCAAGCATCTGTACATGTCCGTATCATTGTTGAATGACATTTCTAGAAACGTACAGAATATTGATTTATATGAGAGACATGTCGTTTGAAGAATATTTTTGGATTTTTTGATTTTATATTGTTTTTGTATTTTTTGAAAATTTTCTATTTTTGTATTTTGTTTTTGTAGGTTTTTCAAATTTTGTATTTTGTTTTTTCAAAAGTATTTACAGCGAAGCGATTTTGAAAACATTTTTCAAGAAGATTCGAGAAGACGTTCTAGCTCCTCAGGAGTTAGGCTTCGCATGCCAATTCGTCGAACTAAATAGTCAAACCGTTCTTTTGGAAGGGATTTAGTAAATAGATCGGCGAGTTGGTAATCAGTCTTAACGAAAAATAATTCAACAATACCCTCTTGCACGTGTTCTTTGATGAAATGGTAGCGGACTTTGATATGCTTCATCTTAGAGTGATGTACGGGATTGCACGAGATGGCTATGGCACTTTTTGAGTCACAATACATAGGTATTCTTTCAAAAGTAAAGCCATAATCTGTGAGCTGTGTCCTCAACCAAAGAACTTGGGCACAACACGCAGATAGAGACACATACTCGGCTTCGGCGGTTGATAGCGCAGTACAATCCTGTTTCTTTGACGACCAGCTTACAAGTTTTTCACCTAAAAATTGTGCTCCACCTGATGTACTCTTTGCTGTAACTTGATCACCGGCATGGTCTGCATCTGAAAATGCTGTTAGATTAAACCCTGAATCATTCGGATACCAAAGTCCCATGTTAATGGTGCTTCGTAGGTACCGAAAGATCCGTTTAACCTCTTTGAGGTGAAGTTCGGTAGGCTTTGCCTGAAACCGTGCCAATAAATAAACAGCAAATTGAATATCAGGTTGACTAGCAGTTAGGTACATGAGAGAACCGATCATGCTCCGATATTTCTTCGGATCGATGGGTTTTCCAAACAAATCAGCACCTATTTTTGGTGAAGTGACCATTGGTGTACCAACAGAATCACAGTTTTCCATTCCATGTTTTTTCAAAATCTCTATTGTATATTTAGCTTGATTGATAAAAATACCACGAGGGGATTGATGTATTTGTAAACCAAGAAAGAATTTTAGTTCCCCCATCATGGACATTTCAAATTTGCTTTTCATGAGATTTTCAAAATGTTTTGAATGGTTAGGATTGGTTGATCCAAAAATAATGTCGTCCACGTAAATTTGAACGATCAAAATGTCATCTTTGAAGTTTTTGATAAACAAGGTGTCATCAACCATTCCTTTGGTGAAATTGTTTTTGAGCAAGAAAGATGATAGTTCGTCATACCACGCTCTTGGAGCTTGTTTTAAACCATAAATGGCTTTCTTAAGCTTGTAGACGTAGTCTAGATGATCTTTGTCGATGAATCCCTCTGGCTGACGCATATACACTTCTTCTTTCAGAGTTCCATTCAAGAAAGCTGTCTTAATGTCCATCTGATAGACTATGATGTTTTTGTGAGCTGCATAGGCTAAGAAAATCCGGACTGCTTCAAGTCTAGCTACAGGCGCGAATGATTCTTCGAAATCTATCCCTTCTTCTTGTGGATATCCTTTAGCCACGAGACGAGCTTTGTTACGAATTACAGTCATTTCCTCATCCAGTTTGTTCTTCCACAACCACTTGAGATCAAGAATACGTTTATCAAGTGGTCGTTCAACAAGTTCCCAACTATCATGTAACTGGTATTGAAGAATTTCCTCCTGCATCGCTTCAATCCAAGGGTTTTCTGCCATTGCTTCCCGAATTTTCTTTGGTTCTTTGAGGCTTATTGAGCAAATGTAAATGCATAATTCGAGATCGGTGGCAAGTTGTCCCCTCGTCTGAACTGGCTTCGAAGGTTCACCAATAACATGTTCAATTGGATGGTCTTTTGTCCATTTGAGTGTAGAAGGGTACCTTGGGTTAAACATATGTGTGTTATATGGTTCTTGTAACCTTGAAGAAGATTCAGCAAAGTCTGTTGCAAACGGGTTTTCAAATACTTCTTCTTCTTCTAATTCAACATCGTTTGAATTATTTGTTGGTTCTTCTTGAAAATGTGTGTTTTGATTTTGCTCATCAACTCTTGGTAGAACAATTTCAATAACTGGAGTTGCTGGAGTAGATGTTGATGATGTTGAGGGAGTTGGTGCATCAACTTCGACTGTAGTAGATGCATCTTGTGGTGGTGGTTGATGGTTTTGAGCGGGTGCAGCGGAATGTTGTTGAGATGCATTTGTCGAAGTTCCACCATAGTATTCATCAAACATTAACTTGAAGAAATTTTTCAGTTCTTGTTCTGAAGGTTTATCCGTGTTTGTTGAATGAGCTCCTTGAGACACGAGTCCTGAACTGATGTGTCCAGAAGTCTGCATGTTTGGTGCGGGTCCTAATCCATTATGATTAGAAGCCATCGGATTAAGCGCGGGTTCTAGAGCGAGTCTCTCAGAAACCATTTGTGAAATCTCATAAAACTTCACATTCATCGTCTCCATTATCCTTTTTGTTCTTCTATTATACACCATAAATGCCCTCGAGTTTTCTGAATATCCAATGAAGATTCTAATATCACCCTTAGCTTTCAACTTTCCTAGATCTTCTCTGTCGTTTTTCAGATAGCACAAAGCGCCAAACACGTGAAGGTAAGAGAGGTCAGGTTTCCAGTTGTTCACTAGCTCATATGGGGTTTTATTGAATCTTGGATGGATTAGGGATCGATTTTGAGTAAAACAAGCAGTGGCAACAGCATCAGCCCATAAGAATAGTGGTGCACTAAAATATATCAGCATAGTGCGAGCAGCTTCCACAAGTGTTCGATTTCTTCTTTCAACTACCCCATTCTGCTGTGGAGTTCTAACAACTGATGTTTGATGTGTAATTCCAACATCTTCAAGGTAAGTTCTTAACTCCTGGTTTGTAAATTCTGTGCCATTGTCTGTTCTTATAATCCTTACTGGAGCTTGAAGTAGAACTTGAATACGCTTCAGAAAGGTGATGATGATGCCTGGTGCTTCGTCTTTTGATCTCAAGAACTTAACCCAAGTATATCTTGAATAATCATCAACAATAACAAGAATATACTTCTTCCCATTAATGCTTTCAACTCTCATTGAGCCACATATGTCCATGTGTAACATATGTAACCTTGCTTCCGAACTAGGTACGGTTTTGGGTTTATATGATGCTCTTTTACTTTTTCCTTGTTCGCATGATGGACATAGGTGTTCCTTGGTGTATTTGAATTTAGGAAGTCCAGTGACGATGTTGTCTTTGGCTAACTTGTTGATGGTGTCGAAATTGAGATGGGATAATCTTATATGCCATAGCCAGGAGTTTGTATCGGTTGCCCTTGTCATAAGACAAATTGGTGATGTAGAAGCCATTTGGTTGATGTCGATAGCATACAAGTTTTTGCCACGATTACCAGTTAAGAGATCATCACCAACCAAATTTCTAATAAAAACCGTGTTTCTCCTGAATGCAACTTCTAAATCTGCATCACAAAACAGCCCAACTGAAAACAAATTGTGTCCCAACCTTTCGACGTAGTAAACTCGAGTAATCAAAAAATTCCCAAACTGAAGATCTCCAAAACCCAGAATTGCTGCTACATGATCATTTCCAAAGCGTACAGTTCCCATGAATTTCCAGACGAAATTGATCAGCAGCTTTAAATTCCCGATCATGTGCTTGGAGCAACCCGAGTCGACGATCCAAAGACATATTTCGATAACCTGCAAAGAATAGACGATTTTGTATTTGGAAACCGTTTTGAATTTGGTTCCATTGGGTTAGGGGTAAAATCCATATCACACTCATAAAATGTTTCTACATGCTCAATTTGAACAACTTTCAATTTTCCATCCTGGAGAATGAATTCTCTACCCGTTGGTTTCCATACACAATACTTAAGATAGTTCCTAGGCATTCGGCTACTAGTGGTAGACCTAAAGCGTGCAACTAATCTTTCAATAGATCTCGATCTAGCACAAGTTCCTTTTGGAACGTTCTTCTGTTCAGGCGTAACATTCACATTCTTAGAAACACATTCATCATGAACATAATTAATTAAACATTTCTTGCATATCAAACAAACAGAGTCATTACATGCATTAGAACCAGTACTCTCGACATTACATTCAGATGAAACATGTCTCTTATTACAAAGCGATAAATTCCTAGGGTGTTCTTCTACTTCTTCAACTTTATTCTTGCAACTACTCTTAGAGGCAGGCGAGACTCTATTGTTCCTTGTATTGCTCCTAGGCTCTAGTCTGCTGCTCCTAGAGGTGCTTTCTAATCCTGTAGAAGGTGAGGCACACGCGTTAGGATTTATATTGTTGTCCTTTTTAGCATCACTAGACTCTTTAGAATTATCCTTTTTGCATGCATTTGTCTTAGATGTTGAGGCAGATGCAATAGTGGGACTAATCCTATAAACGCCAGGTGCTATCACTTTTGATGTTTCGACAACCGCTTTTCCTTTATCAACAATCTTTTCATTTTCACTTTGCTTGGGCAAGGGTATTGGAGTGACTGGTTTTGTCAAATCCTTTTTCTCATCGACTTTTGGAGCAAACCGTGAAATGGACATTTTTGGTTTTTGAACCGTGTTTGAAACATTTGGTTTCTCCGAAGTCGATGGTTTTGCAAACTTAGTATCCTCACCCTTCCCTTTTTGACTTTCAAGCTAAGCCCTCAAAAGATCATTTTGCTCTTTCATGTTCTTTAATTCACGCTCATACGACAGTTTGTCATATTTGCATTCTTCACTTTTTCGATCAAGTTGTTTAAAATATGACACATTTTCTTTTTCAAGCTTTATAAGAGCATTTTCATATTTTGAAACAAATTCGGAGGTCTCAGCTCTCAGTCTTTCATCGTCTTGAACATAATATGTTTGTAAAATGATGGACATAATATCAGTAGACAGAACTGCTTCGAAGAGATAATCATTTAAGTTTTCCAAAACATTGATTTGCTCAAAAGATTCATTAGCCTTCTTTATCAGGGATTTTTGATCCTTGACAAAGTCAGCTGTTTCTTTAAAAAATGCTTGTTCAAAATGAATTACTCGAGCATGGATGTTATTAATTTGAGGAGCAAATTCACTTTCAAGAATCTTTTTATGCTGTAAATGAACCGTGGAATTCCAATTGATCTCATTTAGTCTCGTTTTAGACTCTAAAGTCGTTTTAAGTTGCCCAAGTCTGGTTTTAAGATCGTCAAGATATCCCCTTGCATCACTTTTGTTAAAAGTGTTGTTTGAGGACATCTGTTCCATGTTTGAAAGCGATTTGGAAGCAACTACCTTTTTTGAAACTATTTTTGAGAATGGTTGTTTTATTGAAAACACTGATGGTTCTTTTTGAGGAACAAAAGTAATACCAGAAAGTTTTTTCAATTTGTTGTAATCAATCGGTTTCAAATCCTTTTGTTTCATTTTAGTAATGCTCTCTTCGACAAGTTCCATCGTTTGCACAGAATCCCGAACAACGGGAGGATCATGTTTGGTGTAAATAACATTACCATTATACAAAACATTCTGTTCTTCCTGAGCTTTCTTGAGATTACAAGGATTGTTGTTACCAAGAGCCATTTTGTGTTTCGTATGGTAAATCGGATTAGTTTGATTTGAAATCATTTTCATTGTTTGACTTGACTGACCCGACTTAACTACTAATTCTTCTAGATGTGCAATCTTGTGTTCAGAATCTATGATTTCATCCAAAATTTTATCTTCTTTATTTGCAAAGTCCTTTTTCAACTCATCCCGTTCTTTTTCAAGATTGGTATAAGCTGATTTTTGTTTTGAAAGTTGGTTTGTTAACTCAGTAATTTCTTGTTTTAAAGAGTTAATGGTTTTTATTGAACTTTGATGAGGCAAAAAATGAACCACTTTTAGGGGGTCATTTAAGCCCGGAATTGAATTTATTTGATCAAATATTACCCTAAATCGTTCCTTTTGTGATTTTAGGTACTTTGGGAGTGAAATCTGGAAAAGGAAGCAATTCGGACGTTTTTGGAGCATAAAAGTGAAGAAAACGCCAAAGACTTAATTTTCCATGCTGGAACAGTGTATGACGGCGTCAAGAGGACTTTCATGACGGCGTCAAGAGTAAAAACCATGACGACCCAGTACAAACATGAAGGCGTCACAAGTAGAGCGTCAAGAGTTAAATGTGTGACGGCCTGCAAAAGTGGACTACATGACGGCGTCAGATGTAGATCTAGGCAGTCCGAGGATTTATTTGGCGGCGAGATGACGGCGTCACCCATTTGTTCTTGACGCTATCACCTCCTATTATCTATATATAGTTTTATAATTTTCATTCATTAAAAGGGACTTGTGTGGAGAAACCCTAGGGCCGAACCTTGTACGAATTTTACAGCTTTTCAAGGGTTTTCAACCCTTGAATCCTTACATGTGCTATTGAGATAAGTATTTTCTTAATTCAATCAATATGTCTATGTGTTGGTTGTCTATATCTTGTGCTTGTCTTGATTTCAACATGCTAGGCTAACTCTATCTTGTGTTTGCTTAGATCTAACGAAACCTAGATGTTGATTATGTGTTGATTACTTGTTTATGGTTGTATTGGATGAATGATTTCAATGTTAGGGTTAAGAAAACTGGCAGATCTCCATTGTGTAACATGCTTGAACATCTTAGGAAACATGAACCGATGTGTACTAGGTTTTATTGGTTGTATTTAATGCATGAGTAAATTCTAATGATCCCATGTTAGGAGCTTCTTGCAGGCTCGACATAGGAGTGAAGTAGGCACTCATAGGATTGGAGAAGTAAGTACGCCACCCCATGATTGGTATTAAGGAATACAATCCGTCATCCACGCAACTATAACAAGTAATTAACGTGTAAAAGATATCTAGGGGGTAGTGAAATCTAAGTAAACACATTTGTCCCACATATTGCTCACAACTTTAGTTTAATATAGTTTTATTTTCATTTTAGTATTTTATTTTGATTGCATCTTAGTATTGGGTTAGTTGACTAGCAACTAATTCCGCCCAAATCCTTCAAACCCGAGATTTTAATTTGCTTTCATAAAAATATAAAAATACAAAATGAATCACCCATCATCTCTAGATCTAGTATTTAGATTTTCTAATCCTAGCGACACTATTCCTAGCTGAACGATCAATCCCCAGGTACTTGTCATTATACTATACTACATCGATCAGGTACACTGCCTGGTGGGGGTTGTAAGCTTCTCAAGATCCCTTGAGAGGTAAATCCTGGTGCAATCCCTACGCATCAAACTTATTTCAAGAGTATCAAATTTGTTTTCCCATTCCCTATCTTTAACAGGTAACTTCTTATAACCAATTTCAAGTTCTGACTCGCGTTCTTTATGAATTTGAAAACTTTTTGAACTTTCCTTGTATCTCTCAAGCTCAGTGGTCAATTTCTCATTGGCAGCCTTAACTTCGCGATTGACCTTTTTAACTTTCTCAATCTCAATACCACAATTATTTAATAATGATTCAAATAAAGCGCGTGTTTCCTCATCATTCTCAGCATGTGGTGAAATGAAGCCTCCATTATGATTCACATCTGGAGTTGCTGAAGGAGTATTGCTACTACTTGGCGTGTCCAGGTATGTATCATAAGTGGGTGCTAGCTTCTCAGAATGCTGTTCCTCATAAGGAGACATATCAAATATATCATTGTTATGACATGTGTTGAAATTTGATACCTCAGATGGTGCACTGGTGTCATAAACAGGAAGTGTGTCAGAATCTGTGTCATACTTAGCTTCCTGAAGATTCGCCATGAATATGCAGTTCGCATTGATATCCTCTCTGTCTTCCATTTCATCCATAAGAGCCACAAAATCATGTTCCTCTCCATTCAACTGAAACCCTGCCTTTTCCTTTTGTGCCAACAGCACTGCTTTCTACAAATACTCTAGATCTTTTTTGTTCGGCTTAGTAGGACAGTTCCTTGCCATATGACCTACACCTTGGCAGTTGAAACACTTTACCGGATTACCCTGATTCACATTTCCATAATTCCCAACAACTGGAGCTGCCACATTCCTATTCTGATTACCCATTGCCTGATTGCCAACATTCTGACCCCTCTGATTTCCAACAAACTGACCCATCTGATTTCCTGCATACTGACTGTACTGATTCCCTGCATACTGACCCAACTGATTCTGCATATTCTGATTACCCATGTGAAATTCAGTAGCATATCCCTGCTGATTCCCTATAACTCCAACCATTTGGCCTCCATTGCCCATATTGAAACTCGGCTGAGCAATCTGCTTGTTGCGAGTGTTCAATGAAATCCTTTGGTTGTTGTTAGTTGGTGTAGAATAGCGTCCTTGGAATGCCTTTGTCAGAAAAGCAAACGCTTGTGTCAAGGCTGCAGTAGCTTCATCATTGTTAGTGAATTCTGGTTCTTGGAATTGTGGGTATTGCTATTGTGGAATAACATGTTGTTGCTGTTGTGGGTAGAATTGTTGTTGGTAGATAGGTGTTGGTTGTTGAATGTAGGATGGTTGCATGTAGTTGTGAGTGGAAGATGATGATGGTTATTGTGTGTTCACTGGTAAAGGTGTTGGTGTATTAGCCATTAATGCTAGAGGATCATGCTTTTTAGTTACTAATTCAGTCCTTACTTCATTAGCTTCATCTTGATTTTGCTTCAAGAAGTAGTACAACTGATCATAAGTCACTTCATGCAAATTGTTTGTCTGATAAACCATAGTGACGTATCTTCCCCATTCTGGTTGCAACTCATTCAGAAAATTGGTGTTGTTAGCAATATTTGTCTGACTAAGGTTGTGTCTTGATAAATCATTCATGATCTTACAGAACCTGTTGTAGTACGACTATATGGATTCACCAGAAATTGAAGTAAACTTGAGAAGTTCCTTAAGCAATTGTGTTTCCATTTCCTGTTTCCCGATGTCTGTCCCATACATTAACCTCTTGACTCTTTACCAGACTGCATGAGCACTTACTTCACTATCAACAGTAGCATAAATGGTTTCAGGTAAACCAAGAACGACGTAATGAAATGCCTGATCATCAACTGCAATCTGTTGTCTGTCTTGCTCAGTGTACTCAGTCTCATTCTGATCTCTGTAGAATGGATGTATTGGGGTGGATTCCATTTGGATCTCCAGGGTCTAGTACTTGTATTGGTTTGAAGGGTCCATCCACAATGGATTTGATAAGAAGTTTTCCATTTGTTTTGCTCTTAAGATAGCGCATCATACGACTAGCCCATTGTGAGTATCCACCCTTTGATAGCATGGGAGGTCGGTTTTCGGCACCGGCAGCATGAATATCTTGTTGTGTTGCCATGATTTGGATTCAAAGTGAAACGTTGTTCTGAGGATCTTTTGAAAGATAACAAAGGTTGTCATGGAAGATTAGATGTTTTGGTGAAAATTTGGTCCAGAAACTTAAAACCTCGATAACTTCCATTTGGAGAGGATTTGGGCTTCGAAAGTGGGATTGAATAATCTTTAGCGTGTTGTTCTCCTTTGTTTCATGGTCGTTTTGACAGGTGTTTCACTGAAAACGGAGGTACGGTTCAAAAGTTATAGCCGTTTGAAGTTTGGTCCTTACTCGGGGGTTTTAACTTGAAGAAATTGCTTACTCAGAGTGTTAACTTGCAGGATCCTTACACGCTAGAACCTATCTAACTCGCTAGAACATGTAACTCGCAGAAACAAGTATAACTCGCAAGACTGTCTAACTCGCAGGAATCCTTAACTCGCAGAAAATTAGGTAACTCGCAGAAACTTGTTTAACTCGCTAAGAATTTCTAACTCGCAGGAATTAGTTAACTCACAGAGACAAGTATAACTCGCAAGACTTGATAATTTCTTAACTCGAAAAAGTCTTAACTCGATAAAGAAATGTGCAACGAAGTATAGTTCCCCCTTACTCGATAAAATCAAGAAACCTTACTCGATAAACGATAATGGTTGTTAGCTAACTCGCTAACTGGCTAACTCGCCAAATAGAAAGACCTAACTCGCTAACTAATGAATGGCTAACTTGCCAAATCCTAACTCGCTAAAACACGAATGAACAGTAACTGATCCATAAAAAACGCTTCGAAACCAAGTTTTTTCGACCAAATCGAACCTAAAACAACCTATATTATCCCTAGGCGATTGATACCACTTGTAGGACTGTAGAACAACCTTAATCACTAAAGAATGAAGCTTAAATCTAGAGAGAGAAAGTAAGCAGAGAGAGAGAGTGGGTGGGAACTCTAGTGTGTGAAATGAATAGACACTTTTATTACCAAAACCAACCTCAAAATGAGGTATTACAAGAGTATTTATACTAGTAGTCTAGGGCTTCATATATCTTTGACTTTATTACATAACTAGCCCTTAGACTTTATAAAATAATGAAAACTAAACATAAACTTCATCATAATGATATTCTAAAGCCACCTATTACATAATATTAATGACCGACACTTTTTATAAATAAAATTTGATCCTAACAAATAGTCGTGTAAATAAACTTTTGGTCATACGTGCTTCAATGAGTAAGAAATGTGGCTCTTCAATGTTGTTACTAGAAAATATAGTTTTTAGTACGTTAGAATATTATTTCTAATAGAGGTTGTAAAAAATAATAGAGTTTGTCGGTTTTGAAACGTGTATATCTTTGTCGTTATAAGCTCATTTTCCTTGTTCTTTATATCCACGGTTTCGTATTAACATATAATAATATATTTTTGATAATTCGGCTCCTCTAGGTTACGTCTAATGCCTCGTTTTGTCCGTCGAAAGTCGTCTAACAGCTAGAATATTTTCAGAATATAGTTTTCGTAGTTAAACTTGTAAAAATCATATCTCCTTCGTTATAAGCTTGTTTTTATTCGTTCTTTCGCCCACGACTTCATTTTTGAAATTATTTTCTAAATCTTCGGTCAAAAATTACCCCTAAGTCCCTGATTTTTTTGTAAAAATCATTCTCCTTCGTTATAGGTTTGTAGATAAGTTTTAAACTCATTTCTAGTGTTCCAAATTTGTTTCAAATCCAACCAACTCACTTTCAATCACCACCAAACTAATCTATTCCTACCATACACCTTCCTAGGGTGTCATGGGTTCCTAAACATCATCCACCAAGTTAATCTAGCAATGGTTTACATATTATCAAATTCTAGGGTTTAAAAGATATAAATGTATAAAAGGGAATGGTATAAACTTGCATATGCATGTAATCTTGTATAAAAATCATATGATCATGATAATAACTTGGTAAAATTATGAAAATGAGTTTGACATACTTACTTTGAAAGATTAGTGAGCTTTGGAGATGAAAACCTATAAAACCTTGAGTTTTTCTTTCAAAACCCTAACAAGGAGTACTAAATGAGTTTGTTTATCACTTCATCTTGGAAAATTAATGGTGAATGCTTGCTTCTTGATCCATGGCCGAGCATAAGGAGGAGGAGGAAGAAAAAATGAGTTTTTCTTGTAAAATTATTAGTATGTTTAAAGTCTTGATGTTTTTAATAAATATCTTTGATCTTGGTGGCATAATGGTAATTATTTGATCAATTAGAAGTAACCATGTGTATTAGTAGCTGGGGGGGGGGGGGCACATGGAAGTAAAAAAGAGTGTGTGGGAAGCTTGGGGTTAAAATGTAGATATTATGTCTTTTAGTTTTAGATATTTTGTTATCGGGTACCAAGTTAACTAAAAATAAATCGTGCCGAGTTCAAATAAAATATGACGAAGTTAATCAGGACAAAATGAAGTCATAAAAATGATAAAAATATGTTGGGTACAAGTATTGAGTGTTTGGCTGATTATTGTTTAGTTTCTATGAAAACCGTCGTAATTATATCAAATCTACGATATAAATTAAATAAATTTCCAAAATACCGGGTAAATGAATTTTAAAATCTTTGTGACGTTGTAAGGGGTGTAAAAATATATTCGGACCATTGTGGGGATTTTCAGATGTGTTAGTCACTTTTATTGATCGCGTGTTAACGTTTATTTAAAAATAAACATACGTATAATGTCAAATATACCAAAAATGTTAATTTAAATATCCTACGAGTGGAATAGTATGCAAATGCTATTGTGATGATATGCAGACTATTTCTAGTCCGTATGAAGTGTCCCTACTGATGATGCTTGAATTCGCAGCTAAACCAATCTGGTTATGCGAATTTAAATACTCGTAAACTAAATTTACAATGAAATGAGTGATGCTCGTGAATAATGTTTTCCCTCCGTAATGAATAGTGTTTTGTGAATAGTGAAATTTTTGAACGCTTCTTGGAATCTCAAACTGACTCCAAAAATGATGAATAGTAAAACGATGAATAGTGATTAGTGAATAGTAAATGATGAATAGTAACTTTTCGAGATGAATAATGAAATTTCAACGTCTGAAAAAGGACCTGAAATTACGAGTTGTGACAGTCTTCCCCTCTAAAAGGAACTTCATCCCGAAGTTCAGTTTGTGTTGGTCTCCGGAGTGGTATTGGCGAAAAGATGATGATATATGAGTCGCATCTGGTCCTCTCATACCCTACGTAAACTCGGGATTTCTTCGAGAATTCCAGCGAACTTTTACGATAGGAATTCAACTTCGCTTCAACTGTTCGACCTTACGGTCTTTGATTTCTATTGTTTCTCCTACAAGGTTTCGGTTTGTCATGGGGTTAGATCCCTTCGAAATGGAATTATGAGTGACTCGTCTGAAAGACATTTCTCAAGATTTGAAGAACGTGAAACATGATTAAGTAACTTACTGTTCTCTTAACAAGGCTCAGGTCTGACGGCCACCAGGCCTACTTCGTAAGAAATATTAAATGGCCCAGTGTATATTGGGTTTAACTTCCTGAATTTTTCTGAATGGTATCATGCCTTTCCTAGGCAGAACTTTCAACATGACCCTGCCACCAACTTGAATTTCTAAGGGTTTACAACTTATTGAACTTGTGACTGATTCTTGATTTGTAGAAAATTCCTGGTTATTTCAGAATGCCTACTGGACTAGTGAGTTGGGCTTTTCCAAATTTCGATCCGTCAATGGATGTTGGCACTTCGTCAATAGAGTGCCTCAAATGGTGTAGTCTCTACACTCGCGCGATAACTATGGTTGCAACTGAATTTGATTTATGGTAAATGGTTAGTCCAACCATTTCTAGAATCAATCACTCATGCTCTGAGCATATCTTCCTATGTTTGAATTGTCCTCTCGCTCTGACCATCGGTCTGATGATGATAGGCGATGTTTATATCTAATTGGGTTCCGAAGGACATCTTAAAATGATTGCTAGGAGTCTGAGGTGAATCGATCACCTTTATCAGGAATAATTTAAATGGGTACAATAATTCTTGTGACTAATTCCACAACGTTATACCTTTCGAACAGAGCATTATTTGAAGGAGACAGAATATGGGTAACTGTTTTGATTCCTTGTGTTTTGTTCTAACGGATGTTAAGACATGTGTCTTTCTTTGCCTATTGTGCTTGATCTCCATTACTGACGTTTGTAATTTATTTATGGTGTCCTTCCTAATTTCCTTCATCACATATTCTAATATTCTTTATTATCAAATCACAAAACCCTAAATGCATAAGCGATGTAGTATGGTGATTGGCTTTCAAAAATTTATCCCGCGATTGTAAGTTTTGGTAGTAATCCTTTTCTGAATAAACAAATTTAGAAAATGGAGCAATTGGTTTACTAAGTAATATCTTTCTTGATGATTCAAAATTCAGTAGTTATGAAATGTGAAACTGTTTTCAAACATGTTGTAAATAGGACTGTTTACCAAAGTTTGTTGTTTATATATTTCTCGTTGTACAATGGTTTTGCTAAATATTGACCAAAAAGGATCGTACTCGTTCAAAATAGGAATTTCAGAAATTATTTTCTATAAGGTATGTGATTTATGTACACCCAATTTTTTTTAATTCAACTCCATTTAAAAGTGAAAACACTAACAAGGATAAAATAGTAGGATAGGAAATGTTCGCATAATTGCATAGATGTCTAATGTTTAGTTCCTGAGGTTGGATAATGCCTATTGGTGGTTATCAGGCAAAACTACAAGCATAGGTATTTAAACTAACTTAAGTCCTGAAATGGTTTATCGTTGAAATTGTCATCATGTTGGCAAAATATATGTTCGGGTCTGATCCCTTTCTTGATAAAATTGAGGTTATCTGTAATTTCTAGAGAACACAACGCCTTAGGGGAATCTATATCGATATCCTTAATTCAAATCAATTATCCTTTGCAAAAACTCAATGCAGGGAAGTTTGCGTATGGATTAGGCCATGTTTAAATGAAATGCTCTACAGTCTTGATTAGGTGGCTTGGTTTATTTCTATAGTGTTGCTTAGCGTACATCCAAATTTTACTCGATCTTGTAACTCAGTCTAGCTAGTACCTTTGAATGATAGAATTTGACAACTAGGTCAGAGATGGTGGTTCGGATGGTCTCCTGGTATCTTAGGATTGTTTTTGAGTTATGAATTTTCTTACTATATACTTCTATTCTTGGTTAGTAGTTCTGTAATCCTTTCATTGCTTTTCTTGTATCGAGGAATCCTGCTTGTAATTGATATGGAAAGTCTCTCCTAGAGAAGTCAATGGAAAAATATAACTTAATGGCTGAGTGAGTGACAGGTGGGGTAAGTATCCAGGGAGGGTTTGTCAAAAGAGATGTTTATGAAAGAGTTTATTTATTTACAAATCTTTTAAATGAAGATTGTTATTAACAATACTTTAAAAGGTAATGATTTACTTCATGGCATAATCCTTCCTGAATTATACATAGGTGATCAGGCTATGTATAGTTGAGGACTAATGATGCGATACTTGATTTAATCAAAATAGCATTACTTTTCTCAAAAGTTTTAGATGGTGTTCAATGGGTTGTTTTGAAAATGATATCCTAGTTATTTCCTTTCAATGTAACATGAAAATTGTTTCGCGTAATAATAGTAAATACTTGGTGTAATGACAGAAAGTCAATTTATAGGGTGGTAACAATATAGCTTATTTTAAAAATTTTCTATAAAACAATTTCCTCATATGATAGTAAAATAGCTGGAAGTAAAATTCGTTGAATGTTTTATTGGATACATGGGTGAATGGAATGGTAATAGTCTACTAATCCGTCAAAAAAAAAATAAAAAATAAAAAATAAAATAAAAAAAACGAAATCGGCCAAATCCCTAATAAGACAATGGCATAATGTTGCGAAACGATTGAAGATTGAACGATTGGAATAGAAAATGGAATAAACGAAGGTTATGATTATCGCGGAGATTAACAAAAGATAGATACTACATTGGATAGAAAAGTGCTTATTACAAATAGGTTATGTCAACGTACCAACGGAAAGTACAAAAGAAAGATACAACCCTAGAGAGCTCGAACTACGATTAACGTATTAAAACAGGAACTCCTTCTGTTTAAACATTTGTGTTGCCCTTGATGTTGCTGATGTCCTAACGAGCTTCTATTCCAACAATCTACACTCTTCCTTGAGCCGTTCCACCTTGGTTCTTGTTCCTCTGACTCTTCCTTTTTGGGCAATCACTCTTGAAGTGTCCAATTTCTCCACAGCCAAAACATGTTATTGGTGGTTTCTGATTGTCCCCGTAATTGGAAACTTGCAATCGCTGGTATTGTGACCAAACTTCTTACAGTTCCCACATGGATTCGGGTAACGACCTGGGTTATGATGACATTGACACTTTTAACACTTAGGTGAAAGACCAAGGTAATCTTTCTTTTCATTTAGGCCTGCAGCATAGGCCTTAGCAACTCCTTGTCGCTTGTGTGGTCCTTGTGTGGCATTCCCACCTCGATTGTTGTTCCACTTCCTTTTGTTGTCGCTATTTTTTCCTAATGTCTTGGTGTGAGCTATGTATTCCTTTGCTTCGATCGCCATTTTGATAGCTTTAGACATGGTATCGTCTTCCAATGAGATGACCAACATACGAATTTCAGGGGAGAGTCCCCCGATGTACCTTTCAAGTTTCTTGCTTTCGGGTTCATCCATTGCAGGGCCTAGTCGCGTTAATTCATAAAAACGAGTATTGTACTTGACAACATCATCTGCTACCATGGTAAGGTCTAGTGTTTCCTGTTCCATTGCTCGTAATTCGCTTTTTACACAAAATTTTAATCTCATCATCCTTTTTAACTTCTCCCAAGAGTGTGAGTAAGCAGCATCAACCCCAACTATCTGAACATATATAGTCCACCATTCCTGGGCATGATCCCGAAAAGTGCAAGTGGCGAACTTAACCATGTCTTCCTTACGGCAGTTGCCACATCAAAATATTGTTTCTATTTCTTCGAACCATTTGAGAAATTCCTTTGTGTCTACAGTTCCGCTAAAGGAGGGGGGATCGCAACCCATAAATTCCATGTGTGTAAGTTCCTTGGTGAGGGCGATGTCTATGTTCTTAGCAATGGATTGTCCAACAGGGGCTTGCGTCATGCTTGGAGTGGTTTGCTTAAATCTATCCTCGTCAAATCATAAGAGATCATGAGAATCTATAGGTAATAAAAATCATCATATTGACAAAACCTGAGTATAATACCTGAAAATTTTGGTCTACATGCACCAATATCATAGATAGCACAACCATACCCATATAGTAGAGTCAATACTTGGTGATTCCGTTGTACAACAATCAAAATACTACAAGTTTCTTTGAACTATGCCACACCTCCCGTGGCTAGGATAATAGTAAAAGCTAGTAAAGATATAAGTCTAGTCTAGAGACTTCCTGGTGTCCCTCTGAGTGAAACCAGGGTTGTGGTATCATAAGGTCGAGATAGTCCTGAAGTGGGGTCTGGAGTTGTGCATCGATCAAGTCATAGATAGTGTAGGTTCTAAACCATTCTTGAGTAATCTGCGGATGTTCCTGTTGAGTCCGTGATAATGGCATTATCCACAAGGTGTTATCTAATTTATGGCAATTGGGAATGGAAAAGGGAAATGACAATGGCGGTACCCTAGATGATGAGAATAAAATTGAGGACGATGAGATCCTAGTGGTGAGTTAGGAGATGATGGTGATAATAGTGAATGGAATACTAGCCTCTTTCGCGCTATCTCGCGACATCTAATAGGTAAAACTGAAGTACGCACTATGGGACGACCAACAGTGTTATAAGTAGTTGATGGTGGTGGTAGTACATGATTAGTGAGTGCCCTACTAGTGAAGGAAAGAAGACATACTATCCTCCTTGCAATAAGCATCCTAATAGGTCCATTAAGATTAAGTCTGAATACCCTACCAAACGGCACTCTATGTATGGGCTGAATGATAGGAAAACCCTGTTCCTATGACAAAACAATGGTGCTAATGGTGGTGTAAGTGCAACTAGTGGTACAATGGTAGTGGGAGATGACAAGACATCTTCAACGTCGGAATCCGATGAAAGGATGACAGGGTGGGTATCTGAAGACAAGTCACTTATGAACCAAGTCAATAAAATTATGTATGAGTATGGGTATAAATAACTCGCACAGTGTGTGCATGAAACGACATGTGTAATGAATATGCACTTATGATAAAATGATGAGATGCTATGATGATGTGGTTATAGTCTAGGGTCCAAGATACATCCTAGTTCGCTATAACCTTAGCTCTGATGCCAATCTGTCACACCCCCAAAATACCTGAATGGCAGCGGAATAGAATACCTGGGGTGTGACTATCCATAGCATCATAGTTATAGTTATATTGAACGACCTAAAGTGTCGTTTAGAAAATACATCGTTTGATCATTAAAACATTCAGAGTTTACAAAACATAGGTCCCAAAAGGTGTTGCAAGTTTATGAAAAACAAGTCATACTAGATCAAACGTTTACATAGGTGTATGAAATAGAAGTGAGACGCGCCGACTCCGCGACTCCATGAAGGTCCAAATGCATGCCACATGAGTTACCTTAATTTCCGAAAAATACATTGCTAAAAACGGTGAACAATAATGTTGGTGAGAAATCATAGGTTTATAATTTAACTCGTATGTACAATAGCCACAAGTATAAAGTGAGGTGACAAGATGTAAAAATAATGCTACATTTTCTCTTAAGCTCATGACCCCGAAGCTAGACATAATTCGAATTGGCCCCAACCGAGTGTTTACTAGGCACTCAAACATGATTAAAATGAAATGCATCCGTTCCCTGTTGGAGCTACCAATCACGGACGGGGTAGTCACCCCCAATAGATCTATTCACTCAATCTCGCTCACTTGCAATTAATGGTCCATGATAATAAAAGGGGACTTAACATGGTAATTAGGCAACTTAAGCAATGTATGAAATTGGATACTTTGGCATGTACAAAAATAATTGATGCAATGTATTCTCCCCCGTGTGATTTGAAATCAAAATATTGAATTGAAAACGGGGCTATGAAAACTCACCTGAAGTGATGATACAATGATGGTAAAATGATCGGGACAACAAGGCGCAAACACTAGCCGCAACCTAATATGAATCAATATTATCTACTTTAGATCTTGAAATGAGGTAATGAATGCACATGCACATGATGCCTATACCACTCGTAACTTGGAAATAATAGTTATCGTTAAACTATAATATGTTTTCCATAACTTGAGAAAAATGCATGTCTAACTAGACTTGCAAAACTAGTTGTAATATATTATACATAAAATGTTATTGTTCAACTCATCGCTTTGAAAACCTTGAAATGATATATAATAGTCGTGTAAATAAACATATGGTCATACGTGCTTCAAGGAGTAAGAAATGCGGCTTTTTAATGTTGTTACTAGAAAATATAGTTTTTAGTACGTTAGAATATTATTTGTAATAGTGGTTGTCAAAAATAATAGAGTTTGTCGGTTTTGAAATGTGTATATCTTTGTCGTTATAAGCTCATTTTCCTCGTTCTTTATATCCACGGTTTCGTATTAACATATACTAATATATTTTTGATAATTCGGCTCCTCTAGGTTACGTCTAATGCCTCGTTTTGTCCGTCGAAAGTCATCTAACAGCTAGAATATTTTCAGAAAATAGTTTTCGTCGTTAAACTTGTAAAAATCATATCTTCTTCGTTATAAGCTTGTTTTTATCCGTTCTTTCATCCACGGCTTCTTTTTTGAAAGTATTTTCTAAATCTTTGGTCAAAAATTACCCTTGAGTCCCTGATTTTTCTGGGTTTGGCGTTTTGGGACAGTAGGTTTACAGATAAGTTTTAAACTGATTTCTAGTGTTCCAAATTTGTTTCAAATCCAACCAAATCACTTTCAATCACCACCAAACTAATCTATTCCTACCATACACCTTCCTAGGGTGTCATGGGTTCCTAAATATCATCCACCAAGTTAATCTAACAAGGGTTTACATATTATCCAATTCTAGGGTTTAAAAGATATAAATGTATAAAATGGAGTGGTATAAACTTGCATATGCATGTAATCTTGTATAAAAATCATATGATCATGATAATAACATGGTAAAATTATGAAAATGAGTTTGACATACTTACTTTGAAAGATTAGTGAGCTTTGGAGATGAAAACCTATAAAACCTTGAGTTTTTCTTTCAAAACCCTAACAAGGAGTACTAAATGAGTTTGTTTATCACTTGATCTTGGAAAATTAATGGTGAATGCTTGCTTCTTGATCCATGGCCGAGCATAAGGAGGAGGAGGAAGAAAAAACAAGTTTTGCTTTTAAAATGATAAGTATGTTTAAAGTTTTGATGTTTTTAATAAATATCTTTGATCTTTGTGGCATAATGGTAATTATTTGATCAATTAGAAGTAACCATGTGTATTAGTAGCTGGGGGGGGGGGGGCACATGGAAGTAAAGAAGAGTGTGTGGGAAGCTTGGGGTTAAAATGTAGATATTATGTGTTTTAGTTTTAGATATTTTGTTATCGGGTACCGAGTTAACTAAAAATAAATCGTGACGAGTTGAAATAAAATATGACAAAGTTAATCGGGATATAATAAACTCATAAAAATGATAAAAATATGTTGGGTACAAGTATTGAGTGTTTGGATGATTATTGATTACTTTTTACGAAAACCGTCGTAATTATTTCAAATCTACAATATAAATTAAATAAATTTCCAAAATACTGGGTAAATGAATTTTAAAATCTTTGTGACGTTGTAAGGGGTGTAAAAATATATCAGGACCATTGTGGGGATTGTCAGATGTGCTAGTCACTTTTATTGATCGTGTGTTAATGTTTATTTAAAAATAAACATACTTATAATGTCAAATATACCAAAAATGTTAATTTAAATATCCTACGAGTGGAATAGTATGCAAATGCTATTGTGATGATATGCAGACTATTTCTAGTCTGTATGAAGTGTCCCTACTGATGATGCTTGAATTCGCAGCTAAACCAATCCGGTTATGCGAATTTAAATACTCGTAAACTAAATTTACAATGAAATAAGTAATGCTCGTGAATAGTGTTTTCCCTCCGTAAATGAAGATTAAGTCTGAATACCCTACCAAACGGCACTCTATGTATGGGCTGAATGATAGGAAAACCCTGTTCCTATGACAAAACAATGGTGCTAATGGTGGTGTAAGTGCAACTAGTGGTACAATGGTAGTGGAAGATGACAAGGCATCTTCAACATCGGAATCCGATGAAAGGATGACAGGGTGGGTATATGTAGACATGTCACTTGTGAAACAAGTCAATATAATTATATATGAGTATGCGTATAAATAACTAGCACAATGTGTGCATGAAACGACATGTGTAATGAATATGCACTTATGATAAAATGATGAGATGCTACGATGATGTGGCTATAGTCTAGGGTCCAAGATACATCCTAGTTCGCTATAACCTTAGCTCTGATGCCAATCTGTCACACCCCCAAAATACCTGAATGGCAGCGGAATGGAATACGTGGGGCGTGACTGTCCATAGCATCACAGTTACAGTTATATTGAATGACCTAAAGTGTCGTTTAGAAAATACATCGTTTGATCATTAAAACATTCAGAGTTTACAAAACATAGGTCCCAAAAGGTGTTGCAAGTTTATGAAAAACAAGTCATACTAGATCAAACGTTTACATAAGTGCATGAAATAGAAGTGAGACGCGTCGACTCTGCGACTCCATGAAGTGCCAAATGCATGCCACATGAGTTACCTTAATTTCCTGAAAATACATTGCTAAAAACGGTCAACAATAATGTTGGTGAGAAATCATAGGTTTATAACTTAACACGTATGAACAATAGCCACAAGTATAAAGTGAGGTGACAAGATGTCAAAATAATGCTACATTTTCTCTTAAGCTCATGACCCCGTAGCTAGACATAATTCGAATTGGCCCCAACCGAGTGTTTACTAGGCACTCAAATATGATTAAAATGAATGCATCCGTTCCCTGTTGGAGCTACCAATCACGGACGGGGGAGTCACACCCAATAGATCTATTCACTCAATCTTGCTCACTTGCAATTAACGGTCCATGATAATAAAAAGGGGACTTAACATGGTAATTAGGCAACTTAAGAAATGTATGGAATTGGATACTTTGGCATGTACAAAAATAATTGATGCAATGTATTCTCCCCCGAGGGATTTGAAATCAAAATATTGAATTGAAAACGGGGCTATGAAAACTCACCTGAAGTGATGATACAATGATGGTAAAATGATCGGGACAACAAGGCGCGAACACTAGCCGCAACCTAATATGAATGAATATGATCTACTTTAGATCATGAAATGAGGTAATGAATGCACATGCACATGATGCCTATACCACTCGTAACTTGGAAATAATAGTTATCGTTAAAGTATAATATGTTTTCCATAACTTGAGAAAATGTATGTCTAACTAGACTTGCAAAACTAGTTGTAATATATTATACATAAAGTGTTATTGTTCAACTCATCGCTTTGAAAACCTTGAAATGATATATAATAGTCGTGTAAATAAACTTTTGGTCATACGTGCTTCAATGAGTAAGAAATGCGGCTCTTCAATGTTGTTATTAGAAAATATAGTTTTTAGTACGTTTGAATATTATTTCTAATAGTGGTTGTCAAAAATAATAGAGTTTGTCGGTTTTGAAACGTGTATATCTCTGTTGTTATAAGCTCATTTTCCTCGTTCTTTATATCCAGGGTTTCGTATTAACGTATACTAATATATTTTTGATAATTCGGCTCCTCTAGGTTACGTCTAATGCCTCGTTTTGTCCCTCGAAAGTCGTCTAACAACTAGAATATTTTCAGAAAATAGTTTTCGTCATTAAACTTGTAAAAATCATATATCCTTCGTTATAAGCTTGTTTTTATCCGTTCTTTCGCCCACGGCTTCTTTTTTGAAAGTATTTTCTAAATCTTTGGTCAAAAATTACCCCTGAGTCCCTGATTTTTCTGGGTTTGGTGTTTTGGGACAGTAGGTTTGTAGATAAGTTTAAACTGATTTCTAGTGTTCCAAATTTGTTTCAAATCCAACCAAATCGCTTTCAATCACAACCAAACTAATCTATTCTTACCATACACCTTCCTAGGGTGTCATGGGTTCCTAAATATCATCCACCAAGTTAATCTAACAAGGGTTTACATATTATCCAATTCTAGGGTTTAAAAGATATAAATGTATAAAATGGAGTGGTATAAACTTGAATATGCATTTAATCTTGTATAAAAATCATATGATCATGATAATAACTTGGTAAAATTATGAAAATGAGTTTGACATTCTTACTTTGAAAGATTAGTGAGCTTTGGAGATGAAAACCTATAAAACCTTGAGTTTTTCTTTCAAAACCCTAACAAGGAGTACTAAATGAGTTTGTTTATCACTTGATCTTGGAAAATTAATGGTGAATGCTTTCTTCTTGATCCATGGCCGAGCATAAGGAGGATGAGGAAGAAAAAATGAGTTTTTCTTGTAAAATGATAAGTATGTTTAAAGTCTTGATGTTTTTAATAAATATCTTTGATCTTGGTGTCATAATGGTAATTATTTGATCAATCAGAAGTAACCATGTGTATTAGTAGCTAGGGGGGGGGGGGGGGGGCACATGGAATTAAAGAAGAGTGTGTGGGAAGCTTGGGGTTAAAATGTAGATATTATGTGTTTTAGTTTTAGATATTTTGTGACGAGTTAACTAAAAATAAATTGTGACGAGTTGAAATAAAATATGACGAAGTTAATCGGGATATAATGAAGTCATAAAAATGATAAAAATATGTTGGGTACAATATTGAGTGTTTGGATGATTATTGTTTACTTTCTACGAAAACCGTCGTAATTATATCAAATCTACGATATAAATTAAATAAATTTCCAGAATACCGGGTAAATGAATTTTAAAATCTTTGTGACATTGTAAGGGGTGTAAAAATATATCGGGACCATTGTGGGGATTGTCAGATGTGTTAGTCACTTTTATTGATCGCGTGTTAACGTTTATTTAAAAATAAACATACTTATAATGTCAAATATACCAAAAATGTTAATTTAAATATCCTACGAGTGGAATAGTATGCAAATGCTATTGTGATGATATGCAGACTATTTCTAGTCTGTATGAAGTGTCCCTACTGATGATGCTTGAATTCGCAGCTAAACCAATCCGGTTATGCGAATTTAAATACTCGTAAACTAAATTTACAATGAAATGAGTGAGCTCGTGAATAGTGTTTTCCCTCCGGAAATGAATAGTGTTTTGTGAATAGTGAAATTTTTGAATGCTTCTCGGAATCTCAAACTGACTCCAAAAATGATGAATAGTGATCGGTGAATAGTAAATGATGAATAGTAACTTTTCGAGATGAATAATGAAATTTCAACGTTTGAAAAAGGAACTAAAGTTACAAGTTGTGACATACAATGTAGTGGCATTTTTGGTGAAAATAGAGGAGAAAGATGGACCAAGTTTTGGCAGATCATTGACTATCTCAACAATTCCTAGATAAGGTATGCCTTAACTGCAAGTCCTAATCTCTATTCCTCACACCTATTCCTCACAACTCAATTAGTCCTGGCTTACTGCTAGAGCCATAACACTTGAGGAAGATGATGAGGATACACCTATATCTACACTTAGTACAACTGTGGATGGCCAAGTATTTTATGTTACTGAGAAGTCCTTGAGGAGACATCTTTGCTTGGATGACTCTGATGGTACCATATCCATGGCCAACACAGATATTTTGACTGATATTTCAAAACTAGGTTATGATACATCCGACAAACGTTTAACTTTTAATAAAGGATGTTTCTCACCTCAATGGAGATTTCTTATTCACACTCTTCTTCACTGTTTGAGTCCCAAAAGATCCTCATAGGAGCAGTTCAGTAGTAATATTGCTATTGCTCTTGTGTGTTTTTCTAAGCATCAAAAATATAATTTTCCAAAAATTAATTTTTGACCATATAGTGAAGAATGCAGACTCTCCAACTAAAATTTTGATGTACCCAAGGTTTGTGCAACTAATTTTAAAAGCAAAACAAAGTACTTTCTTCCTCACAAAAGGACTTTTCTCACTCCTTGTTTACAACAAAAGGTTTTCCAAAACATGACAATGAAAACACAGGGGTCGAATGGGGAAGATAAACCTTTATCAAATGAAATGCTTGATTTTCTAACACATGTACAGGGTGAAGGGTTAGTAAACCCATCTGATCCTCAATTCACACCCATTGTGGTTCCATCCACATCATACACACCTGCTCTCACTCAGACCCTGTCAGGTAATGTACTAACTGATGATATTTCCATATAAGTAACAACACAATTTTTTCTAATAAATGAAACTCTATATATAGGGACTTTGACATGTTAAGTATAGTATTATGCTTGCAGATGGTAATGGTTGTATTCGCTTACATCTACCATCAGTTGTTTGTCATCCCACACTGTTATCCTGTTAAGGTCCTCTTGGAACAGGTATGCTACTTTTTGGTATCCTATTTGTTATAACTAAAATGGGTCAATTTTGGCTTACTTACTCATGAATGGGTTGCGTATTATCTTCAACGGGTTAACTGGGTCAACTGGATTTGAACTAAAGGGATAATGGGTCTAATGGGTTGAAAGTCATCCATAGTCCATCTTAATACCCTTAAAGTGTCCTAAATGGTTTCATTAGAAAATATTTAGAATAGTAGTGTACTAAAATTGTTTTTGCTTTATTGTGAAATGAGTACAAAATTATAAGTAAACACATACGTATAGAAATTGAACTTTTACGAAGCAGGAAAACAAATTACTAACGATTTGTGGTATTAGATAGCGAAGCAAGAAACTTAGGTCTTCTTCTAGGTCTTCACCTGCTTACTAATGATTCACGTACATTGTATAAATGCACAATGATTTCATGAGTGATCCAAAAGCTTATGGTGAGTAATTCCACAAATTAAGAATATAACGAAATTATTACTTTTTGGTTTATGTAAATAATATATATTTTGGATGATTTTCTGTGTAGGAAAGGTAGCATGTTGCGGTCAAGGGCCATGCAATGGGATGGGACTATGTACCACGATGTCAAACTTATGCTCAAACAGTGAGCAATATGCATTTTGGGATGCGTTCCATCCCACTGAGAAGGCAAACAAACTTATCGTTGAGCAAATTATGGTTGGATCGACTGAGTACATGAAACCCATGAATCTAAGTACTATATTGGCCTTAGATCAATTCTAGCTATCTGCGTGTATCTAAAGAGATACCCCTTAATTCTAAATTAAGGTTTTTTCTTTTCATTGGAGTTATGTTTCCAAAGTGTAAACTGGTTTGTAGGATCCTTCAAGGTGTGTAATAACTAAGATATATTTATTTTTTTAAGAAAATCACACATAAGTTATTATTTTTATAGGAAAACGAATGAAAATAACTGACCTGAAGTCGATTTCCAAAGACGAAATATTGGAGAAAGAAATAGTTTAGGAGCAAGTAAAAGAGATTGATATAGCAGTTGATAATTCATGTCTGACTTCCCCAAGCTATTGTTGATAAAAAAAACGTTACATATGTAAATAGCCGCCGTCGACGACATTGTACAAATGAAGGCAAGTAAACTTAAAAGTTTTTATGTACGACCCTTTTTCTTTTAAAATGTACACTTTCCAACCATTTTTACCACCCTTCTTTCGTTATGCTGAAATATGCCAACAATAATTATAAGTCATGTCCGCCCTTCAGGGCGGACTTACATGCCCAACGGGCTCACAAAACATCCTCTCCTATTAGGCGGGCCATGACCACTAGTAAATATATATATATATATATATATATATATATATATATATATATATATATATATATATATACATATATATATATATATATATATATATATATACACTAGATGTCGAAGCCCGCCCGATGGGCGGGCATGACTTATAATTATTCTTTTAATGGTATTAGTTTATGTTAATAATATTTTAGAGTGATTACTAATGTTACTGAAGGTTAAATTTGAGCCTAACATAACTCCACATTCACAAAACATTATCTAACATTATAAAAATATTTAGTATGAATACCAATATAAAAAAACTATCAATACTCGCCGATGGTCGGACATGACTTATAATTATCGTTGACATATTAAGCTTCAAAAGAATTATTTGTAATGCCTCCTGTTCAATTCCAAGAAAATATGGATTAACAACCCTAAAAAATAATAGTCATCATAACTTATACACAAGGGAGCAAAGATTTTGAAATAATTTTTTTAGTCATTTGTTTTTTTTACGTCCTCATTTTTCTTTTAGATAGTTTTACTTTATGCATTAGACACGTTAGAGAATAATATGTATAGTTGTTGCTTGCACGTTGTCCTAGCATAATTTTGCCAAAAACCGATAAGTTAATAGGACTTATATCACACAATAAATGTATATCATTTTTTGGAAAGCCATGTAATTAGCTAAACCTGTAATGTTGTCACACAAGTAGAAATTAGAAGCCTGTAATAAACAAAAAGTGTGTTCTTTAAAAGGGTGATTCACCTTAGTATTGCACTCAACTATTCGTAGCAGCACGAGGTTGAAAGAGTTCATTTCCCTTAGGCCTTGAATCCATCACTGCTTTTATTCTAAGCAACTTTGTGTTCACATCTGTATTATTTGAGCCCATATTTCCTGCCATTTGGGAAGCCTTCGATGCCTCATCAATCCTATAATAGTAGCAAGTCAATTAGAAAATAGGATATTCAAAGTGGTAGTACCCGTATAGATTGAAGCCTTGTGAGTCGCCACATACATGTAATAAACCTGAAAATCTCAACATGTTTATTACATGCCCGTGGCTGCTAACCATCCTCATTTATATATTTTACTATAGCGAAAGAAGTCTGGTAAAAATATATATATATATATATATATATATATATATATATATATATATATATATATATATATATATATATAAATGTTGGAGTGGTCTAGTGGTTGAGGTATACATTATTTGTGAATAGATAGATCTCAAGTTCAATCCTTGGCATGTTCGTTTGTATACCTTTTTACCCCAAATAAATAAATAAATAAAGTCGGGTAAAAAATAGCTGAAAAAGTGGACATGTTGTAAGAAAGCGTCGTAAGCCTAAAAGGACTAAGGTTTTCGATGAAGTTGTTATTGAATGATGACTATAACCATATTGTCTTTTGTCTTCAGATTTTGTTGTAATTTAGTATACATTGATTTTAATTTTTAATTTTGGCATAACAGCCATTGTGTTTTTATTGGTATTTGTAAATGAATGATACATTTAGTGTTTATCGTATAAGATAATTATAAGTTTTTTTTTCCTTTGATATATTCTAGGTACAAATGCATGAGTTGCATGCACATATATAACTGTTAATTATGATGCAACAATTTAACTTTAGTTGCATAGCCTGGCCAATGGGCGGGTGAGCCTTGTGAGTATTACAATAATATATTAAGTAACGATTAATGAATTACGAACATCATAGATATTTAGACAGTGAATATAGAACAGAAAGAGACATAATACATATAATGAGTCACAAATATTGCTTTAGCTATAGCAATATATTTAAGGAAAATGAGACACCTTACTCTGGATGCAAGAATATTGACATTTTTAAATTTTACTATAAATTGATTGGGATGATCAATTACATTTATGAACTACTAGTATCTTTGAAAATGACTATGTTATGATTGCTTAATAAACAATTATGTTCATATTTGAATTGAAACAGTTGGACTAAATGAGTAAATATATTATATGACCTTGACTTGAGTATTGCAATATCTAGTTAGTAACCATGTCATACCATACTTTGCAAACATGCATGGCCTTATGATGAAAAAAAAAGTATCAGCAAGTTCTTTTAAAGATGTCTATAAGAATGCCACTCGTACAACATGATCTATTCTTTGAAAGATTTAAGGAGTTACACAACCATGTTTTTGCTTGATGTTTGACAGATCTAAGAGAATCTCATAATTCATTCGTACATAATTTATAAAACTTAGATGCTTCAAATCATATCTTAGAATTTAAAAGTCAAGTGAAATAACAACCCTTAATTCAAAACAAACTTGAAAAAGATCATCTAAATATGATTGCTTTAGAGAGTGTACCGGTGGTCCAAAACAGTGGTAGTTGAGACGTTGTTGCTAGAGGTTTAAGAGGCTGTGATGAGTCTGACTGGGTTCGATTAAAGCTGAGATTGTCCGCGTCTTGGTGGGGGAGCCTCATATTACATTTGTCTAATATTTTATATGTCATAATCATTTTATAACTTTTTGATGTTAAATGGGAGTATTATGGGTAAGGATAGAAATAATGTGATGTTACGGTCTTACCGCCACTTCTTGCAGCGTGTATTTTATTAGAAATAGGATTATAGGAAGCTGTGATGATCCTCAGCGTGTCCGATTAGAATTGAGATTATCCGTGTCATACAACGGCTTATTTTCCTGCTTATTAATTCATTTAGAATTTATTATAGCCTCTTGAAGTATGCTTTTATCTGTATTCTTACTCATTTCTGATCTAATATTAACACATATTTACATCCTTATTCAGTTTGTAATAGAACAATCACTGTACATCCTGCATCGAGTTGGGTTGACGCAAATAGCCCTTTTGCATTTTT
This sequence comes from Artemisia argyi, assembly GCA_030686995.1. Classification (NCBI taxonomy): domain Eukaryota; kingdom Viridiplantae; phylum Streptophyta; class Magnoliopsida; order Asterales; family Asteraceae; genus Artemisia; species Artemisia argyi. Next base: position 94,267,073 of record CM060694.1, read on the forward strand.
ATTACACACAATGCACCAATCATGATAAGAACATAAAATACAGCTACAATATTCAAAATATGAATTTTCGGAAAGAGTGAATTAGAATATGTTTCGCTTTAGAACAGAACTTCGGTGAATTTCACCTTTTTGAAGTTATCTTTATCGCTAACTCGTTTGAGATAGACACAGCCAAAATCCACCCATTCAGAAGTACAGTGATTAAAACTGTGACCTCTAATAGCAGTACCTTCTTTGTTTGCTCATCCTTCAACTTCATATGCTTTAACAGCTAGCTTTGAATCATCTGATTATAGAGCAAGATATGATTATTGGTGAAGTCTATTTAAAGTAAAAATATATTCATATTTATAAGATTAAGCACATACATGGTATTGGTTCACCATATCCATGTCTATTAGCATTTACGGTCGACCATTCTTAGCATTACCACCTCTGACGGGCTAATAACTGGCATCTCATATGAAGGGATGCGTTGAGAAAAGTCCAAATTCTTTTGACCAGGTGTCGTGACAATGACCGTGGTAACCGGTGTAGTATACGTACCTGCGGCTGCACAAGCAAAATGGTATCACAACAACCCTGATGCGGTTGTGATCCCTATTCCATACTCAAGGCTTGTCACAATGAGATCGGTCCCTAATTTTGCTACTATTTCTATGGATGTAATATTAGTCCGTTTAATAGTCTCTATGCATGAAACTACATTCATAACATATTTAAAATATAAAAAGCACCAACTGTACAAAAAGGAAATCTGAATCATTTTAACAAAAATTAGATGATAAAGAAAATATATACCAAAATGTTTAAACAATGGCAGACACGAAATGCTTACTTCAAGCTCCGGCTATCATTGAATAGTGAGTTACCTTTTGAGATTACTTTTGCCATTCCTAAGTAGAAGGTGAGCTGAAGTTATCAATGATCAGTGATTTATTGAACTTATATGCAATTGTGAAGATGTGTTTGGCAGTGCATTTTAAAATATTAATGAAGATATATATGTAAAATTGGTACCAATTAAATATTTTGTATAAACGGGTCAGCAAAGTAACAAAAAAGAATATTGTAAGTACCTTTGTTAAGAGTGGCCTGATATAGTTATCTGCTCCAACCCAGATTTTTACGTCTTTTAGAAAATCTAACGGGATACTCTAATAACAGAGTGTTGTACTTCAGATATAGAAAAAGAGATATAGTATGATAGTACAAAAAGATCATCATGATGCTTAAATTATTTATAAGTTGGTCCATAAACTAACCTCTATCATAAATGAATTCTGATATGAATCACAGTTTGTAAACAACATGCGCACAAGATTTTACCTAGTGGAGAGCCAAGATGGCATTTTGTTGTTGGTTCTTCCATGACACTGTCAAAACAACCCAAAGGATCTTGGCGATCTCAGGTAACTTAGCATCCTTAACGCTTTGTTTCACGATTTATATCACTTCTGAGATATTAGCTTCATCTTATATCTGAATACAATAAACACATGACAGTTAGAATATTGGCATACTGATTGAATCCCAGGTTGTGCCAAACTTTAATTTTCCAGTAGTTGGGTTTTGCACGTTTGTACTATAATTGAAATCATCAAAGAAAATATGGACAGAAAATTTTCATTGCGTCCATTGAACTAAACGATCTTGCCTTATCTACCCGATGAGAACATCAAATGAGATCATTTTTCTTGTCAACATGACACATACTATGCATACAAAAAATATTTAAGAGATATGCAATACCTGGAAGATAGGCGTGGTTAATGGTTCATTGTGGCGGTGCGTAGGTCAAAATATGTGAACTCCTTCAAGGTTGTTGTCTTTGACTCCTCATTCGGTGACACCACCTGCTGAGAAACAGTTGCAACACCATCATCACTATGACAACCAACTTCCGCCACTGTGGTGACCTATTTTTCCATCGTGATGTACTTCTTTTGTTGGCATTGCTTTGCCCAAGTATCTTTGTCCCAGAACTAATATGGACTGTTGAAATAATAATCGGTATTTGAGAAATTGATCAAATATGCAATACATAATATAACTAAACGAACATACCACATTAGATATTGGTGACAAGTAAAGTGCAAGCTCGGACTCTAATAATTTATAACCCATTGTTGGTATAATTCTTTTTAAGGTCTGTAGGTGTATCCAATAAGACATATTGTTCTCATATATGAAAGGTCAAACCAAGACACCCAAAATGTTCTACTACTAGGCAATCTTATAGGTTCTCACGGTCCAGTATAGTTATTAGTGCTAATGTATTAGTAGTGGCGGCTCACACCCACTCACTCCATCATGCTGGAAAAACTCTGTTTCTCATGGTTCAAGGAAGCTGATATGGTGGAGACTTATGGCTTGGTGACGAGTTGTGGATGTGTAGTAACTGAACTGCATAATTATGGCTCAAAAACTACAACATCAGTGGTGGTTTTGAAGACGCATTTCAGTGACTAATGCTGAGGCACTGGTTCATGGATCAATCAGCTATCTTTAAGAGGTAATTTCAGGGACGGTTTTTCATCTATGTCAATTCTTTTCACTTCTTGGACAAACACTCCCTCTTGTTAGTCCATTAAGTATTTTAAGCTGATGCGTACCAATCTCTGATTCCATCTCTCACACCTAATATTGCAATTTTCACCCTTCCACACTCACACCTCCACACTGAGTTACAACACTACTTCTGCACACCTCTACATTGAGTTACTCCACTCTTTATGCCACAATCATCTTGTCTTGATTCGGGTTGGTAGGTTTGGTGACGGATTTGGTTTGAGTTAGGTTCAGGTATAGTAGTACTCAGAGATCAATGGTGATCTCTGATCTGCTTCGCTTCATACACTATTTAAATGCAATACCTCCCCCTCAAAAGCTACACTATTTGTTTTAGTTTTTGAATATTGCGTATAAGTGACTGAAATAATTTTAAAAAAAATAAAAAACTAATACTCAAATAGTGAATGAAAATGTATTTTAAAAACATCATGATAACGCACATCATGCTTCATATTCACCTTGAATCTGAACGTCAAATAACACAGTGTTAACCATTGATTTGAAATAGGGTATTGAAATAACCTTACACTTTTTATCTGATTTTAAAAGTACTTAAATAAGTAATCCCGAACACCCTTTTGACTTGGATTTTCCCTTTTATCCAAATGATGTTTAACTATATTTGGAATGAGGATGGTACGCTAATGATGTATAAACTTGGAATGGATGAATAACGTGCTCAAGTAACCAAAATGACTGACCCTTTTATGTGAGGCAACGACTGTGGAAAGAGATATGATGTCCTTTTCTTTTGGATAAGGCAATAGCAGGCTATGGTCCTTGTAGCTTTCTGTTTCAAGCAGACGCTGAAGTTCCTACTTGTTGTTATTGTACTAAAATTTAAAATATACAATTAAAAAAAATTGAAATATGTTCGATTTTGCAACGTGTAATAAATCACATTCGCTATACCATTGTCTCATTTGTAAATCTTATTTGACAGGTTGGTTGATCATTAATACAGAGGATCCGTTCATGCTCAATGAGAGGCCTGCATATTTTATAATGCACAATTAACTTACGACTCATGATACTCAAAACCTAAAAGGGAGAAAGTAGTACCTTGACACCATTTTCCTGCTCTCCAACGGTTCCATAACATACCCAAGGATATATGCTTCATGAGAAAAACACACTCCCCAACTTTGGTTTGATTAACAGGTGTCTACGCTTCTACATCCTATTATCAAGTAAGGGCTTTAACAAAATAAAATAAAAACTATTAATAGTTTAACATATTTAGATGATTAAAAGGTATGACAATTAATCTTGTTGTATAGATTGTTGTCGGAACATCATCATCACCTCCATATTGTTCCAAGTAATATCTTGCATCAAGTTTATGTACAGTTGCATACCATGGCACATCAAGTGCCTATCCAATATGCTCACAAATTTTCATAAGATACAAATTTATGATAACAAATATACATCCAAAAGACTTATGTGTTAGTGTGCCTCTTGAGCAGTCAAGCAAAAAATTAAGGAAGAGCTAATTGTACATATGAGTAGAAAATTGGACACTTTTGCATCCGTATCACCATATACTACCAAATAATTTATGACCAACAGAGGGGTCTGATTCGTGCTTATGATTAAGGCTATAGTTGTAGAGTTTAGAATCAAGCAAAAAGCTACTTATTGAGTCATTAACTCAAGGTGTGAAAAGGATCATGACTCAAACATTAGAGGTGAAGGTTTCAGAAGTAAGATCGCGAGGTGTAGTAGTATCAGGGGATACATGTTATGTTAGGGAACGAACATGATCAGGGAGTGTGATATACATGTTTTGCAACATCAGGTAACCTGATAACTTCACAACCATATTATTTCACAAGATATCTAAAAACATGAACATGTATGTATAAGAAAATGTAAAAGAAAGGTTGCAAACCTTCTGGGTATTTAGAAACAAATAACACATGTTGAATGTCGGCAGGGCATAAACAGCAGGGCTGGTTCCCTACAGAACATGTGCACATTTTTTTGGGGACTTCGTTCAAGACCTCATGTGTAGGTAACTGTAGTAGACCGTGCCAGGAACCGACCTATCATACATGCAAAAGCAAATAATGTAATTTTCAAATGAGTATATACACAGTGAACTATAAAGTATGCGATAACCCGAACATGAGACACTAATTAAAAGTACCTGATCACCAGAAAATTTTTCTAGAAACTTTCCTGTAACATACACTTCAGCAAACGCCTGTTCATAACTCTTTGGTGAGACCCTTTGGACCAACTTAGCGAAGAAATCAGAAACCAAAAACTGTAGAATAAAAGTCAAACATTTGAAACATTAATGTGTTACGTGATATGATAGTCGGAAATTTATTTTCTTTATTCACAAGGTAATACCTCACTCTGGGAAAACATATAACCTGCTATTGCACATATATCTCCATGCATTCCTATAAACGATCTTTGGCATAAGTCATCTAAGTATCACCAAGTGATCATGATAACTACAGGCAATTTAAAAAAAGACCCTAATCATATCTATTCTTATGTGTAAAATGCTCATGAACAATTTCCACGTCGTATGTTACAAAGAATGATCTTTGAGTTTATGTATTTAGTACAATTTAATACCACTATAAGAGTCACATCCCTGTGTGAATCTGTTCGCTCCCCTTCTCCTTCCTTTGGTACACCCTAAAGACATAAAACATAAACAAACTAATACACTGAAGATACATATCCATCATTTTAAGAAAGCGCCAAAACAATGAAACATGGAACCTTACCACCATGAGCCTGCAGTCTAGGCCAACCGTGTCTGCAAGAACTTTGAAAAGAATAGTACGGGGATGAAAAAAAAACATGCTTTATTTGACCTAACAGTTGAATACCTTGATTATGTACATTGTATACCTCATCCCATGTCCCTTTGGCGTGATTTAACTCCACATTTGGGAGTTTATAAAACTCACAAACATATGCAAAAATCAAACATAAAATTCATCAAGATAGCACACTAAACAACTAATCTTTTAGAATGCGTGTAAAGGGATACTGAACATAAGCAAGTAGGACGCACCAATCCACCTAACTTTTTAATTACTGCAACCGGGTTAGAAGTCAACCCTTTTGCTAAAGTCAGAGCTAACTTCTATAACATAGTGACCTTCTTATCTTTATGCAATAAGCAGGGCCAGTTAATTAAAACAAAAAAAAAAAATAGCTATTGAACGGGTTGGATAGTGTCGTTCAATGACAATAAACACTAATATTTAACAATTATGTTAAGTGTATTGAATGTGAAGCATCTATGACAAGTATTTAACTGTGGTACACAACACCCCGATATCAAAAGTTAACAATATGTGACTGGTCTTCCACTGTGGTGCACAATAGCACGAAAACTAAACCCTAACAAATAGCCAAGTTAAATGCTCACAAATTATATCAAATTAATAGCACTTACATGCAATGTAATGTTTTCATACATCGAAACATATGATACGGATATCAAACCCTACTCCATATGTTCAAAAACATAAAATTGTATACCATTCAGAGAATAGTTAACATTGATTCAGCATCAACCTTTTTAAACACAAAAATTTAGAAGTAGAAGAACTTACCTTAGAGATTGTGCAGGCGTGTTTTTTTGGAATCATAAAACCTTTAAAACAAATGAAAACACAAATAAAACACAAACAAATTAACTAATAATCATAGGATCAAAAACAATCAAACTTATAATCATAGGATCGAAAAACACATCATAATAAAACACAATCAAACTTATAATCATAGAGATTGTGTAGGCTTGGTGAATGTTGTACTTTTTTGTAGATTTAGGGTTTAGAGAAGAGATTTAGGGTTTTGGGAAGGGTACGAATATCGATAGGAGACTCATAATATTGATAGGAGACTCATAAGGGTTTACTTACGAATATTGATAGGAGACTCCGTGTTTAGGGTAATCTATTTTAGCTAGTATATTTTTTTGTAGGTTTATAAATTATAAGTTCCCAAAATCATCACAAAGTGATATGGTGGTGTAGTAGTTAAGATGTATGTTAAATACATGGGACATACCATGTTCGAATCCTTGTAACTATTTTTTGTGGAAAAATTCGAAAATCAATTAAATTAAATAAATGGTTTCCGAAATTTAAATAAATGAAAAAAAATGTTGCATGTTGCTTACATGGCGACAATGTGATGACATGGCTGGTAATGAATTACTGGGCAATGACTGGGCAATGAGGTGGCATATTACGTGTAACGCCTCCTGTTATATATAATGTATATATATATATATATATATATATATATATATATATATATATATATATATATATATATATATATATATATAAAATATATATATATATATATATATATATATATATATATATACATATATATGTATATATACACATATATATACATATATACATATATGTATATATACATATATATGTATATATATATATATATATATATATATATATATATATATATATATATATATATATATATATATATATATATATATATATATGTGCTGACAGAGGTGGAGTATCCCTTACATCCTAGAGTTTGTAAGCAGATGCTTGAGAAGAAGCTTCTAGGAGAAAGAAAGGATGAAGTATGCTATAAGCTCTTACAATTAATTGAAAGAAAATCTCAAAAGGAAGCTACTTGGGGTGTTTGAAAGAATTTTCAAGGTTTATGCATAGGATAAATGGAGTTTGAGAAGGAGCTGTATTTGGTGAAGGTGCTTTGCACGAACACAATAAAAGGTTTCAGTCCACCATGTCTAACACACATAGCTGAAAATTTGCCAAAAATTGTATGGTTATCAACTTACCATATCTATGATAGTGAAGAGTTGACTAGCCCACAAGATTATGGCTTGTGGTAAAGGCTGTGGAAAATCCATAACTGGTTATTAATTCACTAGGGTGATGAATCAATTCCACCAAAGAATTAGCTAGTCCAAAAGCAAATGGATTTTGGTAAAGACAAATCAAATCTGTTGATAGCTAATGATTTGCTAAAAATCATATGGTATTTCAACTTACCATGTTTCCTGTACAAAGAGTTGAAATGGTTATCATTGTACCATGGTTATTGTTAGGAATATAAATATTCATCTAAAAGACTCGGTCACCCTGAATATCATTTAGCATTAGTTAGCTCGTAGTATAAATTATTTAGTTTTAGTTATAGTTTAGATATCGTAACATCGTGGAGTCAGGTTGGGTCTTTACCCACTGCCAGCCCGCTCTACAACCCGTTTTAGGGGCGTATTGCTTGTACTATATAAAGCCCTTCCCACCCATGGGAAGGGTTGGACCTTTCACTACACTAATCTAATATCATCTTATTTCTCTCACTAAAGGTTCCCACTTTCTCTCTCTAAACTTCTTCTATTTGATTCTTACCACAAAACCATACGTGTTTATGATTGAGAGTATATTAAAATTGGTATCAAGAGCCATGGTTTCATCCTAGGGATTGTCTGTACTCGAATTTGGTGCTTGGTTTTGTGGTTTCTATTTAGTTCGAATAGTATGTTTAGAAAACATCTTGATTTGATTTTTTTTGTGGTTACTTATGTTTTATGGTTGTACTTTCTTGATTAGGAGTGTCATATGAACTTGGTTTAGTGGTTGGTTATCTAGCTTCTTGTGTTTATTGGTGACTTTGAGCAATTTTGAGGGTATTTTGTAAGTATTTCTTGGTAGAGATTTGCTTCTTGGTGAATGATTCTTCGTAAAGATTTGCTTGTTAAGTGGCGGCGATTTGCTTCTGGTAGAGATTCGCTTGTTTTACTATATTTAGAAAAGAAGACAAATCGCTATAAAGCGACCTTTTTGTCCAGACCTGTCTAGATATTTGCATGTCTAGTGATTTGCTTCTTAGAGATTTGCTCAGGTAGCGATTTGCTCAGGTAGAGATTTGCTAGTTTAGAGATTTGCTACATGGTAACTTGTGATTCCTGAGATTTGCTCTTTCAGCGATTTGCTCCTTAGTTATTTGCTACTTCAGAGATTTGCTATATAGTGACTTGTGATTCCAGAGACTTGCTCTTTTAGAGATTTGGTGTGTAGTGATTTGCCAAAGTTGCAGTTTGACCAAAGTTGACTTTTTACGTCGAAACTTCAAACGGCCATAACTTTTGAACCGTAACTCCGTTTTCAGCGAATTAGCTGTCAAAACGACCGGAACAGGCTGAATATTTTGATGTATCACTACGAAGTTGTGAAATGAAATTTTCGAGGCCCAAATCATCTCCGGAGTGAAGTTATTGGTGTTTTAAGATTTAAGACTAAAATTTCACCGTAACAACTTGCATCAACCGAACCAATTCACAATTATACAACATATCACAGTCCATCAGATGACCATCACGTTTATCACATAATCTATAATCATTGTTCTGATCCATCAATTATCATAACATGTTCAAGGAATCATCATTTCACGGTTTCTTTTGGTGATTTTAGAAAATCCCACGAAAGATTTGATTTCTCGGTTTAAATCACAAGAGTTGTAAAATCCCGTGCACATTGATAACATGTCAAACACTTCAGAGTCAGTCATAACTGAGATACTCAAACTGTTCGACACGAATGATAAACATATGACTTCCAACCCTATACAACAAATGGAATCGTCGCGCTCGAAGCCTCAAGAGAATGAGGTTCATCAGCCACTTAATCATTTGCCCGATAATGCAAAGGAAATTTGCATTGAATGTTTTCAATTACTTCATTTACATCTCAAGGTTCTCTTTGCACAACCTGGATACTTGGGAGGATACAATCGTGCATTCACAACACTCTTTGGTCAAGATGTTGAGACCTTCATAGTCAAAATGATTCTATACTTAGATCAACTTTAACAACAACATAACAACGGTGAATTTTTTGAAGGTAGATCTATGGCTATATTCTGTGTGATCAACAACCAACTCCAAGTGCTCATTGATTCGCGATTCACTGAGGAGTATGATCATGAGAGTCAAATGACGAAAAAGTGCTTTGCTAATTACATGGGAATCGAAGTTGACGTGTTCAGAGTCACACTACTCAGACTTATGGGTAATGTGAAGGTGTACATTATAGAAAGAGCACATCACAAACTTAAGTATGAAGACAAGGTGAAGGCATGTCGGGTGCAATCAAGTGATGGTATTGTGGATTCGGGCAAAGCATCGGATGCTAGGTCACTTGTCACTGATGGCAGAAGATCTGAGACTGATAAGCTTGACACTACCAATAGTTCAATGACTCTTGTTACACATGATGTGGATGCATATATCAGACCGGTAAAAGAACATGTGTCATGTGCTAAGGTACTCAAACTGTATGACATGGTCGATAAACATATGTTGTGTTTATTCAGTACCCAAGTCTCATAAAACAAGGATTTGAACACAAGTTAACCTAAGTGTTGGAAATTATTAAACGCAAACAAGTTAGTGAGTGAACAGTAACTCAGTGAGTCACCTTCAGGACGCTTAGGACGAGTCCAAGAAGAAAGTCTCTCCATTCAGTGCGGCGAAACTCAGTGAGTGGCACCTAAGCCAAAGAAGAAGGTGATGGTGTTGAACCTTAGACCTTGATAGATCTTTGAGCACTCGTGGATCGTTAGTTATGTTAATGTAATCACAAACACACTAAAAGATAATCTCTGTAACTTGTATTCTAAAGCGGAAACAAACACAAGTATTAACAACTGAATACTAAGAAAAATTGATCCTCTATGGATCTTTTAATAATAATGAAAGTGTTTTCTAAAAAAACGTGTACTCAATACATAATCGTGTGTTCCTTTTATACACAAGGAACCCTAAACTGTTTCACAAGAAACGTATACTCTAAAACTTCTAAAAGTTATGCATTATCACTTCCTAAATAAACTCATGCATATCCTAACTATATTACATAAACTACGGAATAACTATATCCGCAGAAACTAATAATACTGAAACTAGACTTCAGCAGATACACTGCTTCAGCAGGAACCAGCTCTTCAGCAGTAACCGTCAGCAGAATTCTTACTTAGCAAAATTCCCAACAATCCTCCCCTAATCTTGAATTTGACATGGTTAAGTTCAAGATTCTTGATAGATCTTTAAAGTTACATACCAAGAGGATTGAATTCGAACATCATCAGCAAAGAATCACCGTCAGCAGGATCTCTATGATCAACACATACTTGAAAACTCCATTCTTAGCAGCAACAAATGACCAAATGTACATCAAAGCAAATTAGTTTCATACTATTCTCATCACATCCAGGTGTGTTAACTCCTGTGAGAGGTGAATCATTGAAAATAATGGATTTGATGTCTCTTTACCAATAGCCATCACTACTGGAGTAGCCAAATGTTTAAGTTTGAAAACTATGGTACACTGATGACCATATGATTTTTAGCAAATCATCAGCTTTAAACGGATTTGAGTTGTCTTTACCTGTAGCCGTTTGCTCAGGACTAGTCAATTATTTGGTTGATTTAATCACCTTGGTCAATTGAATACCAAATATGGTTTTCCACTGCCTTTACCACAAGCCATATACATGTGGGCTAGCCAATTATTTGGAATCCATAAAGGAAAAATACATGGTCAATTGACAACCATTCAACTCTCAGCTATTAAGCATGGGTAAGTTAAGTACCCAATAGTTTTTAGCAAACTATTACAGCTATTAACAGATTTGACATGTCTTTACCAAAGCTGTACCCTTTGGACTAGCCAACTTTTTGATGGAATAGTCAACATCAGGTAAGTTGATAACCAGAGAAGGTGTGAAAAGAATCAACACCAAAACCTGCATACAACATACACAATACTATACAAATCTCACCATACAGAAAAGAAGAAATACTCCTCTTTGGACTAGCCAACTTTTTTTTTTCTTTTTTTTTTTTTTTTTTTTTTTTTTTTTTTTAATAAAATAAAGAAGAAATAAAATAAAGAAATATACAACAAGATACCATACCAATACCCAATCAGTCCAAATAAGTTTCAATACGAACACCATGCTGAGTTTCCAGTTCCTTCTTAACCAAAATACTCCTCTTGATAGCTCTAATCAACTGTTCAGCCATATGCATATCAAGCTCTAGGTGCCTGATGTAGTCCATAGAGAGCTTTAACAACCTTATAAACATGATCAGGATGATCTGGGTCTTCAAAACCCTTGGGTTGAGTCACATAAACCTCCTCTTCAATCACCATACAGAAAAGCACCTTTGACATCCATCTGATATACCATAAAGCCCATATAAGATGCATAGGCCAAGAATATCCTGATTGCTTCAACTCTGGCCACAGGTGCAAAGACTTCATCATAGTCTATGCCTTCCTCTTTACTGAACCCTTGAGCCACTAACCTTGCTTTATTTTTCACCACAATACCCCTTGCATCTCTTTTATTCTTCAAAATCTATTTTGTCCCAATTGCATATTTACCATCAGGGAGAGGGACCAGTATCCAAACCTGCTGATTCTTAAATTACAAAATCTCTTCTTGCATTGCTTCAAGCCAACTGGAATCAGCAAGTGCTTGAGGAACACTGGTTGGCTCTATTTGAGAAAGGAAGCAAGCAAACAGACAATGTTTGAAGTCTGTATGATTGTCCCTTTGTTGATTGTAGACATAGGAAATGAAAGCAACTTCACTATATTTAGTGTTCTTCACAGTACTTCGAGTTCTAACAGGTGCTTGAGGATCTCCAATAACCTTTGATAGGGGATGAGCAATATTGATCCTCTTTGTTACTGTGGGGTTGACATTTATTGTGGTATCAAGGTTGTTGACAGTGGGTCCAAACTCACTATCATAGGAAGTTGAGTTAAAGATAACAGTCTTAGGTTGATAATTACCAAGATCAAAAGGACTTGGAAATCTTGTAAATGGCTTCTCAAAGTTTGTAGAGACTTCAGTAGAAATGGGAGATTGTGCAGCAGGACTATCAGCAGTTTTGATCACATCAGCAGGAACAGGAGAGCCTTCAGTAGAACTGTCAGCAGCATCCTTGTTTCCACTGACTGCTTGTGCTGATTGTTAAAGTAAGGCATCAGTCTTTTGTGCAAACTTTTCATTGAGTCTCTTAGCTTCCTGAGTGGCTGCATGTTCTTGCTTCTTGAGTCTAGCAAGATCCTCTGCATAATGTGACTCATCTTCATGTTCAGCAGCAGAATGATTACCTGCAAAATGGTTAGGTGGAAAAGAGGGTACAACAATGGTTTGTTCATCTTTCTCAGAGTCACTCTCTGAGTCATCATCCAGGGAACCTGCAGGGTTAGAAATTGTATCTTTGGTACCGACATTTGGATTAGAGACATGTCTAGTGTACCCCAAGTAATCAGTCAAGTAATCTAGGTCAAAATACCAAGAATGACCTTGTCCTTGAACATTAGGTTGATCTTCTAGAAATATCAGGTTAAGGGTTTCCTCAATTCTTTTAGCATGCAAATTGTAGACCCTATATTCCTTGCTATGAGCTGAATAACCCACAATATACCCCTCATCAGCCTTGCCATCAAACTTTCCCAGTGCATCACTAGTGTTCAAAATGGCCACTTTACACCCAAAAGGTTTAAGGTAATGAATGTCTGGAACTTTCCCAGTGAGAAGTTCATAAGGTGTCTTGACATGAGGTCTAGTGATGGATACCCTGTTCAAGACATAGCAAGCAGTACTTACTGCTTCAGTCCAAAACATAGTGGGTAACTTAGAGTCTGCAAGCATAGATCTTGCTGCCTCTATTAAGGTCCTATTTTTCCTTTCAGCAACCCCATTTTGTTGTGGGGTTCTTGGAGTTCTATAGTCCCTTTTTATCCCTTTAGACTTACAAAATTCTATGAAAACAACATTTTTGAACTCTGTCCCATTGTCACACCTAATGCCTTTAACCTTTTTATTTAGCTGGTTTTCAATCAGGGTAATGAATTCTTTTAAAATAGGAGTTGTTTCATCTTTAGTTTTCAAAAAGAATACCCAGCAAAACCTGCTATAATCATCAGTGATAACGAGGCAGAAGTACTTATGATCAATACTTCTGATAGGAGTTGGACCAAAGAGATCCATGTGAAGCAACTGAAGAGGTTCTAAAACGGTGCTCACAGCTGTTATGGCTTTGTATGAGGCTCTGTGTTGCTTTCCTTTGTTGTATGCAACACAATTATGTTCATTGGTGAAGACTTTTGAAGGAAGTCTCTGAACCAGACCAAGTTTAGAAAGCTTGATAATGGTCTTGAAATTCACATGAGCCATCCTCTGATGCCATCTTGTAGATTCATCCAAGGAAGCTTTAGCCACCAAACATGTTAGGTCACCTTCTCGTTGAACATCATTCAGATTGAATGTGTAAAAATTGAAGGTTCTAGGAACTCTTAGCAAAACAGTTGTATCTTCCGGAAGTTTGAAGTCCTTTGAGAGCACAAGACATTCATCCTCAGAGAAGAAAACTTTATTCTTGGTGTCACAGATTTGTGATACAGAGAACAGATTAAAGTGCTCAAGTTCCTTAACATAATATACATTCTCAAAATCTAACAGAGGTGTTTTAATAGTGCCCTTCCCAGTGATTTTACCATCTCCTCCACCAAAAGTCACATTGCCTCCTCCTTCTATAGGCACAAAGTCATGCATCTTATCCTTATTCCCTAACATACTTCTGGAACAACCACTATCTACTATACGAACTTCAGTACTCTTCAGGGGATGATCCTACACCAACAACAAAATTTAGAAGAATTAGTACACATTGGAGACTCAAGTCATTGTTAACTTGAGACTGCCTTGTGGATCATAAGAGGTAGGCCATGTATATGTTTTAGATCCACCATTGTTCTTGGGCCTGTATTGCAAATTAGGTCCCTTCTTTGTCTAAGAAGAACCTGCTGAGGGCTTCACAGCAGTATCCCAATACCCTCCACCAACATACATAGAGTCAAACTGTCTAGGCCAATAAACATTATGAATGAAAGAACTAGTGGGTCGCACATAAGGTCTAGTATTAGTTCTTCTCCATGAAGAATGTTTTTCAGCAGAATTATGTTTCTGCTGATGTGGAACAAAAGATGGTATATCATTAACATTCTTCCCCATTTGCCTAGGTTTTCTTTGACTAACACATACACCCATTCTTTGCTCATGAAAAGTACAATCCTTAATCAAATGAAATTTACTTCCACACACAAAGCATTTCTTCTTTTTAGAAGATTTATTCAAAGTGAAAGATGTTCCATAACATGAAAAAGAATTCAAACCACAAACATTAACAGAATTGTTTTTAACAGAACAAGAAAAATTGTTTTGCAAAGAATTAAATAACAAGTCTTCAGAAGAAACAGTCTTGTTATCAGCAGTAACTCTAACAGGCTTGTAGGGAGTCTTGGGTGATGTCTTGGGTGTGGTCTTGGGAAGGTCTGACTTTTCACTTGAATCACAAATGGTATAAGCAGTAGACCCTTGGTCAGAAGACTTGTCACTGTCAGAACAAGAGACAAAGTCAGTAGATTTAGAAACAGGGTCTGGCAAGTCACTTGACTTTTTGCCATAAAGATGGTGTGATCCATCAAAGTCAACAGGTATGGACAGGTCTATAGGCAGGTGTTCTCCTCTAATAGGTCCAGGTACAACATTCAATCCCCCTTACTTAACATATTTTACAAGTTTTTGAAATTCTAGGGCAGGTTCAGGGTCAAAAACACTGGATATATCAGGGTAAGTTAATTCCTCAGGATCTATATATTTATCATATCCTAATGCTTTTCTAGACCTAACAGATTGACTACTATCAAGCAATTTATTTAAATGAGAAGCTCATTCTTGCCACTTCTTACGACCAGCCACTTCTTTATCAAACTTTACTTGTAATTCTTGTTTTTCTAGTTCTACATCAGATTTTTCTTTTTCAGTATGCCTTAAATCTATCTGTGCACATTCTAAATCACTTTCTAAAACTCTTATCTTTTCTTCATATTTAAGCTGATTCTTTTGAAACCATACCTTCTGTCTTTCTAAAGTTTTTAAAGCCTTTTTATAAGCCTCAATTTCTACATAACACTCATTGTATTTAGGTTTCAATTAATCATATTCCTATTTAAGTTCATTATATCTTATACTACAGCCAAAAACACAGTTATGTACCTGAGAGATGCCCATCAAGGAAACTTGATCCTTCTTATCTTCTATGGGGCAGTATGCCAGCATATTCACTTGTTCAGAAGTAGAAGCTTCCTCTTCAGCAGGTTCATGAACAGTCCAATCAACATGGTCATCCACAGTCACCAAAGCTTTGGAAGGTCCAGTTTTAGAAGTTCCTGATTCCAATAGATATGAGCCATATCTAACTTCATCACCAGGCTTTCTCTCCTTGCATTCTCTCGAGAAGTGGCCCATCTGACCACAAGTGTAGCACTTAACCTTCCTTCTGTCAAATCTTGCTGCATCTCTTCCCTGAAAACCAAACTTTCTTCAAGACTTATTCTCAAACCTTTTGATATTCATAGAAATCATTGCCAACTGCCATTTCAAGTGCATCTCCTCCATCTCCAATGGATCCACCTGTTCAAAATCCTCATAAGCTAGAAACTGCTAATGTTCATATTCAACAACAAAAGAGTGAAGAACATCTTCCATTATATTACTGGACTTTGATTTAGGAGTTAGTTTAGAGTGGGTATGAGAAGATGCTGCTGAGGTGTAAGAGCTTGAGGCATGATGCACGGGTTTGGATGTGGTGCTAACAAAGGCTGAGTGAGTGGATGGACGAATGGGACTTCTAACATCAGGCTCAAGAAATTTAAGCTTGTTGTAGAGGTCATCAAAAGAGATAATTTCCAATCCACCTTTAGTTTTGAGAGCAATGCTGACTTGCAACCAGGATGGTGGCAAAGATCTCAGAAACTTAGCATTGTAGTCCTCATTATCCAGCCTAGCCTTCAGCTGATTAAGTTGACTCAAGATCTTGTGGAACCTGTCATAACCCTTGTGGATTCCTTCTTCCTCAGATATCTGAAACTCTTGAAACTGTTGCTTCAGCATTGACTTCTTCATCCTTCTTGACTCTTCATTCCCACCAAATCTAGCCTTGATGGCCATCCAAATGTCCTTGGCATCTTCCATGAAGTGGAAGTCACCCATGTGGTCATCTGGTATAACCTGAAGGAGAATTGTTCTGACTTTATTCTCTCTCTGCATGGCTAGAACTTCTTCAACAGTTTTGGGACCTACAATAGTAACAATCCCATCAGCATCTTTGACATGTTTCTTCAAGCTGTTACCCTTAAGGACAACTTCCCAAAGATTCCAGTCAATGTTTGTGATCCATTTTTGCAACTTCATGGACCACAATTCATACTCCTCAACATTCTTAAGGTATGGGAATTTGGCATTACTGTTTGAGAGAGTGAGTTGTTAGAGAGAAGTGGTGTTTTGGTTTTGAGTTGCATCAGATTCATCATCTGTTCCAGGCATTGTTTTTGGTTGTTTTTTATTGAGAGGGTGTAAGATTGGTGAATCTTAGTATCACAGAGACTCTCCCGAGGCTCTGATACCACTTGTTGAACCTTAGACCTTGATAGATCTTTGAGCACTCGTGGATCGTTAGTTATGTTAATGTAATCACTAACACACTAAAAGATAATCTCTGTAACTTGTATTCTAAAGCGGAAGCAAACACAAGTATTAACAACTGAATACTAAGAACAATTGATCCTCTATTGATCTTTTAATAATAATGAAAGTTTTTTCTAAAAAACGTGTACTCAATACATAATCGTGTGTTCCTTTTATACACAAGGACCCTTAAACCGTTTCACAAGAAACATATATTCTAAAACTTCTAAAAGATATGCATTATCACTTCCTAAATAAACTCATGCATATCCTAACTATATTACATAAACTACGGAATAACTATATCCGCAGAAACTAATAATGCTGAAACTAGACTTCAGCAGATACACTGCTTCAGCAGGAACCAGCTCTTCAGCAGTATCCTTCAGCAGTAACCTTCAGCAGAATTCTTACTTAGCAGAATTCCCAACAGATGGGTTCAGTGAGGATGACAATAACTCACTGAACCCCTAGGACTCCTCAACAACTATTGAAGTACTGAAGACTGAAGACCTGAAGACTGAAGAATGGGCGTGCCAAAGCGGGAAATGTTTGAAAGTATGAGTGGGTGTCCCTATCAACCTGAAGTCAAACTTTCCCTGAAAGGCATAAAGTCAAGATGGTGTCATCACTGTGCATCAGAAAGGCACATTGTCTTATACCTAATATAGCCATTGTAACAGAGACAAAATCACTAGCCTAGGTCATCAATTTGTCTTTATCAGTAAAGTTGTAATTTACTTGTGTATAAATAGGTAGCATAAGTGAGGAGTAAAAGTTGACAGTTTTGTGCAATTAATGCTTAGACATTCACAAACCACTTTTACTCATCCAAAGAACAACACAGTTCCTGAGATAGCTCAGTAGGATCTTTAGTTGTCACTCAAACATAGTTTAGGTTTAGAGATGAGTCATACCATACTTTTCGTTTCAATCCTAAGTGTTATTCCGCAAACACTTGGGGTATAATTCTTTGATTAACTTCTAATAAGAATTAAACGTTGAAAAATATCTTGTCTTTTATCTTTACGTTTTTTATTACTTTTAATCATTTACTTCTTTGTTCATGCCATGGAACTTGGTTAGTTTAACTCAATAGTTAACATTAATCTAGTAAAAGGGACCAACCAGTGGTATCAGAGCCTCTGATTTGTAAAACTTTTCAAAATTTGTTTTCAAACTAAAGAGTGCTCAAAGTTTTTTAAAATCAAGATCCTACCATGGCTGACATTGATGTACCCTAACTAGTCGATAAAAAGGGTGGAAGCTATTCTACTACTGCTCCTAGACTTGAAGTTGGTAAATTTAACAAGTAGAAAAAGCGCATGCTTTGCTACTTGACTGGGATGGAACCATATTACATTAAGCTTATTAATGATGGTCCATATGCCCTAAAACTGCCCAAGGTTTAATCAAACCTGAAGCCCAGTGGACCCCAGATGAGAGGAGGGTGGTCAATCAAGACCAACGCCTGAAAAGCATCAGTATATCTTGTCTTCCTGACGATATAATGGAATTGGTCATCAAATGTCCTACTGCCAAGCAGACATGGACTGAATTGGTTCACAGCTATGAAGGTCCCTCAGATACAAAGGAAAACAAGATCATGGACCTAAAACTTGAGTACAATACTTTCAGGGCCAAAGACTCTGAAAGTCTCTCCGAGACCTACACTCGGTATAAGACCCTTCTCAATGAACTGACCAATGATGGTGTCACCCTGTGTAAGCATGAAATCAATGTTGGCTTTGTAAACAGTCTCCCTGAAAAGTGGTTAAACTTCTCTCAGGGTCTGAGAAATGCAAATCATCTCCAAAATCTTGAGCTTCCTAAGATCTATGGTAAATTTCTCTATAAGGATAACCTAATCTCAAGGAGATACCCAGACTCCAAAAAGGCTCAAGAGACTAAAAAGACCCTGACATCCTCACCCATATCCACTGCTTTCTATTCCAATGGTGTTGTGTAAGATTTTTAAGATGGATCTGATGATGAGGTTGATGAAAGAACAAGTGAGGAGTACATGAATGATTTTAAAATTGAATTTCATGAAAGGGAACTTCTTGCAAACTCAAAAAGATTTATTAAAAGAAACAAAAACTTTTCAAATACAAAAGCAAATGACAATTCTGAATGTTTCAAATGTGGTAAAAAGGTTAATTTTGCAAAAGACTGTTTCTATAAAACAACATCAAAACCATCTTATAAATTCTAAGGAAACAACTCTTTCTCAGGAACCAGCAAGTTTCAACCAAAAATGCTTTAATCTAGTCAGTCTTTTCAAAACAAGTCTGAAAAATTTCCTCAAAAAGATTTTGAAGCCAAATACAGAAAGGCCAAGGCCAAACTTGCTATTTTTGAGTCAGCTCCCTCAGTCTCTCAGGCACCACAAGTTCCCAAGACTACTCAACAGAAAAACAAGGGACTTGTAGCTGAAACCTTTGATTGGGACGAGGAAGAAGTATCCTCTAACGATGAAGAAGTTCATGTCAGTGCCCTGATGGCGCTCTCAGAAGACAACAAGCTGGCTATGGGAAAGAACCGTGCAAGGAATGGAGAGTGGGTGAGCATCACCATGAGAAAGGTAAATATCTTACTTTCCACGGATGATGATTCTGATTGGAAATCTTACTTAGATTATATAAATGTTGATCTTAAGTATGTTGAAGAACAGAGATTAAACTTGTTTTCAAAATATAACAAACTGAGTTTTGAGTTAAATAAGTGTAGAGATGAACTTCTTGCTTTAAAACAAGCCAAACATGAAAACATTACACTTCAAATTCAAAACTCTAAACTTGTAAAACAAAATCAAGCTCTTCAGGAAGAACTTAAGAAAGAAAAGGCTGTCATTTTTAGCTGAACTTAAAAGAACCCCAAACTCGTTGACATATTGAGTCTCAAACCCAGTACCAAAAAGGTTGCACTGGGAGAAGACCAACACACTGAAGTCTCTAGGCAGAGTAACCATGCAACAACCTTTCTATCAACAAGCAAACTCTCTAGCAAAGAACTAGCTCCAAAACCCAGTGAGTGGATTGAAAGATTCAATCCTGATAGTAAAATGCCAACTTTCAACACTGGAAGAATTTTGGAGCCTGAAAGTCAGGCCATTAAGGAGATGCTAGGAGTCACTGATGAACCTAGTCATACCGAGTCCATCACTGAGTCTGAGTCTGATCTTACCCCATCTGTCTATCAACCACATTCTCCCAAGGAGAAATCAGATTTAGGGAGAACTATCATGAAGAGACCTACCTCTGTACCCACTGAAGCCCACACACCTTTAGTATCCACTGAAGTGAAACCTGACAATACTGATTCTAAATATGATCAGTTAGCTGAACTTATCAGGAAGTTGAGTGAAAAAATTGTGTCCACTAAAAAACCTTCTGGTTCAAAATCTAAACAACAACCACCAACTTCCTCAAGTTCCTCCGAACCAAAATCCTCATCCAAACCTTCAGTGAGATGTGAACTATGCAATTATCCAAACCAGACCAATGATAATTGCTACAGAATCCTGTTTTGCATGATATGCAAACAAGAGGACCACAGGACTTCTGATTACAAATCACACTATGCATCCCTGAATGCACAAGGACTTTACAAAACACAAGGATATCAATATGCCTCTCCTTCTAAACAAAGACAAAAGGCAAAGCCTTTTCTGCCATGTCCTTACTGTGGGTTCAATGATCATCTTCCTGATGATTATATGATGAACAAATGTTGTAACATTTGTGGAGACCCCTCCCATGATGACAGGGGACATGAAAAAGTTATTCAGGCCAGAAGAGACATCACTTCCAGCACCTCTCAGTCTACTGAGTCTTCATCAACCACCAAATGCAAAACTTATGGAAGCTCAGTTCACTCTACCTCAGACCATGACTCAATAACTAAATTCAAAAAGTCCTTGAGGACTAAACCCACTAGGAGATGGGTTATAAGAAAAACTAACCCAGTTTACTATTTGTGCAGAAACATACCAGGGATCCTATTTGGAATCTAGACAGTGGATGCTCAAGGAGTATGACTCGTGTGAAGCATTATCTGCACAAATATGCGGAAGAACTAGGACCCAAGGTAGTATTTGGTGACAACTCATCAACTCTCACTGAAGGTTATGGTTCAGTAAACTGTGATGCAAAATACATAGTTCAGTTTGATGACAAGAGAGGAACCATCTTCAATGCTAACAAGGAAGTTGTGTTGATTTCTCCCAGGAGGGATGATTTTTATGTCCTAGACATGTCAACCCTTACTCAAAATGGGACTTGCCTCTCACTAAGGCAACTGAACAATCAATGGGCTCTGGCATAGAAGACTCTCTCATCTTAACTTCAAAAGCATCAACAACCTGGCCAAACAGAACAAAGTTCTTGCCTTCCATCCCTGGTGTATACCATAGACAAGCCATGTTCTGCTTCTGAGAAAAGCAAACACCATAGGGCTTCATTCAAAACCAAACAAAACATCTCCATCAAAAGCTGCCTTCACCTCCTTCACATGGACCTATTTAGACTTGTCAGTCCAATATCTATTAACCATGAGAAATATACTCTGGTCATAGTGGATGAATACTCAAGATACACTTGGGTTTTCTTCCTGACGAAAAAGAGTCAGGCAGCTGATACAATCATGTCCTTTGTCAGGAACATTGAAAATCAAAATTATGTCAAGGTTAAAAAGATTAGGACTGACAATGGTATTGAATTTAGAAACCATGACCTTTAGTGTTTTTGTGATGAGAAAGGTATTTCTCAAAACTTCTCTTCTCCTTATACTCCTGAACAAAATGGAGTAGCTGAAAGGAAGAACATGACACTCATTGAGGCAGCAAGGACAATGTTAAATGGCTCAATCCTTTCAAAACACTTTTGGCCTGAGGCAGTCAGACAGCCTGCTATACTTAAAATAGGTCCATCATTGTGAAAAGACATAATAAGACTCCCTATGAGATATTCAAAGGAAGAATCCCTGACATCAGCTACTTTCATGTATTTGGGTGTCCTGTGTTAATTCATAACCACAGGGATCACTTAGGTAAATTTGATGCCAAAGCTGATGATGGATACTTCCTGGGATACTCTCTTGTCTCCAAAGCCTTCAGGGTGTTCAACATTAGGAGACAGCAAACTGAGGAAACTTATCACATAACTGTTGATGAGAGCACTGAATCCATCAGGTTCTCTAACTCCTCAGTTGAGGAAATTGGTATTGATGACTCATCAAGATATCCTCCTGATGAGTATCATCCTGATAATAATCCCTCTCCTCAATACCAAGCTGATGCAGATATCTCATACTACATCATTCCTCACAATCTACCTCAAGCAACCATCATTGAGTTCATTGAAATTCAACAAGTCTCCAATGAGACTACACCCACTGAGCCAACTATTCAGGAACCCTCTGATCAAATTGATAACATTGAGGTCACTGAAGATCAAAGTCTTGAGGCACCTCAGGCTCAGCTGACTGAACCTACTCCTCTAACAAATCAGGCTTCTACAAGTTCTAACTCCTATCCTAAACCACAGGATAGCTGGACTAAGTCCAAAACAATTGAACTTGTGAACATCATTGGTGAGCCCACTTAAGGCATGCTTACTAGAAGCATGGCTGCTAAACTCAAGGCAGCCTCAGCCAATGTATGTCTCTATGTAGACTTTCTCTCTGACATAGAGCCTAAGAATGTCAAAGAAGCCCTGACGCATGAAGGTTGGGTTCATGCCATGAGAGATGAATTGGAAAAATTTGATAGAAACAAAGTCATGACCCTAGTTGAATGCCCCTAGGGTGTTTTAGTCATGGGAATTAAATGGATCTTCAAAAACAAAACTGATGAGTGTGGTACAGTCATAAAAAACAAGGCAATACTTGTTGCAAAAGGATATAATCAAAATGAAGGTATTGATTATGAGGAAACTTTTGCACCTGTTGCTAGAATGGAAGCCATCAGGATCTTCCTAACCTATGCAACATACATGAACTTTAAATTTTACCAAATGGATGTAAAAAGTGCCTTTCTGAATGGAAACATTAAAGAAAATGTTTATGTGTAACAACCTCCTGGCTTTGAAAGTAGTGAATTTCCTAACCATGTCTGCAAGCTTAACAAGGCCCTTGATGGACTAAAACAAGCACCCAGAGCATGATATGAAACTCTTTCAGCCTTCCTGATCCAAAACAAGTTTGTTAGAGGAAGAATTGACAACACCCTGTTCATCTATAGAACAAAAAGTGATTTCATCCTTGTTCAAGGACATGTCGATGACATCATCTTTGGCTCAACAAGTTACAAACTTTGCAAATAGTTTGAAAAACTGATGACCACTAAGTTTGAAATTAGCATGATGGGTGAACTCACCTATTTTCTTGGACTTCAAATCAAATAGACTGACAAAGGAATATCCATTTGTCAAGAAAAATAAACTAGGAACCTACTGAAGAAGTATGAGCTCAGTGATTGCTCTTCAGTAAAGACCCCTATGGTTCCTCCTAACAACCTTAGCCCTGACCTCACTGTTAAATCAGTGAATCAAACTCTATACATATGAATGATAGGGTCACTGATGTACCTACTTGCCTCAAGGCCTGATATCCAATTCTCAGTCTGCCTATGTGCTAGATATCAGTCTGATCTAAAAGAGTCTCATCTCACTGCTGTCAAGAGAATTATCAGATACATCAAAGGTACACCAACTCTTGGCTTGTATTAACCAAAATGCTCAGGGTTTGATCTCAAAGGGTACACTGACTCAGACTATGCAGGCTGTAATATGGATAGAAAAAGTACCTCAGGATCCTGTCAATTCCTTGGTGGAAAACTTGTGAGTTGGAGTACAAAGAACCAACAATCAGTGGCAATGTCCTCAGCTGAAGCTGAATATGTGGCTGTTGTAGGGTGTTGTTGATGTGGCGCAAAGTGTACCACTTTTAAGGGGTCATTTAAGCCCGAATTCGAGATTATTTGATCTATTATTCCCCTAAATCATTCCTTTTGTCATTTTAGGTACTTTTGAGGAGAAATCTGGAAAAGGAAGCGTTTTGGGCGTTTTTGGAGCATAAAAGTGAAGAAAACGGCAAAGTCTCAAAATTCCTTGCTGGAACAGTACCTGGCGACGTCAAGCTACAACACATGACGGCGTCAAGAGTGGCAAAATAGGTGGATGTGGAAATTATAACGTGACGGCCCAGAGTGTTTTCTTTGTTATTGGCATGACGGCGTCACCAAGGCCGTCGGGGTCCAAATACTAGTGATGGCCCAGAGCTTATTTCTATATGACGGCGTCAGAAGTGGATCTAGGCAATACAAATTTCAACTTGGCGGCGAGTTGACGGCGTCAGAGGCTAACACATGACGCCGTCAGGATGCTTAGTCTATATATATTTTTCCAATTTATCATTGTAATGTGTGGAACAAGTTGTGCACAAACCCTAGGTCGCATTTCCTGCATATTGAAGGGGTTTCAAACCCTTCTTTCATCCATGTTTTAATAAAGATAAGTGCTCCAATAATCATTCAATATGTCTATGTATTGTTTGATTCTATCTTATTTTTATCTTTCTTTTAACATATTAGGCTAGGCTTTTATTGTGTTTGCTTAGATGTAGTGAAACCTAGATGTTGATTATTGGTTGATTGTTTGTTTATAATTGTTATGGATGATTGTATTCGATGTTAGGCTTAAGGAAACTGGTAGACTTCCATTGGTAACTTGCTTAAACATCTTAAGAAACATGATCGGAGGTGTACTACGATTTTTGGTTATATTTAATGCATAAGAGAATTCTAATGATCCCATGTTAGGAGCTTTTAATCGGCTCGACATAGGAGTGAAGTAGGATCTTATAGAGTTAGGGAATATTGTACACGGCCCTACGACTGGTATTAAGGAATATAAACTGTCATCCATGCAATTGTAACAATCTTATCAACCGGTAAAAGATATCTAGGGAGTAATGAAATCTAAGTAAACACAACTTTTCTCATTATTGTTTCCACCAAATTAGTTAATTAGTTTAATTTTCATTTCTTTTATTTTATTTTGATTGCATCTTTGTTAATTGGATTAGTTGGCTAGCAACTAATTCCGCCCACTCCTTCAAAACTTGAGATTTTACTTGTTTTCATAAAATATAAAAAATACAAAAAGAATCATCCCTCACCTCTAGACCTAGTTTAGTAGGCTTTCTAATCCTAGCGACACTATTCTTGAGTTGAATGATCAATCCCCCGGTACTTGTCACTATACTATACTACAACGATCAGGTACACTGCCTGGTGAGGGTTGTAAGCTTCTCAAGATCCCTTGAGAGGTAAAACCTGTTGCGAGGGCGCAATTCCCACGTATCAAGTTTTTGGCGCCGCAACCCGAGGAATAGTTATTGTCTAGGTTAGAATTTTGTTTTATTAGGTCTACTTGCTAGATTCCTTTCTAGTAAGATTTTTATTTTTCTTTAGTCTATCTCATTTCTTTGTTCCTTTGTTCGTAACCATTACCATCCGACATCATGGAAGGTGGTAATATCTTTGACACCATCAATCCACCACAACAAAACCACCCACAAAACCCACCACTAGCAAACCAACCTCCTGGGCCCCGAACTTTAGGAGAGTATTCACGTCCTAGCCACCAAGGCTATCGAAACACCATTGAGCTCACCTATGGAGCCAATGTGTCCCCTTTGCGATCCGACACCTTCCGGTTGGTGCAAAGCGGATGTGCATTCCATGGACTTCGTTCCGAAGATCCTAATCAATATCTCAAGGATTTCCTTATAATCGTAGATTCCATAGACCTTGATGTTGCAACTAGAGAGTCGACCAGATTACGTCTATTCCAATTCTCTCTACGTGATCAAGCTAGTCAATGGCTTGAATGTTTACCCGCAGGATCCATCACCTCATGGGATGATCTCACTTCTCGTTTCCTTGCTCAATTTTTCTCACCGGGGAGAACTACCAAGCTTAGAAATGATATCTTGATGTTCCAACAATGTCAAGGTGAAACTCTATATGAAGCATGGACTCGTTTCAAGGACTTACTCCAAAAAGTCCCTCATCATGGCATAAATCTTTGGCTCCAAGTCTAAATCTTCTATTACCATATCGATCTCTCCACAAGGCGAACCATTGACCAATCGGCCGGTGGCAAGCTACGTGATCTAAGTGCGGAAGAATCATGGGAACTCATAGAAGATCTTGCTTTCTATGACAACGAAAGTTGGAATGATCCCTGTGATTTGAACAAAACGGTCAAGGCAATATCTTTGCCTTCGAACAATTCTAGCACTCCCGACCGTAGGATCATGGAACTTGAGGACCAAGTCAAGTTTCTCATGAAATCCTACGAAGCTCCTAAGACTTCAAGCCAAGTGAACAAAATCACTTCTTCATGCGAATTATGTAGTGGTCCCCATGACACTCGTGATTGCGTGGAACTCCCCGACAAGCTTTTGCGGATGACGCATCCTCGCGTACCGACGAAGCGGGAGACAAGTGCTACACTTTCAAACCCGAGCCAAACCCTTACGGTGATTTCTACAACCCTTCTTGGAAAAATCACCTGAACCTTAGGTGGAAACAAAACCAAAACATGCCCCAAAACAATTCTTCCAATCCACCTAATCGGTACCAACCAAACGGTCCACCCTCTAACCGTATTTTCAACAACAATCCTTTAAAGTCGCCGCAACAGTATCCTTGACATGAACTAAATCCAAGAACCTTTCCCGTATCACCCCTTTCGCATCAACAAATCTTAAGACTATGGCCATTTGCTCTTTTTTGGATTCATCTCATGACTCATCAACCATGACACAAAACCATGAATCTCCCACTTCTTCCCGTATATACCATTTCACTTTATTTGCCAAAATTCTCAGAACTTCTTGTTGGATATTGGAAGATGTATACTTGGAATTATAAGGAGCATTTAAAATAACATTTGCAAGATCATCATTATAAAATGCTAATAGTTTTAGCAATTCAAGAAAGTTACCTCGATTCTTTGAATTGGAAGATTCATCATGTCCTCGTAAAGCACAAGCTTGGTATGTTAACCAACGAACTACATCAATTGTGCCTTTCAATCTTAAACGGTGTTTCCTTTTTTGCTGTATGAAATTTTCAATGTGTGCTTCGTGATTCACTAAATTAGTAGCAAACACAAATGCCTTTTTGTATGTTGAAGATTTAATGTGCTTTAACAAAGGACAATTATTCCAATCATTAACTTTTTTCCAATTGTCAAATCCTTCACAACTAAATGCACTATGACCACTTTGCTCATTTGGTTTATCCTTATACAAATAACATAGAAAACAATAAGCCTTGTGTGTTGTTGGAGAATACTCTAACCAATTAGGGAACATACCAAACCAAGGAAATTTAAATCGACGATGATTATTCTTTGGACCTCTAGGCTTATACTCTTCAAGCTGAGGTTGATACACTCCTAATGATAAATATTCTAGCCTTACTTGCTCACGTTTTGCAACCAGATATTTCCACATTTCAAGTCTTTAGTAGGATCTCTTTCTAGGCTACTAACATCCACTTCATTGACGTTAGCTTGTGGAATTTCAGAAGGTTGTTCATTACAAGTATCCGGACCAATAACCGGTTCGCTTGTTGAACCTTTTTGACGTTCACTCTCTTGAATTTCATCATCAATTCTTTCTACTTGTTGTTCTTCAATATTTCTTTTAAAAAATGAAGTTATGGTTTTATTCTTCACCATAGTCACTGATGACGTATAGTCTATATTCGGGCCACGAACCCAAATGATAAACACTACTAATGCCCAAGTCCAATATGAGTGGGCTATCATGACAATGATTTGGGCCACACCACTAACGGTTTGGACTCACGAAAGACCAAACCCAACCAAACTATTTATGGCCTAGATAAGGATCTTCTATTTATGGATAATGATCCATAGGCCGGATAAGCACCATGCGTGCGAAGAGTGAGGAGCACGAAATCTACAAGGATTTCGTGCCTATATAAACAATGCCATAACTCTCGTTAAAGGTACGACACATAACGCTAAACTCTTCTACATAACCCTAAAACTGATTACTTACTCTCACCCCGGAGGATAATCATGGGAGACAATCCCACGATAAGCCTAACGGTGTTTGTTTACTTTCTTAGTGCGCAGGTTTCAAGCATTAAGAGCTAATTGGTACGAGAGTAGGAACCCAAGCAAGGAATGCCCAAGATAGGGGACCTAACCCAGAAGCAGATATTGTTGCACTGGAAGAGGACGCGCCTGAATTAACGCTAAGTAATTTTGTATCTCAAAATTACGAAGCTTTAACTAACCTCATGCAAGAGGAGGCAAGGAGAAGATCAAGCCAGAGCCTACAAGCCCGGGTTAACTTTAACCCAGAAACATCCCCACCGCGCTACCAAAGAGGGGGGCACGAAAATAATGAAAGACATACCAATATCCATGATACACTTGGTACAGCATCTGACTCACAATACTCAGAGGAATACGAAAACGGCGAGAGGCGCGCCAATGTTTACTCCAGACTTGGTAGTCGAAGGATGCAAGATAGACTTGGACGTCAACACTCACCAAGCGAGGGATCCTCAAGGTCTGGGAGCAGAAGAATTTACGACAGGTTGGGAAGGCGAACTTCCCCAAGTGAAAGCCCCTCAAGCTCTTCCTCTGAGGAAAACCGGCGCAAGCGCCGCAAAAGGGATAACCTCTCCTTTAGTGACTCCTCGGACAAGGAGGACAAAGAGACAGGACGCTGGAAGTCCAGAGGAAGACGTCGCGAGGAAGAGGACGAAGACATATCTCTTCCTTGGCGTCGTCAGAAAGTTGATGCATTTACACGACGCATCAGCGATTACTCCGATCATAAGAAAAGGCGCATGCCCACTAATGTTAAAACATATGATGGAACAGGTGATCCTAATGACCACCTAAAATTTTTTGAATCCGCCGCTACTATCGAAAATTGGCCACAACCTGTGTGGTGTTATATGTTTAACTCCACATTAGTGGGGAATGCGCGCACTTGGTTTAGCAAGCTTTCACGAAGGAGCATAGACGGGTTTGAAGAATTGCGAAAAGCATTCCGCTTAAACTTCACCCAGAGAAAGAAGTGCGCTAAAAACCCTGTTGAACTAGCCAGAGTAAAAAAGCGCCAAGGGGAATCAACCAGTGCTTACGTGGAGCGCTTCAAAGATGAATGTATACATGTCAAGGCGTGTCCTGAAGTCCTAAAAATTTCAGGGTTCATGAATGGGATTAATAACCCAGAACTCATTAGGAAAATAAATGACAAGGTTCCCCAAACCTTTGATGAACTAATGAAGCACACAAGATCCTTCATCCAAAGAGAAGCAGCCGTTGCGGACAGTAAAAAAGGCTACTCAAATTATAGGCAGCAAGAACAGCTTAAGAGACAATCCAATGATCAGAGCAGCAATCGCAGCAAGAATTATCGCAGTCAGGGAAGTGGACGAGATAATGACAAGTATACCCCCCTCACAAAGACTCTGAGGGAACAAAAGGCGCAAACATCCCAAAACCCCCACCAATGCGCACTTAAGAGGACCGGCGTGTAGGGAACGGATACTCCGAATACCATGGACAAAAGGGCCATACCACCAACGAGTGTGTCCAGCTTCGACAACTAATTGACCAATTAGTAAAGGAGGGTAGAATGGATCATCTCGTTAAGAATATTAAAGAAGGGAAGGATAAACAAAAGAATCAAGGTAAAAATGAACCTTCCAAAGATAAGGCTGACATTATTTACATGATCCAGTCATGGCAGCGCAAGACAAAGCAAAAGGTCAATCAAAAATTCTCTTCAGGGAATGACATATCTTTCCCCACTCTAGCCGCGGACAACGCAGTAGTAGAGCCACTAACCATTGAGATACATACGGGGGGACACGATATTCGCCGCATGTATATTGAAGGAGGAGCATCCGCAGACATTCTATATGAGCACTGCTTCAAAAGGATGCGACCTGAGATACAAAGTCAGTTAATACCGGCCACGACGTCGCTGACTGGATTCACAGGAGACAAAATATGGCGTATGGAGCAATTACGCTTACTTGTAGTTGTGGGCGATGAACAACACTCTACAGCAACATCGATAAACTTCATGATAATCAAGTCTCCTTCACCGTACAACGACATCATTGGGAGACCTGGAATATCATCCATGCACGGTGTACCATCCACATCACATGGGATGCTCAAATTTCCAGTAGAAGGAGGCATTGTCACCCTCTACAATACCACGGTGCTGCCTAAAGAATGCAACACCGTCACCAGTGAAGTGGAGAGTATTCTAGAACACTGCGCAGCCAAAATACCAAACCTAAAGGATGCCATCCACCCTGATTACCCAGATCAACAAATATCAATTGGAGGGTCTCTATCTGACAAGGGTAAAGCAGCTGTGTGCGCACTCTTGCAAAAGAACCTAGACATCTTTGCATGGGAACCAAAGCACATGACTGGAGTACCACGATCTATCACAGAGCACAAGCTACAAATCCGACAAGGATTTCCTCCAATACGACAGAAAAAGCGCGGCCAAGCTCCGGATCGCGCAAAAGCTATCTTGGAAGAAGTACACAAACTAGTAGACAAAGGCATCATGCGGGAAGTCTACTAACATGACTGGCTTTCTAACCCAGTAATGGTAAAAAAGAGTGATGGCAGTTGGAGAATGTGCGTAGACTTCACTGATCTTAATAAAGCATGTCCACAAGACTGCTACCCACTACCAGAAATAGACTGGAAAATAGAATCCCTGTGCGGATATCCCTTTAAATGTTTCCTGGATGCATACAAAGGGTACCATCAAATTCAGATGGCAGAGGAGGATGAAGAAAAAATAGCCTTCCACACAAGTCAAGGGGTATATTGCTACACGAAAATGCCCTTTGGCCTAAAGAACGCGGGCGCAACATACCAGCTACTGGTGGACATGGCTTTTGAAAAGCAAGTAGGTCACAACCTGGAAGTTTATGTCGATGAACTTGTTATAAAGAGTCATACCGAAGAGGAATTGGTGTGCGACATCGAGGAGACATTCAAAACACTGGGAAGGA
This sequence comes from Artemisia argyi, assembly GCA_030686995.1. Taxonomy (NCBI): domain Eukaryota; kingdom Viridiplantae; phylum Streptophyta; class Magnoliopsida; order Asterales; family Asteraceae; genus Artemisia; species Artemisia argyi. The sequence continues at coordinate 94,298,361 of CM060694.1, forward strand.
TAAACATGAAGTTAAACCCCAAGAAGTGCACCTTTGGCGCAACGAAAGGCATGTTCCTTGGATATTTAATAGAACCTGACGGCATCAAGCCTTACCCAGAAAAGACAAAAGCTGTCATCAATCTCCCCTCACCGCGCACATTGAAAGAAGTTCAGTCATTAAACGAAAAACTAGCCGGGCTAAACCGTTTTTTGTCTAAGTCAGCAGACAAATCACTCCTTCTCTTTAAAACACTCACGAAGTGCACAAAAAAAGGAGACTTTCGTTGGATGGAAGAGGCAGAGGAAGCCTTCCAACAACTTAAGCAACATCTCGCAGTGCTTCCCAAACTCGTTGCACCCCGACCAGGGGAAGAATTGATCATGTACCTCTCTGCAACTCATGGAGCAGTCAGAGCAGTGCTACTAAAAGAAAGAAACTCCGTTCAAACACCGATATATTTTGTGAGCAAAGCATTCAAAAAGACAGAGACCAACTATACTGCCATGGAAAAACTAGTCCTAGCTCTAGTCTTCGCAGCTAAGAGATTGCGCCGATACTTCCAAGCGCACCCAATAGCTGTAATCACGGACCAACAAATCAAGCAAGTTATCTCTAAACCTGACGCATCAGGACGGCTACAAAAATGGAGGGTGTTATTGAGTGAGTATAACATCTCTTATAGACCGCGCACCACAGTTAAAGGACAGATATTGGCAGATTTCATCAGCGAAAAACCAGATACTGACACTCCAACTACAAAAAGTGAAACAACACCACAAGAACCATGGATCCTATTCACAGATGGATCCTCGTGCTTAGATGGATCTGGCGCAGGCCTCATCCTCACTAACCTAGAAGGAGTGGAATTCACTTAGGCACTGCGTTTTGAATTCACAGCCACAAACAATGAAGCAGAATATGAAGCTCTTCTCGCTGGACTACGCATTGCCACTCAAATGGGCGTACGCAACCTAGAGGTAAATGTAGATTCCAGGCTAGTAGCTAACCACGTGTTAGGTGAATATGAGGCTAAAGATGAACACATGGTCCAATACCTCGAAAAAACCAAGTCTCTCATTCAGAATTTTGATAAGTTCACCATCAAACAGGTCCTTAGAGGAGAAAACAGAAAAGCTGGTGCGCTGAGCAAGATCGCATCTACAAGCTTTGCACACCTCTCAAAATAGGTATTGGTGGAAACTCTAAAAAACAAATCAATCTTGGAGATGGAAATATCCACAGTGATAGAGGAACAGAATCCTACATGGATGAAACCTATCATTGATTTTTTAAGCAAAGGAATCCTACCACAAGATCAGAAAGATGCTCGTAGAGTACGGTGCACAGCGCAGAGATTTGAAATCCGAGATGGCGTCCTGTATCGACGTTTATTCCTACAACCATGGCTCCGGTGCGTTGGACCTCTTCAGGCAGAATATGTACTCCGAAAAATTCACGCTGGCTCATGTAGTATGCACTCAGGACCACGGTCCGTAGTGGCGCGCGCCCTACGGTCAGGATACTATTGGCCTACCATGCACCGCGACGCGCGGGAAATGATAAAAAAATGCAGCGATTGCCAAGTCCACAGGCCAATTCCGCACCGACCACAGCATGAGCTAACCCCTATCATCTCACCATGACCATTCTATAAATGGGGCATTGACATTGCAGGCCCTTTTCGAGTTGCAGCAGGAGGGCTTAAATTCCTCATTGTAGCTATAGATTATTTTACTAAATGGATTGAGGCAAAAGCAGTGGCAACCATCATAGGCAACCATGTCAAATGCTTCGTATGGGACAACAGTGTATGTCGATTTGGACTACCTGGAGAGATTATCTCGGACAAAGGAAAACAATTATGTGATAACCTATTCAAAGACTGGTGTGCGCAATTGAACATTACACAACACTTTGCTTCAGTAAAACACCCACAAACCAATGGCCTTGTTGAACGCGTGAATCGCAGTTTGGGTGAAGGAATAAAAGCGCGCCTTGACAGACATAAAGGAAGATGGATGGATGAATTATCACATGTTTTATGGGCGCACCGCACGACAATTAAAACCAGTACCAGAGACACACCATTCTCTCTTGTCTATGGAACAGAAGCCGTCATACCAGCCGAAATTGGAATGCCAACTATCCGTACAGCGGAAATAAACGTCACAACAAATGACGATGAGCGGCGCATAGACTTAGACCTATTAGAAGAAAGGCGTGAATGCGCAGCTATACGTGAAGCAAAGGCTAAAGCAAAGATGAAGAAGTATTATGATGCAAAAGTCAAGCTTACTTCTTTCAGGCCAGGAGACTTTGTATACCGCGCCAATGATGCAAGCCACGCAGAAGATACTGCCAAGCTTGGACCTAAATGGGAAGGACCCTATGAGGTCACAGATGTACTAGGCAATGGTGCGTACAAGTTGCGCAACATGGAAGGCCATGAGCTGGCACGCACTTAGAATATCTGCAATCTCAATAGATGCTATCTTTAGGAAAGGCTACAACCCACACACAGACAACCTTGCACTTTAGTACGTGCCCAATAAATGTCTGTCTTTGAATTTTTCTTTTTTTTTAGGAATTGTCTTTTATCTTTCAAAAAACTTGCAAGTATTAATACAACGTTGTGGTTTCTAGCTAACTCCATAACACATTTAACTTTATTGCGCACATTTTTTATTTTGTTTCAATATTGTTATTTTTACTTTCTGCCTACATGGCGTGCATGCACTTATTAAAGACCCACGATGGCATAAAGGATGAGTAAACCTACTAACTCGTTGAGTAAGACGGTTGCAAACCCATCAACACTGGATCACGCATCCTTGCTAAGCGCCTTACTTTCAAGATGTTGAAGTAAGTTTACATGCGCATTCCACGACGACTACGCAACATAACATACATTGTACATGCTTAGCAATCCACGAGCCAAGACTCTTGGTATTTTTGATATAGTCTTTGCAAAACAACGCAAGTTTATATTCACATTTATGATTTTTTTTAAGTTACGTACTTAATCTAAATCATTTTAAGTATGTCGCATTTTCAATTTGACTCTTGGATGATCTTTTACAAAAGAAAACAATCTAAGTACAAATAGCAAGACATACGAAATAAAACAAACATTATTATTAATAAGAGCTACGAGTTTATACCAGTTATAATTACAAAAATACACATCTAAATGCTATGAGCACGCCTGTGACTTGAGCTACTAGCTGTGGATGCCAACTCCCCTGTTGATACAAAAGTTGGGCGTTCCTAGTTTGGACTCCTGCTCTCGTACCAATTAGCTCTTAATGCTTGAAACCTGCGCACTAAGAAAGTAAACAAACACCGTTAGGCTTATCGTGGGATTGTCTCCCACGATTATCCTCCGGCGTGAGAGTAAGTAATCGGTTTAGGGTTATATTGAAGAGTTAGGGTTTTGTAAATCATACCTTTAACAAGAATTATATCGTTCTATATATAGGCGCAGAATCCTTGTAGGTTTCATGCTCCTTACTCTACGCACACATGGTGCTTATCCGGTCCAGGGATCTTTATCCATAAATATAAGATTCTTATCTAGACCATAAATAGTTTGGTTGGGCTTGGGCCTACATGAGTCCAACCCATTGGTAATGCGGCCCAAATAATTGTTATGATAGCCCACTCGTGGTGGGTTTGGGCTTTAGTAATGTTTATCATTTGGGCACGTGGCCCGAATATAGACTATACGTCATCATGTCCCCCCAGTCTAGTGGGTGCGGCTCATAGCTACGTGCGCTAGACTAATAATATCAGTGGCAAACGTGGCGGGAAAAGTTTGAATATTCACCGCCCATTATTTGGAACCATGTATCTAGTCCCAAAATATCTCAAGAATACCTTGGGAAATGGGGAGTGTGTCCACGTGTTTATCAGGAAGTTGGAAAAAGTGCTTGTACCACCTTGCATCCTAGCCACACGATTAACGTTAGTGGGATCCACGTGGCAATCTTTCCAGGGTTTGGTGGCTTTATATAAAGCACCACCCCCTTTTTACTAAAAATCTCACAGTAAACGCAATTCTTCCGCCATTTTTAAAATTTCTTGAAGCTTTTTCAAGAATCCACTATTTTATTAGGTAATAGCGAGTGCGCTCTTAGTTGTAAAAATGGTGAAACAGTTAGAAGAGTTCTGTTTAGAGATGGACGAGGATGAACTACATCAGTGCACCTCTGATGACTTTATCCCGCTTGCGGTGCATCCGGAATTACCGGATGCGAACGCATGTATAGCAGATTTCCCTGAGGGAAAGATAGGGGTGTATACGCGCTTTTTTGAATTTGCAAACCAGCGCGTACCCATATCTCGTTTCCAGAGTGATGTGCTAAACTTTTATCGTTTGCACATTTCGCAGCTGCACTGTATAGGTGCGGCCAAAATAATAAATTTTGAGGTAAACTGCCGCTTACTGGCGATAAACCCAACTATCAACTTATTACGCGCGTTCTACCACACGTCGTGGTCGAACGGGTGGGTAACTTTCTCCAAGCGCCCAGGGGGTTATCAGTGCTATACCGATAAGGTAGACTCCCTGAGGGGGTGGAGTGAATGATTTTTTTGGATAGATGATCGGGTATTCACTTCGCCCCCTGAATTTTATACTCAAAGGGGGCTTCCAAAGGATGAGCGCCCAGATCCCGGTACGTACAATGTGGGGGATGCGGAGACTATTGATGAGAACCGCATCCCCATCAATACTTACCCCGAGGAGTTCTTGGTGCATGTGGGGCTGAGTCAGAATTATTTCGGGGGGAGTGATGAGGTGCCAATGTTCGTGGATGAAAGCGGCCAGGGTGGGTGCTTGTCCTTTCATTATCCTCGCGTGTATAGTGTAAGCTTCTTCGTATATATCAATTTTATCACTAACTTGTTCCTTTTTTTGTTTGTTTATATGCTACGTAGAGAGGGATCTGTTAGCTGTGGTGAAGCTGGCAAAGCCGACGCAGGTAACCATGGGCATACACCCTTTGAAGGAAGGTGAGTTGCCGATTCTGGAGGCTACTGCTGGGCGTCTGTTAGAGTTTGCGCAAGAGGAGCCGTCGGACGCAACCCAGACTGTGGTGCATGCGAACCTAGTTCAGACGGTTCCTGCACAGGCAGTGGTGGTGCCTGAAGTTGCGCGCGCTGAGTCATCCGCGAGTGCTGGCATCCTCAAAGTGGACACGAAATATGAAGAGGAGCGTCAGAGTGTGAAGCGCAAGGCTGTTGATGATGGTGAAGGGACTTCTAAGCGCAGGCGTCATACCATTATTGTGGATGAGTCCACAGACGAGGAGACGTCTGCGTCTGTGGCTGCGCAGAAGGAGGCTCAGGCTTCTCCCTTTATGTAAGTAAAACTGAATATTTATGTTTGTACATGTTTTTCCTCCGCGCCATTCCCTAATCTTTATTTTTATGTTTTCTTGTAGTGATGATGCTGCAGGGGGTGATGCAGCGTTCGTGGAGAGGTGCCACCTCAGGTGGCTCATGCTCACGTGGAGGAGCCGGTTAGAGTTGATGAGGGGATGTCTGCGCAACAGTTGATGGAAGAGCTGGGGGCTGTTGCTGAGCGTCAGGCTGAGTTGGTCACTCAGCTGAAGGCGTGGTATGTTGGGGAGGGCAGCAATCTCGCTCAGAAGGAAGAGGAGATTGCCTTGCTCAGAGCGCAGTTAGTTGATGTGCAAGCAGAGGTAGAGTCTGTCAAGGCGCATGCTGAGAAGTTTACTGATGAGAAGCTGTCCTTGATGGCTGTGCTGAAGCACGAACGTGGGGAGCTACATCAGTTCAGGTCTAACTTATCTTGGGGGATAAAGTACCTTGAAGAGAAGAAGGCTGAGCACTTCTGCCATATTGATGACCTTCGCGCTCAAGTTGAGAATGCTCTGAAGGTGCAGGAGGGCAAGCTACGCAAGCTGAGTATAGAATACGATGGGGAGTTATATCCTCATCTCATGTCTACGATCGATGAGCGCAGGTATGTGTTGTCTATTCTGCAATTTTGACTTACTATATGTATTGATGTTCCTTTTTTCTTCTAATGCATCCTTTGTTGCTTGTGTAGGTGGTTGATCAGCCATGGTTTGTGCCTAGCTGCTATGGGTACGTTGGAGTCCCCGGAGGTGTTGGAGGCCTTTGGGAAGGTTGTCGAGTGCGTCGTGGAGAGTGGCTAGGCGCAGGCTGTGGAGGAACTCCATGAGGCCAAAATGCTGACAGTTTCACTTGCTAAAGTGCCTGGTTATAAGATGAATGCCTATGAGGAGCTCATAAAGGCCATGGAGGGGATGAAGTTCTTTGAGCTTCCACATATTGTGCGGCTAGAGCGCGACCAAGATTACCCCATAAAGCTGATCATGGAGGGGTTAACCCTGGGGAGGCATATCTTGGAGGATGCAGAGGCTCAACCTGACTTTTTCTTTAAGCCTGACGAGTTGCAGTTGCAAGTTCCGTTCTTTACGCAGCCGTGCGATATTCTTAACCCCTTCGCCCTTGAGAAGGAGGTCTTAGAGGCTCATGTGGAGAGGGCGGCAAAGAAGAAGGGTGTGAAGGGGAAAGCCATCCTTTGTGGTGTAGGTGTTGCGCATATCCCTAGATCAGATGGAGTCTCAGTCAGCGTGGCGACCGTGTCGCCTAGGGATGCATTACTTTTGAGGAGACTCCAAGAGGCTGGGAGCTCTGCTGACCAAGAGCGTAGCCCTGAGCGCTGTCATAGCATGTAGATATACATGGACTTTTGTAACTTGTGTAAATGTACGGTTCTTATAAATAATAACTTATATCTTTTGTTCGTGTGCTATGTTACTTGTACTTAGATTGTTATCCTTCGTGTAAAAGATAAACTAAGAGTCAAATTGAAACCGTGACATACTCATATTAAGTGTGTAACTTAAAAAACAAATCATAAGTATGAAGATAGACTTGCATTATTTTGCAAAGACTTTTATCAAATGACCAAGAGTCTTGGCTCGTAAATTGCTAAGCATGTACGGTGTATGTGATATTGCGCATCCTTCGTGGAATGCACATGGAAACTTACTTTAATGTCTTGAAGGTAAGGCGCTTAGCAAGGATGCGTGATCCAGTGTTGATGGGTTTGCAACCCTCTTACTCAACGAGTTAGTTAGTAGGTTTATTCATCCTTTCTGCCATCGTGGGTCTTAATAAGTGCATGCACGCCATGTAGGCAAAATATAAAATAACAATATTAAAACATAATAGAAATGTACGCAATAAAGTGAAGTGTGTTATGGAGTTAGCTAGAAACCACAACGTTTTATTAATACTTGCAAGTTTTTGGAAGATAATAGATAATTCCTAAAACAGAAAAAAAAAATTCAATGATAGACATTTATTGGGCACGTATTAAAGTGCAAGGTTGTCTGTTTGTGGTCCGTAGCCTTTCCTAAAGATAGCATCTCTTTAGATTGCAGATATTCCAAGTGCGTGCCATCTCGTGGCCTTCTATATCGCGCAGCTTGTATGCACCATTACCTAGTGCATCCGTGACCTCATAGGGTCCTTCCCATTTGGGTCCAAGCTTGCCTGTGTCTTCTGCGTGGCTTGCATCATTAGCGCAGTATACAAAGTCTCCTGGCTTGAAAGAAGTGTGTTTGACCTTTACATCATAATACTTCTTCATCTTTGCTTTAGCCTTCGCTTCGCGTATAGCTGCGCGTTCACGCCTTTCTTCCATCAAGTCCAAGTCTATGCACCGCTCCTCGTCGTTTGTTGTGATATTTATTTCCACTGTACATATAGTTGGCATTCCAATTTCGGCTGGTATGACGACTTCTGTCCCATAGACAAGAGAGAATGGCGTGTCTCCGGTACTGGTTTTGATTGTCGTATGGTGTGCACATAAAACATGTGACAATTCGTCCACCCATTTTCCTTTATGTCTGTCAAGGCGCGCTTTTATTCCTTCGCCTAGACTGCGATTCGCGCGTTCAACCAAGCCATTGGTTTGTGGGTGTTTCACTGAAGCGAAGTGTTGTGTGATGTTCAATTGCGTGCACCAATCTTTGAATGGGTTATCGCAGAATTGTTTTCCGTTGTCTGAGATAATTTCCCCAGGTAGTCCGAAGCGACAGACAATGTTGTCCCACTCGAAGCGTTTTACCTGGTTGCCAGTGATGCTCACCACTGCTTTTGCCTCAATCCACTTGGTAAAATAGTCTATGGCTACGATGAGGAATTTTAGGCCTCCCGCTGCAACTGGGAAAGGGCCTGCGATGTCGATGCCCCATTTATAGAATGGCCATGGAGAGGTGATAGGGGTTAACTCTTGTTGTGGTCGGCGCGGAATTGGCCTGTGGACTTGGCAATTACAACATTTCTTTATCATATCCAGCGCGTCGCGGTGCATAGTAGGCCAATAATATCCTGATCGCAGGGCGCGGGCAACTACGGACCGTGGTCCCGAGTGCATGCTACATGATCCAGCGTGAATTTCTCGGAGTACATAATCTGCTTGAAGAGGTCCAACACATCAGAGCCAAGGTTGTAGGAATGAACGTCGATATAGGATGCCATCTCGGAGTTCAAATCTCTGCGTTGTGCGCCGCACCCTTCGAGCGTCCTAATGATCTTGTGGTAAGATTCCTTTGCTTATAAATTTAATGATAGGTGTCATCCACATGGGATCCTGTTCCTCTATCACCGTGGATACTTCCATCTCCAAGATTGATTTATTTTTTAGAGTTTCTACCAATACCTATTTTGATAGGTGTGCAAAGCTTGTAGCTGCGATCTTGCTAAGCGCGTCAGCTTTCCTGTTGTCTCCTCTAGGTACTTGTTTGATTGTGAACCTATCAAAGCTCTGAATTAAAGACTTGGTTTTCTCAAGGTATTGGATCATGTGTTCATCCCTGGCTTCATATTCACCTAGCACGTGGTTAGCTACTAGCCTGGAATCCACATTTGCCTCTAGGTTGCGTACACCTATTTGAATTGCAATACGTAGTCCAGCGAGTAGGGCTTCGTATTCTACCTTATTGTTTGTGGCTGTAAATTCGAAGCGCAGCGCGTAGGTGAATTCTACCCCCTCTGGATTAGTAAGGATAAGGCCTGTGCCTGATCCATCCACGCATGAGGATCTGTATGTGAATAGAACCCACGGTTCTTGTAACTCTGTCTTGCCTGTTGAAGGTGGAGTATCGGTATCTGGCTTTTCAACAATAAAGTCAGTTAATACCTGCCCCTTGATTGCAGTGCGTGGTCTATACAAGATGTTATACTCACTCAACAACACACTCCTCTTTTGAAGCCTTCCTGATGCGTCAGGTTTAGACATAACTTGTTTGATGGGCTGGTCCGTGATTACAGCTATTGGGTGCGCCTGAAAGTATCTGCGCAGTATTTTAGCTGCGAATACTAGAGCTAGGACCAGCTTTTCCGTAGCACTGTAGTTAGTCTCTGTCTTTTTCAGTGCCTTGCTTACAAAGTATATGGGCGTTTGAACGGAGTTCCTATCTGTCAATAGTACTGCGCTGACTGCTCCATGGGTTGCAGATAAGTACATGATCAACTCTTCCCCTGGTCGCGGTGCGACAAGTTTGGGAAGTGATGCCAGATGCTATTTTAGTTGTTGGAAGGCTTCCTCTGCCTCCTAAGTCCATCGAAAGTCTCCCTTTTTTGTCGACTTCGTGAGTGTTTTGAAGAGAGGGAGTGATTTCTCAGCTGACTTGGATAAAAAACAGTTTAGCCCAGCTAGCATTCCGTTTAATGACTGGAATTCTTTCAGTGTGCACGGTGAGGGCAGATCAATGACAGCTTTTGTCTTTTCTGGGCTAGGCTTGATGCCGTCAGTTTCTATTAGATACCCAAGGAACATGCCTTCTGTCACGCCAAAGGCGCACTTCTTGGGATTTAACTTCATGTTTATTTTTTCTAATGTTTTGAACGTCTCCTCAATGTCGCGCACCAATTCTTCCTCCGTGTGGCTCTTTATAACAAGGTCATCAACATAAACTTCCAAGGTGCGACCTACTTGCTTCTCAAAAGCTGTGTCCACCAATCGCTGGTATGTTGCTCCCGCGTTCTTTAGACCAAAGGGCATTTTTGTATAGCAAAAGACCCCTTGACTTGTGTGGAAGGCTGTTTTCTCTTCATCTTCTTCAGCCATCTGAATTTGATGGTATACATTGTACGCATCTAGGAAGCACTTAAAGGGATATCCACACAGAGATTCTACCTTCCAGTCTATCTCTGGCAGTGGGTAGCAGTCCTGTGGACATGCTTTATTGAGGTCAGTGAAGTCCACGCACATCCTCCAACTGCCAATACTTTTCTTTACCATCACCGGATTAGAGAACCAGTCGTGATAGTAGACTTCGCGCATAATACCTGCGTCTACAAGTTTGTGTACTTCATCCATGATGGCTTTTTGCGCGATCTGGATCCTGGCTGCGTTTCTTCTGTCGTATTGGAGGATATCCTTGTCGGATTTGTAGCTTGTGCTCCGTAATAGAGTGTGGCACTCCGGTCATGTGCTTTGGTTCCCACGCAAAGATGCTTAGGTTCTTTTGCAAGAGTGTGCACACAGCTGCTTTACCTTTGTCAGATAGAGATCCTCCAATCGATATTTGTTGATCTGGGTAATCAGGGTGAATTGCAACCTTTAGGTTTGGTATTTTTCCTGTGCGCTGTTCTGGAACATTCTCCACCTCACTGGTTACCGCGTTGCATTCTTTAGGCAGCACCGTGGTATTGTAGAGGGTGACAATCCCTCCTTCTACTGGAAATTTGAGCATCCCATGTGCTGTGGATGGTATAGCGCGCATGGATGATATTCCAGGTCTCCCAATGATGACGTTGTACGGTGAAGGAAACTTGATTATCATGAAGTTTATCCACATTGCTGTAGAGTGTTGTTCATCGTCCACAACTACAAGTAAGCGTAATTGCCCCATAGGCCATATCTTTTCACTTGTGAAGCCAGTCAGCGATGTCGTGGCCGGTATTAACTGACTTTGTATCTCAGGTCGTAGCCTTTTGAAGCATTGCTCATACAGAATGTCTGCGAATGCTCCTCCATCCATATACATGCGGCGAATATCGTGTCCCCCAGTATGTATCTCGATGGTTAGTGGTTCTATTACTGCGTTGTCCGCAGCTAGAGTGGGGAAGGATATCTCATTCTCTGAAGAGAATTTTTGGCTGACTTTTTGCTTTGTTTTGCGCTGCCATGACTGTATCATGTAGATGATGTCCGCTTTATCTTTGGAACGTTCTTTTTTACCTCCATTCTTTTGTTTGTCCTTCCCTTCTCTAATGTTCTTAATGAGGTGATCCATTCTACCCTCCTTTACTGATTTATGAATTAGTTTTCGTAGCTGGACACACTCGTTGGTGGTATGGCCCTTTTGTCCATGGTATTCGCAGTATCCGTTCCCTATACGCTTGTCCTCTGGGGTGCGCATTGGTGGGGGTTTTGGGAAGTTTGCGCCTTTTGTTACAAATATTTCCCTCTGAGTCTTTGTGAGGGGGGTATACTTGTCATTATCTCGTCCACTTCCCTGACTGCGATAATTGTTGTTGCGATTGCTGCTCTGATCATTGGATTGTCTCCTAGGCTGTTCTTGCTGCCTATAATTTGAGTAGCCTTTTTTACTGTCCGCAGCGGCTGCTTCTCCTTGGATGAAGGATCTTGTGCGCTTCATTAGTTCATCGAAGGTTTGTGGAACCTTGTCGTTTAACTTCCTAATGAGTTCTGGGTTATTAATCCCATTCATGAACCCTGAAATTTTTAGGACTTCGGGACACGCCTTGACATGTATACATTCATCTTTGAAGCGTTCCATGTAAGCATTGGTTGATTCCCCTTGGCGTTGTTTTACTCTGGGTAATTCAACAGGGTTTTTAGCGCACTTCTTTCTTTGGGTGAAGTTTAAGCGGAATGCTTTTCGCAACTCTTCAAACCCGTCTATGCTCCTACGTGGAAGCTAGCTAAACCAAGTGCGCGCATTCCCTACTAATGTAGAGTTAAACATATGACACCACACAGGTTGTGGCCAATTTTCGATAGTAGCAGCGGATTCGAAATTTTTTAGGTGGTCATCAAGATCACCCGTTCCATCATATGTTTTAACATTAGTGGCATGCGCCTTTTCTTATGATCAGAGTAATCGCTGATGCGTCGTGTAAATGCATCAACTTTCTGGCGACGCCAAGGAAGAGATATGTCTTCGTCTTCTTCCTCGCGACGTCTTCCTCTGGACTTCCAGTGTCTTGTCTCTTTATCCTCGTTGTCCGAGGAGTCACTGGAGGAGAGGTTATCTCTTTTGCGGCGCTTGCGCCGGTTTTCCTCAGTGGAAGAACTTGAGGGGCTTTCACTTGGGGATGTTCGCCTTCCTAACCTGTCGTGAATTCTTCTGCTCCCAGACCTGGAAGAGCCTTCGCTTGGTGAATGTTGACGTCCATGTCTATCTTGCATCCTTCGACTACCAAGTCTGGAGTGAACATTGGTGCGCCTCTCGCCATCTTCGTATTCCTCCGAGTATTGTGAGTCAGATGCTGTACCAAGTCTATCATGGATATTGGTACGTCTTTCGTTATTTTCGCCCCCCCCCCCCCCTCTTTGGTAGCGTGGTGGTGATGTTTCTCATTCAGGACCAAAGTTGAGCGGGGCTTGCAGGCTCATACTTGACCTTCTCCTTGCTTCTTCTTGCATGAGGGCGGTTAGGGTTTCGTACTTTTGGGATACAAAATTACTTAACGTTAAATCAGGCGCGTCCTCATCTGCTGCAAGAATTTTTGCCTCAACATTAGGCGCCCTATCTCGGTTGGGTGCGGCAGGTGGCACAGTGTTGTCCACTATATGTGCCATTTGGTGGGGAGTTTTGAAAAGGGTGCACTGAAGTTCTTCAACGCTTGGGACCACCGTGGTCGTTTGAGTAGTCCTTATAGGCAATTCTACCACTGGGAGAGGTAGGGTTGGTCCCTTTTCTTGGTGACCAGGCGCACTGGTTGTTCCAGAGGCCTGCCTAGAGGTCGAGTCTTTAGGGTTCTTCCTCTGGGGGTCACCATGTGTTTTTTTCCAACTGTGGAGTCCGCTGGCTTGAGTTTTTGTTCTTCGTCATTCTAGTTCTTAGTGTAGGGTCCCGCGGATGGTGCCACTTGTTGATACAAAAGTTGGGCGTTCCTAGTTTGGACTCCTGCTCTCGTACCAATTAGCTCTTAATGCTTGAAACCTGCGCACTAAGAAAGTAAACAAACACCGTTAGGCTTATCATGGGATTGTCTCCCACGATTATCCTCCGGCGTGAGAGTAAGTAATCGGTTTAGGGTTATATTGAAGAGTTAGGGTTTTGTAAATCGTACCTTTAACAAGAATTATATCGTTCTATATACAGGCGCAGAATCCTTGTAGGTTTCATGCTCCTTACTCTTCGCACACATGGTGCTTATCCGGTCCAAGGATCTTTATCCATAAATAGAAGATCCTTATCTAGACCATAAATAGTTTGGTTGGGCTTGGGCCTACGTGAGTCCAACCCATTGGTAATGCGGCCCAAATCATTGTTATGATAGCCCACTCGTGGTGGGTTTGGGCTTTAGTAATGTTTATCATTTGGGCTCGTGGCCTAAACATAGACTATACGTCATCATCCCCAGCCTCACTTAGCTTTCTTAACAGGCTGCTATCTTCTTGAGACACCGTTGGTACGCTAACGGGAATCCCATCAGACCTTGGAAGATGGGCTACGCCAACACTACACAAGATGGCCTTTCCCTTCACGCTCTTCTAACGAGCAACTCTTGTCTCATGTGCCTCTAGGCACTCCTTCAACGAAATCTCCATCTCAAGAGCGAAGGGATTAAGCATGTGGCAAGGGCGGGCAAAAACAGGCACCATCAGCTGCGACTCGTCTGGCGTCAAAAAGAAGTCAGGGTGCGCCTCTGCATCCTCAGCTATGTGCTTGGCCAAAGTTAGGCCCTGCATGATCACGCTGATTGGATAGTCCTGATCACGCTCCAAGCGGGCAATCTTAGGAAAGTCAAAGACCTTCATCTTTTCCATCACCTCCACTAGCTCATCAAAAGCATCTGCGCTGTACCCGGGGACTTCTGCAAGTGGCATAGTCAGCATCTTGCTCTCATGAAGCTCCTCCACAGCCTGGGCCTTGCCGCATGCCACAACGCACTCCACGACCTTCCCAAAGGCCTCTACGACCTCTGGGGACTCCAACGTACCCATAGCAGCTAGGCGCAAACCTTGGCTGATCAACCACCTACACAAGCAACAACGGATGTGTTAGGAGGTAAAAAGAGCATTAATACATATAGTAAATAAAAATTTCGGAATAGGCAACACATACCTGCACTCAGCAATCGTAGACATGAGATGACGATATAACTCCTCATCGTATTCTATACTTAGTTCAGAGCATTATCCACTTGCGCTCGAAGTTCATTAATGTGGCTGAAGTGCTCGGCCTTCTTATCTTGAAGGTACTTTAAACCCCAAGATAAGTTAGACCTAAACTAATGCATCTCCCCACGCTCGTGCTTCAGCCCAGCCATCAAGGACAGCTTCTCATCAGCAACTTTCCTAGCATGCGCAGTGGTCGACTCTACCTCTGCTCGCGCATCAGCAAACTGCGCCCTGAGCAAGGCAATCTCCTCATCCTTCTGAGTGAGACTGCTACCTTCTCCAACATACCGCGCCTTCAGCTGAGTAATTAACTCAGCCTGACGCTCAGCAACAGCCCCCAGCTCGTCCATCAGTTGTTGCGGAGACATCCCTTCATCAACTCTCACCAGATCCTCCACATGAGTATGAGCCGCCTGAGGTGGCACTGACCCCTCCACGGACGCTGCATCACCCCCTGCAGCATCGTCACTACAAGCAAACATAAAGAAAGTTAGGGAATGGTGCTGCGCAAAAACACGTATAAATATAAATACTCAGCTTACTTACATAAAGGGAGAAGTCTGAGCATTCTTCTCCGCGGAAACAGACAATGATGTCTCCTCATCTGTGGACTCATCCACACTAATGATATGACGTCTACGCTTGGAGGTCCCTTCCCTTCATCAACAACAGCCTTGCGCTTCACACCTTGATGCTCCTCTTCAGAGTCCGTGTCCACTTTAAGAATACCAGCACTCGTGGACGACTCAGCGCGCGCAACTTCAGGTGTCACCACTACCTACTGATGCGTAGGGATTACACCAGGCTTTACCTCTCAAGGGATCTTGAGAAGCTTACAACCCCCACCAGGCAGTGTACCTGATCGTTGTAGTATAGTATAGTGACAAGTACCGGGGGATTGATCGTTCAGCTAGGAATAGTATCGCTAGGATTAGAAAACCTAAATACTAGTTCTAGAGATGAAAGATGATTATTTTTGTATTTTTATATTTTTTAGAAAGCAAGTAAAAATCTCGGGTTTTAAGGATTTGGGCGGAATTAGTTGCTAGTCAACTAACCCAATGCTAAAGATGCAATCAAAATAAAATACTAGAAATGAAAATAAACTAAATTAAACTAAGGTTGTGAGCAATAAGTGTAGAAATTGTGTTTACTTAGATTTCACTACTCCCTAGGTATCTTTTACACGTTAATTACTTGTTATAGTTGCGTGGATGACGGATTGTATTCCTTAATACCATTCATGGGGTGGTGCACTTAATTCCCCAATCCTATGAGTGCCTACTTCACTCCTATGTCGAGCCGGCTAAGAAGCTCCTAACATGGGATCATTAGAATTTACTCATGCATTAAATACAACCAATAAAACCTAGTGCACATCAGTTCATGTTTCCTAAGACGTTCAAGCATGTTACCATTTGGAGATCTGCCAGTTTTCTTAAGCCTAACATCGAAATCATTCATCCAATACAACCATAAACAAGTAATCAACACATAATTAACATCTAGGTTTCATTAGATCTAAGCAAACACAAGATAGATCTAGCCTAGCATGGTGGAATTAAGACAAGCACAAGATATAGACAACCAACACATAGACATATTGATTGAAATTGAAAAACACTTATCTCAATTACACATGAAAGGGTTCAAGGGCTGAAAACCCTTGAAAAACCTGTAAAATTCGTAATAGGTTCAGCCTTAGGGTTTCTCCAAAACTTCTCTCTTTTTACGAATGAAAATTAGAAAACTATATATAGGAAATTGAGGCTGATGGCGTTAAGACCAAACAGGTGACGCCGTCATCACGCCGCCAAAATACTTCTCGGACTGCCTTAATCTTCATCTGATGCCGTCATGTGTTAGGGTCTTCCAGGCCGTCACGTGTTTTACTCTTGACGCTCTACTTGTGACACCTTCACGTTTGCACTGGGTCGTCATGCAATTTACTCTTGACGCCATCAGGATGTTGCTCTTGACGCCGTCACCTACTGTTCCCAGCAAGGAAAATTAAGACTTTGGCGTTTTCTTCACTTTTATGCTCCAAAAACGTCCGAATTGCTTCCTTTTCCAGATTTCTCTCCCAAAGTACCTAAAATCACAAAAGGAACAATTTAGGGCAATATTTGATCAAATAAATTCAATTCCGGGCTTAAATGACCCCCTAAAAGTGGTTCATTTTTCGCCTCATCATATACCCTTACACTTGAGATTTGCTTGTCCTCAAGCAAATGCGCTTTTATTTTAATGAAAATACAAGTTAGGGGTCATTTAACACTAATATAAAAGTAATTACAACAAATAATCATTCCACTAAAGACCAAAGACAAGCACAGAGGTTATATACTAGCACCTCACAAATAGTGTTTAGATACTCACATCTCTCGGGTGTAATAAAGTATAAATTACAATATGGAAACGGAAGATATCTCTCACTACCTGTCATAGCAAAATAGATTACCATAGGCTTGGGAAATGTTAGGAATACAAATATTCCTGTAAAAGTCTCGGTCACCTAATGATTGTAATAGCATTAAGTTAGCTCGTAGTTAGTTAGTTTATTAGTTAATTAGTATTAGATTAAGTAACACCGTGGAAGAAGGAACGGGTCTTTACCCACTGTATGCCTGATCCACAGCCCGGGAGTGGGCGTAATATTGTAACTATAAATACCCCTCTCCACATGTGGAGAGGGTTGGACCTTGCATACATTTTCAATCTAATCTTTTCCTTTTTCTTTCAAGGTTCCACTCTTTCTCTCCTCTCCTCCCTTCTTCCATTTCTACGCCTAACTCACCACCACTTAATCATGTTTCCAACTTAATTAGTGTTCTATGATTCGTGAAAATCAAATTATAGTATAGATATAAGCTCAAGAAATCCGCAAAGAAATACGGATAATCCGAGGTCGTATTCCGTGTGAAGGGTGAATGGAATTCCGAATTTCCGATTCGGAAAACGCGTCGTGAAAAGTGGTAAAAAGTGATTTGAAAGAGATTACACTAATGAAATACTAAATGAAGCACAAATAATCAATTAAGCACGTAATTCAACTAAACAAACCAAAAACGTAACGTAGAATCGAAAACTGTAAATTAAAACGTAAAATAAACGTAAATGAACGAAATAAAACGCGACTTTTAAGCTACGCGACTCCTACGGACTTGAAAATAATTTCTAAAAATCAAAAATAATAAAAGAAAATTTTGAGAAAAAGAAAAATATTTTTTTGACTTTTATTGTATTTTTTTATGAATTAAAAACTATTTTAAGTAATTAAAAATTAAAAGAAATTGAAAATAAAGTGAGAAAAATAAAAATTAAATTTTGAAAATTATAAAATAACTAAAAAGAAATTTTAAAATTAAAAACTAATTTTTTTTTTTTTTTTTGGCTTTTTATGTAATTTCTAGAAATTAAAAACAATTAAATCTAATTAAAAATTATTAAAAATTCAAAAGAAATTCAAATTAAATGAGAAAAATACAAAATAAATTTCTAAAAATCTAAAATAACTAAAAATAATTTTCTAATATTTTTTTGGATTTTTCTGGACTTTTTCTGATTTTTTTGGAATTTTTGGTAATTAAAAAGTATTTAAATGTGATTAAAAAGGAAAATTAAATAAGAAAAATAGCAAATAAACTTAGAAAAATCTGAAAATTTCAGGGAAATTCTAAAATATTATTTAAAAGCTAGGAAAAATAAAAAATTTGAAAAATCAGCACTGGAAGTGCTGATTAGCTTGAAACTGCTTAATAAAAAGTGCTTATTTATAAGCCAATGTGACTTAACTGACCCAAGACTTTGACCAACTTGATTTATGACTGAAATGAGCTTAAGTGAACAGTATTGAAGCTAAAGTGACTCAGGAACACAGTTTGTGGCACAATTAGATCAAATAAGTTCAAATGAAAAGCAATAAGCACAAGTAGAATAAGCTCATAAGCAGAAACTCAATGCACACAGCAATTAAATGAGCACTATTGAGATCAAATGAATTAACAAACTCAGAGAATAAGCCAGAAAACAAACTAGCAGCCCTACACTATGAGATCAGTTTCTATGCTAGACCACCAATTAGGCAATGCCAATAAGCTGTAAGAATAAGCTGAGTAGGTGAAACTAATGGGTGCAATATACTCACTTACAATCTGAGAACACCAATATTTCAACAAAAGGGATTTCCAATCAAATCAACTAGATTAATATGGGCCTAGAAAATGTATTGAAAACTGATGCACAAGGAACTAGCAGGCTCAAACAGTCCACTTCCACAAGCTTTTCTGATAAGCTAAAAAGCTCCAAACCTCAAAATTCTTTTTGATGCTATAAAACCTACTACCAAACTATTCAAAACAACAAACCAAATTTATTTTGAACCAAGTTTGAGGGCTATGCACCTCTGAGAATTCTGACCAAAAACAGATGACCAAAAATATTTTGACCTTTCTATTGAACACAAAACTTTGACTAATTTGATTTTTGAATGCACTTTACTGATTACTAAATTGATGTTAAACTAATTTAAAAGTTAATTATCCTAAATGCACCTAAGATCTACCAAATTTCAAAATCACAGGTTAAATAAGCTACTTATGCTAGCTGAAATGTTTATGAAGATGACTGATTGACTTTATACTAAAAGAACTACGAATTCTATGACAATTCTATTCTAAGGGAACCTACTAAGACTTACTGGTGCAAAAAGATCAGCAAAATAATTATAAGAACCTTGAGAACAGGCCTAACCCCAAACACCCCCTAATATGCTAACTGTCAACAAGTGTGCAGCAACTCAGTGACAAAGCAATCCAAACCTTGACTATAGTAACAATAATACTCAATAATGCTTAATGAACCAGAAATCTAAATAGCTAAATAGCTACTAACCTCACAAACACAGATTCAATTGAGATAAAAGATAAGTGCAATAATGAAACAATTAATAACCGATAATCACTAACAAATATGAAACTGCAAACAGAAATAGCTACTATCTAATGATGATGCAAGTAATCAAAAGTAAACAAAAACAAACAAACTATTATAAGATCTACACTACTAAATTTAAAGATGCAAAAATTAACTATGAAATTTAAGACGAAAACTAACCAAGCACCTCTCAGCCAAACAGAGAGGTGCAATCCCTCACAGCCTGTCTTTAGACAGGCCAAAAGCTCCAATTGGCTGCCTCAATTTCCAAATAAGCTGTAGCTTATTGCAATAAGCTATTCACAGTTGACTCTTTGACTTTTTAGAGAATTGAGAGAATTGAGAACTCGGTGCCAAACAAAGCTTCACAAAAGCTATACAAAGCTGATATGAAACTGTATAAACAACACAAGCTTATTGAAGCTTGTTGAATAAGAACTTAATACTTTTTTTTTTTTTTTTTTTTTTCTGATTTTCTATTTTTTATTTTTATTTATTTATTTATTTTTTTTTTTTATGAAATATTGAAATGACAAGAAGTAAATAAGCTGAAATAAGAATGACTGAATTTAAATAACAATAATAGAAGGAAAGCAATAAGCTAAAAACATATAATAATCAATAAGCAGTAAAGTAAATTGCAAGGTAAGTAAAATAGAAAACTTAAATTTCATTAAAATAAAAAATTCATTACAAGAATTAAAATAAACAGCATAACAATAATAAAAAATGGCACACTTAGTTACATGATATGGAGGGGGTATATATAGCTGAGCTGAGGTGAGGTGAGGGTTGAGTCCAGGCTGGCTATCCGCGTCATTTGTGCTTCCTTTAAGCTCATCTCAACCGTGTGATTGCATCCAGATCATTCCAATGATTTGTGGCCCTTGATTGATTGATTGATGTGATGCCTATCCTCCGTGTATACTCCCATTGGTCCACGTGCCCTTCTCTGACCCCCTGACATACCTCTGACCCTTCTAGAAGTCCCAATGATTGGGTAAATTATTGCTAAGTGGGGTAATTTGAGGATTGGGATGTTAGGGTTCTTCGGTAAACAGTAATTTTCTGGGCATGAATTGGGGAAAAAAATATTTAGGCGGGGTTTGAATTTGGGTGTGTTTATTTATTTATGCGTTGACTGGGTTCGTTTGACCGGGTAAGGGATAGCAGGCCGGGTAGAGTTAATTAGGGGATTGGGCTTTAGTTTTCTTTGGGCCAAGTGGGGTTTAATGGATCAGGTTGTGGGATTTATGGTTTAGTAGTAATTTATCACAAGGGCCAAAGTTGTACAAACTCAAAGCTTAGGGACTGAACTTGATAATTTTCCAAAGTTATTTTCCAAGGATAATTCTTGACTTTTCTGAATTCTTGGAGGATTAATATTGACTTTTTCTTCAACTTATCTTGAGAGACCATTTGTGTAATTTTCTGAAAGTGAGGGACTAAAGTTGCCATTTCTTCAAACTTTTCCCGGGACCAAATATGTAACAAGATGAATCTCTGAGGACTTCAAATCACATAATGAGCTTTTCTTTGTCGTTTTGCTTCCCCGGCTCCGGCTTTTGACCTTTTTCCAATCTCGTGCTCGTTTTTGTCGGTTTTGCTGTGTTTTTGTTCATTTTTTCTCATATCCGTACCTGCACATACACAAATACAAAAACATGCATTCTCTTGGCATTTTTGGTTAGTATTTGGTGTTTTTGGTCTGAAATCAAGACTAAAAAGTATGTGTGAATAAGCACACATCAAAATCCCCCAGACTAAGGTATTGCCGTGCCCTCACGCAATGTCATCACCTCACGCTTAAAAGATAAATAATTTTCAAAACCTCTCTTTACTGACGTTGTAAAGTAGCAATGATGTTCAAGAGAGATAGTAAAATCATTTATTCTCAAAAACGCTCCGTTTTCCAATTTTTATGAATAACAACTACAACTACTATTTTTGTACTTTTTCATTTTTATATAAGTGACGGTTTGATTTGACTTTCATTATCAATTCTTATCTGTTGATAATTTTCAGGGTCTACGAGTAGAAACACTTCTCACAGAGAAGAGACCGTACGGATAAAAATCGTCATCCTTGATTTTTCACAAGCTCCCAAACTAAGCGTAAAATCGAAATCATTGTTTACCAGAAGTTAGATGCTAACACTGCCCACGAAAGTTACTTGTGTATTACCTCTTGTCCCCAGGTCCTTAGTTGTATCTAAAGATTTTAATTGTTGAGAAATGAATTGCTTCATATTTTCTCGTTTCGATATTTGTTAGTCCGATAAGAGCACAAAATTTGAACGCTAAGTAGTTTCCAAACTTTCCCTCGAAAACCCCTGCATACAGAAATCGGGTCCACATGAAGGTCTCTGATTTAACACGATTTGTGGAGGCTCCCTTTTTATTTACGACCGAGACATACCATGTTTGATACCCGAAACGGAAGCTTTTTATTAGGGAAACCCCCGGAGTCGAAGTTTGGCATTTTTGCATAATCATAAGCACTTTAATAATACTTTTGTCCTTAGTCCTTTATTCTTTTACAGTCAACGGTTTATGAGCCGCCAAGATGTAAGAGTTTTATTATGACTTTGGATTTCTATCCGCTGCTTTTTGTAGCTTTGGATTCCTCTGCCTTTTATTTGGCTTTGGACTATTATTATTGATATTCATAACTATATGCCAAACCCCAAGTCCTACGGCCTTTACTAAGATCACAACATCGGCAGCGAACCGGCAAGATGCAATAGTCTATTTCACCGTAACACTGGCAGTACCTCAATGTGTACCAAACCCCCGTATGCAGAGATTTTGTTGGGAACGAGAAAAAACTAAGTATTGCCCAAACCTTATACCCTTAATTAATCCTAGACATCTATTATATATTGGTGTGCAAGCTGGTGGGAACAAGGAGGCCACAAGTACCTCTCGTGGGTTTTTTAAATCCCAGTAATGCGATCCGTGTATAGCACGAAACTTCTAAATAAACTCTATCATTCCTCGATCTCCGCAAATTTAAAATCCCAAATAATGAGATCCGCGGATGCTTAGCCATAATCTTTTGATTATTTTGGTTAAGGGAAACAAGCTAGGGCTCAACACGCCCGGTCAAGTCGGAACATTTATTTCTACTCTCGCCGGTAGGAAAGTCAAAACAAGGTGTCAAATCTTATTATTCATATCATATATTTTTTTATTTTTTCATTTTTTTTTTTTTTTTTTTTTTTTCTTTTTTTTTTTTTTTTTTTTTTTTTTTTTTTTATGCATAATAAAGCGGTGACAAAATTTTAAAATTTTTGGTGGAAAACGGAGTTGCGTAAGTTAACAGCTCAGACGAAAGTGTCAGGTCAAATCGAATCGAAGATTCACCCCCCCAGACTAAAGTGAAACATTGTGCTCAATGTTTTAAGGGACGGGTAATCCTACGTAAAATCTAAGGCCGTTTATTAAGTATGCCAAGAGATAAACGTTAGTCGATAAGATTTTGGATATGGTGAATTTCCGAAAGAGCAGCGAAGGATGAGACTCGAGTGGAGAGAACGACAAACTACGAGCACGAGAGTCCTCAAACTTCGGGGAAATTCCTGAACATTCATAAACAACAACCACGAAAACACGAGTTTGGAAAGGGTCGCCCCCCTCACGTCACGTTATTAAAGAAAATAGAAAATATAGAAAATGAAAATGGATAAGCATGGGGTGCCTCCCACGAAGCGCTTGTTTTTGTTCACCGAGTCACATGAGCTTGACTCGATCCCCGAATTTAATCGTCCTTGGGGAGAGCAAATGGAAAATAATCTCCATCGGGCTTTCATTTAAAATATTTTGAAAAACATAAGAGTTAGTTGAAAGTTCCATCCCGAAGAGATAACCACTGGTATTTTAATTTTGAAAACGTTTAGAAACGATACCCGGATCAAATACAACATCCTCACTTCCCACGGAGTGAAGGATAAGAGAAATCACACCAAACGTTATAAACGGCAAGAACGTTATGATAACAATCTTGTAAAATTCATCCTCATCAAAAGAGAATTTCATAATTATGAAATTATGAATTTTATCATTCAAGCTCATTTTAAAAACTTTCCCGGGTGGGAGGGTTGGGAAAAACTTTTCATTAAAACTTTCATTCTTAAGAACACCACCCGGATCATGATCATCAAGATCAAAACTGAAACTTTCATATTCAGGTTTAGAAAACTTTTCAATTTTACATTCAATTTTATCAAAGCAAAATGACTCATATTCCGGAAGAGAGATAAAAGCATGAGAAGTGGTACTGCCACGACTCGTCTCCTCCGAGTGATTGAAATGAAAAGCTTCAAACGTCGGATCATAAAAATCAGGACGATAAGTGGGATTGCCACTTATTTTCTCAGTCGTATCAAAGAAGAAACTCTCAAAGTCGGGTAAAAATTCCTCGAGCTCGGGCTCAAGAGGATTATCAATTATAAGCTCAATCTTCGTCTTAACTTTATCCGGAGGGATTGACGGTTCGTCGTTCAACAAATTGTTAAGAAAAATAGTATCTCCCTCCGAATCAAAGTAAGATTCATCAATCTCAGAAAACGGAATCGTATCAATAGCAAGAAATTCATCGACCTCTTCCCAAAAAGAATCATGTTCCTTAGTCAGAGGAAATGACGGGGAAGAGTCGGAAACGAACGTTTTCATAAAATCGTCAAAGGAGTAATCACAAGCATCAATGCTGTTGACGGAATACTTCTTTGATTTCGAAGCATCGGCTTTGAAAATCATTATGTCATCGTCATGTCGTAAAGTGAGAGTATCCTCAAAATGATCAACTAGGGCTTTTGCGGTTCGTAAAAATGGTCGCCCTAGTATAAGAGGAACTCTCGGATCGGGTTCAAAATTAACAACGACAAAGTCGGCCGGAAAAGTACACGAGTTCACTTGAACAAAAACATCTTCCGCTATTCCAACCGGATGAGTAATCGAACGATTAGCAAGCTCTAACGTCATTCGGGTCGGTTTAAGTTCCCCCATCCCAAGTTGTTTATAGATTGACAAAGGCATAAGGTTAATGCTTGCACCTGAATCGGCCAGGGCTTTGCAAACCTCTTGATCTTTCAACGAACAAGGAATTAGAAACTTTCCCGAATCTCCAAGCTTCTCGGGAAGCTTCTTGAGAAGAATAGCGGAGCATTGAACATTTATCGGTGTTTCGGCTAATTCGAGCAATTTCTCTTTGTTACTTATTAGATTTTTAAACGTTGAGGCAAATTTCGGCATGTAAACAAGAGCATCCATGAAACTGATATCAAAGTGCAACTTTTGAAAAATATCAAGAAACTTTTCCATTTGTTTTTTAGATTTTGCACGGAGCTCTTCATCATTAAATCGTGACGGATAAGGTAATTTAGACTTGTATTTCACATTGTTCTCAAAAACGACTTTTTCCTTTTCTTTAGACGTTTGAACAACCGGAGGTTGGACGTTTTCAGCACCTCCGTTATTAGTAGGAGGTACCGGGTCCTTTGTCACCTCGGTCTCACGGTCCACTACCTTTGGTGGAAGAGAAGAAGAGGTAGTCGGAACCGTGGGTTCATATAAAGCACCACTGCGAGTCGTAATCGCCTTAAGCTCGCCCCTCGGGTTTGGAATCGTATTACTTGGAAGAGTACCAGATGTCGACGCTTGATTCATTTGCATAAAACTGCTCATCATTTGCTTAAGCTCATTTGTTTGTCGAGTTATAGATGTGTCGATCTCTTTCTTAAATTCAACCCTCAAGTTATTGATTTGATTTTGCATTGCTCGTATGCTAACATCGTTCGTTTTCATATAATTAGCAAGCTCAGGAGAAGGTTGTACTTGTTGTGGTGGTTGATAAACTTGTTGGGGTGGAGGTGCTTGAAAATTTTGAGTTTGATTGAAATTGGTTCCACGGTTTTGATTGTAACCTTGGTTTTGATTACCTTGGTTATTTTGAGGATAACGGTTTTGATGATTTTGCACGGGTGGAAACCCAGGTGGAGTTGTTTGGTTAGCACGAAAATCTTGGTTTTGATTGTAGTTTACGGCTGCAACGTTAGCATTATAAACTTGGCCATCGGTGGCTTGACAATCATAATACGGATGCGGTCCACCACAAATCACACATTTTTCATTAACGGCTTTAACGGGCTCGGGTTTTTGGTTCTGCGACTTAAACTCTTTCATCATACAACGGATAGCGTCGGTAAGTTCGGCCAATTCCGATGATTGGACCGACGAAGGTGAAGGAGGAGTAAAAGAAGTCACTTTCGAAACATTCGGTTTGTTACGAGAAGTCGGAACCTTTGATTTGTTCTCGATAATCGTCAAAATATCCCTAGGTGTACGATTCAAGATATTGCCACCGGCGGCCGCGTTTAAAGAATCTTGATCGTTTTGCGTCAAAGCATTATAAAACGTGTCGATTTGGTGTAACTCGGAGAAACCATGGTGAGGACATTTTCGAAGAAGATCCTTAAAGCGTTCCCAAGCCTCACCAAAGTTCTCATCAAAACGTTGTTGAAAATTAGTTATATCATTCTTAAGGTTAGTCGTTTTGGACGGCGGAAAGAAATGATTAACAAATTTCGAGACGAGTTCTTCCCATGTGTGAATCGAACGAGGGGGTTCTTTTTCGAGCCAAATCCGGGCTGAACCCTCGAGTGAAAATGAGAACAACATCAATTTGATAGCATCGTGAGGGACATCCTTAAATTTCAAAGTCGAAGTTAGCTTATTAAACCATCGGATGTGTGCGTGAGGATCGTCCCTCTCAAAACCGTGAAATTGTTTTGACGTAACAAGTTGAATCAATCCAGTTTTAAGTTCAAAATTATCGGAAAGGATTGGTGGTAAAACAATTGCATCCCCGTATCCCTCGGTGGGACACTGGAGCAATTCTTGCATAGTACGTTGATCGTAAACCGGTTGTGGTCCCATCGGCGGGATCACATTGTTTTGGATACCACCCATCGGCGGGGGTCCCAAGTGTTGTTCGTTCGGGTTCATTTCCTCCGTATTAGAAAATAGAACTCGGTGTGTGTGACGAAACAAACTTTCCGGATTTGAAAGTGGTGAAACAAGTCGTTTAGACGTAGAACGTGTGTTCATACACCACAAAAATCAAATTTTTGAAAAATAAAAGGAAAATCAAATTTGAAAAGGAAAATCTTTTTGTATTTTTGTTTTTATAAAGCAAAATTCAAAAACTTATACTTTTGTTTTTCTTTTTCTAACGTTACGTTAATTGTAAAACGTTTCCCTTAATCTACTCGTGACGGAACGGGAGAGGAGAATGGATCTCTCTTCAGCTTGCAATTTAATGTCAAAGCTTCCGTATTTTCCGCTTATTCGGTCGTAGAATCAAAGTAATCCGTCTAGCAACTAATTTCACGCGTAGTTATATTGGGAGACTTATTTGGTTTACAACGCCCTTTCTTTCGATCGGAACGAGGCTGTAACTTTATTATTTTTTTGGTATTTTTGTGAAAACACTTTAGGAAAAGTGTTTTTGATTTTTCGATATTTATATAATATATACAAAATAGAGGAAGGCTTATCAAAACACAATTTTTCAAAAACGAAATTTCAAAAATTCACTTCAACCTTCCCCGGCAGCGGCGCCAAAATTGATTCGTGAAAATCAAATTATAGTATAGATATAAGCTCAAGAAATCCGCAAAGAAATACGGATAATCCGAGGTCGTATTCCGTGTGAAGGGTGAATGGAATTCCGAATTTCCGATTCGGAAAACGCGTCGTGAAAAGTGGTAAAAAGTGATTTGAAAGAGATTACACTAATGAAATACTAAATGAAGCACAAATAATCAATTAAGCACGTAATTCAACTAAACAAACCAAAAACGTAACGTAGAATCGAAAACTGTAAATTAAAACGTAAAATAAACGTAAATGAACGAAATAAAACGCGACTTTTAAGCTACGCGACTCCTACGGACTTGAAAATAATTTCTAAAAATCAAAAATAATAAAAGAAAATTTTGAGAAAAAGAAAAATATTTTTTTGACTTTTATTGTATTTTTTATGAATTAAAAACTATTTTAAGTAATTAAAAATTAAAAGAAATTGAAAATAAAGTGAGAAAAATAAAAATTAAATTTTGAAAATTATAAAATAACTAAAAAGAAATTTTAAAATTAAAAACTAATTTTTTTTTTTTTTTGGCTTTTTATGTAATTTCTAGAAATTAAAAACAATTAAATCTAATTAAAAATTATTAAAAATTCAAAAGAAATTCAAATTAAATGAGAAAAATACAAAATAAATTTCTAAAAATCTAAAATAACTAAAAATAATTTTCTAATATTTTTTTGGATTTTTCTGGACTTTTTCTGATTTTTTTGGAATTTTTGGTAATTAAAAAGTATTTAAAAGTGATTAAAAAGGAAAATTAAATAAGAAAAATAGCAAATAAACTTGGAAAAATCTGAAAATTTCAGGGAAATTCTAAAATATTATTTAAAAGCTAGGAAAAATAAAAAATTTGAAAAATCAGCACTGGAAGTGCTGATTAGCTTGAAACTGCTTAATAAAAAGTGCTTATTTATAAGCCAATGTGACTTAACTGACCCAAGACTTTGACCAACTTGATTTATGACTGAAATGAGCTTAAGTGAACAGTATTGAAGCTAAAGTGACTCAGGAACACAGTTTGTGGCACAATTAGATCAAATAAGTTCAAATGAAAAGCAATAAGCACAAGTAGAATAAGCTCATAAGCAGAAACTCAATGCACACAGCAATTAAATGAGCACTATTGAGATCAAATGAATTAACAAACTCAGAGAATAAGCCAGAAAACAAACTAGCAGCCCTACACTATGAGATCAGTTTCTATGCTAGACCACCAATTAGGCAATGCCAATAAGCTGTAAGAATAAGCTGAGTAGGTGAAACTAATGGGTGCAATATACTCACTTACAATCTGAGAACACCAATATTTCAACAAAAGGGATTTCCAATCAAATCAACTAGATTAATATGGGCCTAGAAAATGTATTGAAAACTGATGCACAAGGAACTAGCAGGCTCAAACAGTCCACTTCCACAAGCTTTTCTGATAAGCTAAAAAGCTCCAAACCTCAAAATTCTTTTTGATGCTATAAAACCTACTACCAAACTATTCAAAACAACAAACCAAATTTATTTTGAACCAAGTTTGAGGGCTATGCACCTCTGAGAATTCTGACCAAAAACAGATGACCAAAAATATTTTGACCTTTCTATTGAACACAAAACTTTGACTAATTTGATTTTTGAATGCACTTTACTGATTACTAAATTGATGTTAAACTAATTTAAAAGTTAATTATCCTAAATGCACCTAAGATCTACCAAATTTCAAAATCACAGGTTAAATAAGCTACTTATGCTAGCTGAAATGTTTATGAAGATGACTGATTGACTTTATACTAAAAGAACTACGAATTCTATGACAATTCTATTCTAAGGGAACCTACTAAGACTTACTGGTGCAAAAAGATCAGCAAAATAATTATAAGAACCTTGAGAACAGGCCTAACCCCAAACACCCCCTAATATGCTAACTGTCAACAAGTGTGCAGCAACTCAGTGACAAAGCAATCCAAACCTTGACTATAGTAACAATAATACTCAATAATGCTTAATGAACCAGAAATCTAAATAGCTAAATAGCTACTAACCTCACAAACACAGATTCAATTGAGATAAAAGATAAGTGCAATAATGAAACAATTAATAACCGATAATCACTAACAAATATGAAACTGCAAACAGAAATAGCTACTATCTAATGATGATGCAAGTAATCAAAAGTAAACAAAAACAAACAAACTATTATAAGATCTACACTACTAAATTTAAAGATGCAAAAATTAACTATGAAATTTAAGACGAAAACTAACCAAGCACCTCTCAGCCAAACAGAGAGGTGCAATCCCTCACAGCCTGTCTTTAGACAGGCCAAAAGCTCCAATTGGCTGCCTCAATTTCCAAATAAGCTGTAGCTTATTGCAATAAGCTATTCACAGTTGACTCTTTGACTTTTTAGAGAATTGAGAGAATTGAGAACTCGGTGCCAAACAAAGCTTCACAAAAGCTATACAAAGCTGATATGAAACTGTATAAACAACACAAGCTTATTGAAGCTTGTTGAATAAGAACTTAATACTTTTTTTTTTTTTTTTTTTTTTCTGATTTTCTATTTTTTATTTTTATTTATTTATTTATTTTTTTTTTTTATGAAATATTGAAATGACAAGAAGTAAATAAGCTGAAATAAGAATGACTGAATTTAAATAACAATAATAGAAGGAAAGCAATAAGCTAAAAACATATAATAATCAATAAGCAGTAAAGTAAATTGCAAGGTAAGTAAAATAGAAAACTTAAATTTCATTAAAATAAAAAATTCATTACAAGAATTAAAATAAACAGCATAACAATAATAAAAAATGGCACACTTAGTTACATGATATGGAGGGGGTATATATAGCTGAGCTGAGGTGAGGTGAGGGTTGAGTCCAGGCTGGCTATCCGCGTCATTTGTGCTTCCTTTAAGCTCATCTCAACCGTGTGATTGCATCCAGATCATTCCAATGATTTGTGGCCCTTGATTGATTGATTGATGTGATGCCTATCCTCCGTGTATACTCCCATTGGTCCACGTGCCCTTCTCTGACCCCCTGACATACCTCTGACCCTTCTAGAAGTCCCAATGATTGGGTAAATTATTGCTAAGTGGGGTAATTTGAGGATTGGGATGTTAGGGTTCTTCGGTAAACAGTAATTTTCTGGGCATGAATTGGGGAAAAAAATATTTAGGCGGGGTTTGAATTTGGGTGTGTTTATTTATTTATGCGTTGACTGGGTTCGTTTGACCGGGTAAGGGATAGCAGGCCGGGTAGAGTTAATTAGGGGATTGGGCTTTAGTTTTCTTTGGGCCAAGTGGGGTTTAATGGATCAGGTTGTGGGATTTATGGTTTAGTAGTAATTTATCACAAGGGCCAAAGTTGTACAAACTCAAAGCTTAGGGACTGAACTTGATAATTTTCCAAAGTTATTTTCCAAGGATAATTCTTGACTTTTCTGAATTCTTGGAGGATTAATATTGACTTTTTCTTCAACTTATCTTGAGAGACCATTTGTGTAATTTTCTGAAAGTGAGGGACTAAAGTTGCCATTTCTTCAAACTTTTCCCGGGACCAAATATGTAACAAGATGAATCTCTGAGGACTTCAAATCACATAATGAGCTTTTCTTTGTCGTTTTGCTTCCCCGGCTCCGGCTTTTGACCTTTTTCCAATCTCGTGCTCGTTTTTGTCGGTTTTGCTGTGTTTTTGTTCATTTTTTCTCATATCCGTACCTGCACATACACAAATACAAAAACATGCATTCTCTTGGCATTTTTGGTTAGTATTTGGTGTTTTTGGTCTGAAATCAAGCCTAAAAAGTATGTGTGAATAAGCACACATCATTCTACAATTGGTATCAAGAGCCAAGGTTTCATCTTAGGGCCTTGTAGAATCGAATTTGATGATGTTTTGAGTGGTTTTGTGAGTTTAGTGCCACTTTCTTGGAATACATATTGGTTTCATCCATCTAGTGTTGTTATACATGTTTGTGATGTCCTTTTATGTTCATTAGTGTTTGTGGAACATTGTAGTGTAGAGTGTGTTACAATATCATCAAGCTATTTGAAGTTTGGAATTGTTTTTAGGCGTTTTTCTTAGTTGCGGTTCAGTCCACTGGTTCATTTCTTAGTTGCGGTTAAGTCCTGTGAGCTGCGATTAACTTTCTGCGTTTACTATTTCGGGAATACAAACAAAACGCAACGAAAGTGACAGTTTTGGACTTTTGTCTCTGCGGTTAGATTCTGCGGTTAGATTCTGCGGTTAAGTCTCCCTCAGCTTGCGTATTGCGTCTAGGTTCTGCGGCTAAATATTTTGCGTTTGGTTCTAAGTACTGCGGTTAGATTCTTTGCGGTTAAGTGTGTTGCGGTTAATTCATTGCGGTTAAGTGTCTTGTGTTCATGTGCATTGCGGTTAACTTTTTCTGCGGTTAGTTATAATCTGCGGTTAGTGTCTTGCGGTTAGTATTTTTGGTCTGCGGTTCGTGTAGGTTGCGGTTAGTTTATATTGCGACTGGATTTTGTTGCGGTTTGGTATAACTTGCGGTTTGTACTCTGCGGTTAGTATCTTTGGCCTGCGGTTTGCTCTGGTTGCGGTTAGCTCATACTGCGGTTGGATTGTGTTCTGCGGTTTGGTCAAGTTGTGGTTAAGTTGCGGTTGGTTTTTATTGTGGTTAAGTTGTGGTTAACTTATTTGTGATGTCGACTTCTTCCGATGACATTCAAGCTGCGGGGTCTGACACTCGACCTCCGATGTTGGACAGAACTGACTATGAATCATGGGCTCAAAGGATACGGCTGTACTGTCTAGGTAAAGATAATGGGGTTAACATTCTGAAATCCATCGATGAGGGACCCTTTCAAGTGGGTACTACTAGAGACACAATCTCAGAAGCAACTGATCTATTACCGGCCGTGTTTGGTCCTGATAGACCTCGCACTTACAATGAGTTGTCTGAAGAAGAAAAGAAACGCTATGATGCAGACATCAGAGCATCTAATATCATCATTCAAGGCCTTCCCAAAGATGTCTACAAACTGATCAACTTCAACACTGAAGCAAAGGCGGTCTGGGATAATGTCAAAATGCTTCTTGCAGGGTCTGAGTTAACTAAAGAAGATCGTGAGTCACAGCTATACGATGAATTTGAGCATTTCAAAATGAATCCAGGTGAAAGCATCACTGACTATTACGTCAGATTTCACAAGCTGGTCAATGACATGAGAGCTATCAAGATGACAATGCCCAACATACAGCTCAATTCAAAATTCGTGAACAACATGGCACCGGAATGGGATAGGTTCGTCACGGCTGTGAAGCTCAACAAGGGTCTCAGGCATACCAATCATGAACAGCTGTATGCGTATCTCCAGCAACATGAGAAACATGCAGCTTATGATCGGCTAATGCGAGAAAAGCTCAATCCGTCTGCAACAAATGAATCTCTTGCTTTTGTCTCCAATGTTCAACAACCCAGTCAAACCTCTAAAGATCAAGTTCAACCATCACAATCATCCTCCAAGTCTACCCCAACCCCTAGTCAATCATCAACTTCCTCACCATCTGCATTGAATACTCAACTTGATTCTGGGTATTCTCACACTGACATGATGATTGATAATCTCTCCAACCAAGTGTCTTTACTGGTCCAACAGTTCAGGGCTGCACTCCCATCTACTAACAACCAGCTCAGAATCTCATCTAATCCACATAATCAGGCAGTCATTGAAGATGGTCGGGTAGTGGTGCAGAATGTGCAGGGAAGACAGAACTTCAACCAAAGAAATGCTGGTAGAGAGAATGGGCAGTACAAAGTTGGGAATGCTCTTCAAGCACAAGCTAAGCAACCGAAATGCTACAACTGTGGAGGGTTGGGCCACATTGCTAGGAACTGCACTCTCCCAAAACGTCCCCAAAACTCTGAGTACTTCAAAGACAAGATGCTGCTAATGCAGGCACAAGAAAATGGGACTGTGTTGGATGAAGAAGCTCTGCTCTTTCTGGCTGGTAATGATGGGAACACCTTTGACGCTGATGTGGATGATCAACCTGTTCAGGACATGGCTCTCAATGATCCAAATATCTTTCAAGTTGAAGAGTGTGATGCATTTGACTCAGACGTGGATGATGAACCAACTGCTCAAACAATCTTCATGGCTAATCTGTCTGCAGCAGCATCCTCTTTACAGCATCCTGATTCATCCATCACGTCTGCTATCTCTGAGGTACCAACATCTTCTATACATGATCTGAATGATTCTGCACCTGTACAGGGGGCATGTGGCTCTGTACAACTCAAGAATATTGTCAACACAGACATTACAAATATGGGTAATACCAATAATATCCCATATGAAATGTATGTGAATGACAATGGAACCCAAGTTGTACCGAGTGACATGCCGTCTATTGATTCTAGTAACCATGAGATGTATGAGCACTCTATATACAACCCTGATGATTCTCTGATCACTAGAATTAACGCCCTTAAGGATCAAGTAAACATTTATGAGCAGCGTGCTAAGTTTGAGTTGAATGAACGTGAGCAGAAAATGGAATGGCAACTGCGTACTTACATATCTGAAAATAATTCCAAACAAGAATCATTAAAAAGGGAACTAGTTTCTTTAAGGAGCCAATTGAATCAAACCGTCAAACAAAAACTTGAGGTTCAAAAAGGTTTGACTATAATGAAACAAGAATTCAAGGATAAAGAAACCAAACTTCTAAATGACTTCTCAAAATTAAAAACGTTAAAGAATAAATTGGAAGATAAGTTGTACACACAGGGCCAAACCATTCAATCTGCTCAAATGTTGGAAAACCACAGGAAGTTAAGTGATGAATTTAGTGAACATGATACCTCCAAACCCAAAGCAAGATTCCTTAAAATAGGTCTAGGTGCACAACCAGCATTATATGATGCAAAAACTATGCTTGAACCTAACCATGCACCTCCTGATACTCGATCCTATGACCACATCAATGAGGCAGAGGATAGAACTAGGGCAAAACTTGCTGAACGGTTAAAGGATCCTAAATGCATTGCTAAGAATCTCGTGTTTCACTATGATTATGCCAATGACAATCACACTGCAATTTTTGTTCCTCAAAAGAGAATTTGTCCTGAAAAAGTGTTTTGGAATATTGACATTGAGAAATTGCAAGCTGAAAGAGTTGTAGGCAACACACGCACTATGTTTAGAATTGCTCACCCAACTGCCTATCCCCTGAACACACCCAGGCACCTTGTCCCTCTCACTCTTCCCACACAATGTAATACTCTAATTGGGTTGTATGTGCTTGGTCAATTGTTCAATGACTTTGAGAAAACCTGTAAAATAAGAATTACACCTACAGGGATTACAGAAGGGGAAAGGGGTTTTGAGCAAACAAAACAGTGTTACCTAACTGAAGTTATGCCATTTTTTAAACTTCTAAAAGAACATTTTGAGGGACTTAAAAACACCATTAATGATGATGTGAGTCAAATGAAAAAGGTTTTTGATGAAGTGGAAAGTGAGGGTAACCAACTTGCTATTGATCTCAAACATAATGAAATTGACAGGAAAAACATTCTCATCATGAATGATAATTTGATTGCTAATTGCATTGCTAAAGATGTGTTTTATACTGTTACCGACTCTGCGCTATCTGCTCGACAATTTCATGAAATGTCAGTTACTCTGAATGTCTTCCAAAATCGTGTGATTGAGCTTGAGGGGGAGAATTACAAACTTATTAAAAAAATTCAAAACGATGATCATGATAACATGGTCAGGAATTTCTCAAAACTAGAAGTTGATAATTTGAACCTACAATTAAAATATCAACACCTAGAAGAAAGTATAAAAATATCAAATGCCAAGATATCTTCGGATGTTCCTGAATTTGATACATGTTTTGAATTAGCCAAAAAGGATGAAGTAATTCAAGCTCACTCTAACACGATTCGGAAGTTGAAGGTCCAAATTGCACAATTAAAATCGAACAGAAGCGATGTGATCAATACCAATTACCAGAAGTCTATGGATTCTCAAAATTTTCAAAAACAGGGCATTATCAATGAATTACAACATGAAAATGAGTGGCTTCGTGCTGAAATGTCCAACGCTAAACAACGTTATAAAGAATTGTTTGAGTCAATCAAAACAACACGTGACCAAAACAATGAGAAAGTCACTTCTTTGTTAAATGAAATTGAGAATCTAAAGACCATGGTAAAGGGTAAAATGCCTGTTGTTTCATGTGATCATGCAACGTCCAAGATACCTGCTTGTAATAAATATGCGTGCGATGCTGTGAATGTTTCTCTTCCCCTTAGGAACAATAAGTTAGTTCATAATAACTATCTTAGAAATCTTAAGGATTGTCTGGCCATACTTAGAGAAACCATTGAAGATGAGAGGATTGCTAAACCACTTGATGATGGTATTATTGGTGCGTGCTTTCTCACTAATAGGGCCCAGGAATTGTTAGAATATGCCATAGGATCATGCCCCAAGAATGATACCAAGTCGGATAGGTCAACTGCACTGCACCCTCTCAGTGGGAACAAGCATGTCACAGTTGACTTTCCCCAAATCATGCCTCAATCCTCCATCTTGATCACCAGTAAACAAGTAGCAACTAATCAGACTAATGTTCCCATCATTGCTTCTACAGGAGTAAAAGGTGTATCTAATGCTAGCAAGTCACAGCCTAAGAGCAATACAAAGAATGATAGGACTTTGCCGGCTAAGAGCTCAATTATGAAGGAAGTAGAAGAATCATCTAGGAACAATAAAGTGTTGCTTAGTGAAAGGAATCGAGTTATTTCAAACATTTGTGTGAACAATGATGTAATTAATTCGAATTCTAATGCTATTTGTAAGACATGTAACAAATGCTTATTTTATGGTGATCATGATGCATGTGCTGTGCCTTTTCTTAAATCTATTATACGATCACCAGATATGAATGTTTCTAGTGTTAAACGAGCAAAACAAGTCTGGAATAAAACAGGAAAAGTGTTCACTAATGTTGGTTATCAATGGAGACCTACTGGAAGGAAATTCAATCCGAGGAAAATGTGCCCAGTAACTAGGACTACTAACTCTAGAGATATGCCTATTAGGAAGTGGAGACCTACTGGTAGACTATTTCCTATAGAAGCAATAGATACCACCTCTAGTTCTAGTGCATCAAAATGTGAACACTTCAGTGAGATACCTGTTACTTATGATAATCCAATATTTGTGTGTTCTAACCAAACGGACCCCAATTGTGTGTGGGGCTCCAGCTTTTTCAGTTATCCACGATTGTCTGGATTCAAATGCAGGTCGTACAAATCGTCCTTTGGTATTTGGACTCAGGCTGCTCAAAACATATGACTGGTGATCGCTCAAGGCTCAAGAATTTCGTGGAAAAATTTATTGGTACGGTTAGGTTTGGGAATGACCATTTTGGGTCTATAATGGGTTATGGTGATTATGTCTTTGGAGACAGTGTCATATCCAGAGTCTACTACGTGGAAGGTCTCGGGCACAATCTATTTTCTGTTGGTCAATTCTGTGACTCAGATCTCGAAGTCGCCTTCAGAAAGCACACCTGTTTTGTTAGAGAATTAGATGGTGTTGATCTTCTCAAGGGGAGTCGGGGCACTAATCTTTACACCATCTCCATCGAAGATATGCTACGGTCCTCTCCAATTTGTCTGCTCTCTAAAGCATCCAAGAACAAGTCATGGTTGTGGCATCGACGTTTAAACCATTTGAACTTCGGTACCATCAATGAACTTACACGAAAGGATCTTGTTCGAGGCTTGCCCAGACTCAAGTATGAAAAAGATCATCTGTGTTCCGCCTGTCAAATGGGCAAAAGCAAAAAGCATACCCATAAACCCAAAACCGTCAATTCTATCATGGAAGTTCTTCATACCCTTCATATGGATCTTTGTGGACCAATGTGGATTCAAAGTATCAATGGAAAGAAATATGTGCTGGTTATTGTTGATGATCACTCTCGATTCACATGGGTGAAG
Organism: Artemisia argyi; assembly: GCA_030686995.1. NCBI lineage: Eukaryota > Viridiplantae > Streptophyta > Magnoliopsida > Asterales > Asteraceae > Artemisia > Artemisia argyi. Next base: position 94,335,313 of record CM060694.1, read on the forward strand.
TTTCTACGATCAAAAGATGAAACTCCTGAAACCATCATCAAACTCATCAAGATGTTGCAAGTCCGTCTCAACAAGATAGTTAGAGTCGTTCGTACTGATAATGGAACAGAATTTGTGAACAGACAACTTACTCTATTTTATGAAGGTGTCGGGATTAGTCATCAAAAGAGCATACCAAGAACTCCTCAACAAAATGGAGTTGTAGAAAGACGCAATCGCACCTTAGTTGAAGCTGCAAGGACTATGCTCATCTTTTCCAAAGCTCCTCTATTTCTTTGGGCTGAGGCAATTGCCACCGCATGTTACACTCAGAACCGATCCTTGATACATCCCCTCCATTGCAAAACTCCCTATGAACTGGTCCATGGCAGAAAACCCGACCTTTCGTTTCTTCGAGTGTTTGGTGCACTGTGTTATCCTACAAATGACAGTGAAGACCTTGGGAAACTCAAGGCCAAGGCCGACATTGGTTACTTCGTTGGCTATGCTCCAGAGCGAAAGGGGTACCGAATCTACAACAAACGTACCAGAGATATAATGGAAACAATCCACGTTACTTTCGATGAGCTGACTGAGCACCCGGTTCCTGGACAATCAAGTTCTGGACCCGTACCTAACCTTTTGTCCCCTGGACCAATTAGTTCCAGGCTTGTACAGAATTCCATTCCTGCTGCTCCTTTTGTACCCCCTACGAGTGAAGATTGGAAGAAATTGTTTGACCCAATGTTTGATGAATACTTTGAGCCTCAACAGATGAATGCTCCCGAAGCTACAATGGTTCAACCACCAGATGGGGTGGTGAATGATCAAGATGACCATAACGGTCCATCCACTTCATTGTCATGGGATTCTGAAGCCCCCGCCATCAGTCAATCGGTCAGCACGTCCAATGTCCAACCCTCACTTGCACATCGAGCGGAAAATGTAGATAATTCATCTGAAGTTAATCCTTTTGCTCCACCTGATAATGAGCCATTTGTTAATATCTTTGCCCCTGAACCATCAAATGAAACAACATCCTCTGATGAATCTAACACGGCTACCTCAGTTCCACAGTTTCAACCCCATGAATACCTTTGAAAATGGACCAATGATCATCCTATTGACAACATCATTGGGAACCCCTCACGTCCAGTATCAACCCGCAAGCAACTTGCAACTGACGCATTATGGTGTTTCTTCAATTCTGTTCTCTCTAAAGCTGAACCAAAAAGCGTCAAGGATGCAATGTCTAAACACTCATGGTTCACTGCTATGGTGGACGAGATTCATGAATTTGACCGACTGGACGTCTGGGAACTAGTACCACCTCCCGAGTGTGCTATGATCATTGCTCTCAAATGGATATTCAAGGTCAAACTTGATGAGCATGGAGATGTTCTGAAAAACAAAGCTAGGCTCGTGGCAAAAGGATATCGACAAGAAGAAGGTATTGACTCTGAAGAATCCTTCGCCCCAGTTGCTAGAATAGAAGCCATAAGGATCTTTCTCGCTAATGCTGCAAGTCAAAACATGGTGGTTTATCAAATGGATGTCAAGACCGCATTCTTAAATGGGGATCTGAAAGAGGTGGTGTATGTATCTCAACCCGAAGGTTTTGTGGATCCAGAACGCCCTGATCACGTGTATCGATTAAAGAAGGCTCTATATGGGCTTAAACAAGCACCCAGGGCGTGGTACGACACCTTGTCTAAATTTCTTCTGTCCAACAAATTCTCCAAAGGGGCTGTTGATCCTACCCTCTTTACCAGAAAAACAGGCAAACACCTTCTACATGTACAAATCTACGTCGATGACATCATCTTTGCCTCGTCTGATCCCTCAGAATGTGATCGTTTCTCTCAAGAGATGAGCTCCGAATTCCAAATGTCTATGATGGGTCAAATGTCATTCTTTCTAGGACTGCAAATTTCTCAAAACCCCAATGGCATATTCATCAATCAATCCAAATACGCTAATGAAACGTTGAAGAAATTTGGATTCGACTCCAGTGATTCAGTTGATACTCCAATGATTGAACGTTCAAAGCTTGACGAAGATGATGTGGGAATTCCGGTCGATCAAACCATGTATCGAAGCATGATTGGCTCATTAATGTACCTTACTGCAAGCAGACCCGACCTTCTGTTCGCAGTTTGCATTTGTGCCCGGTATCAATCCAAACCCACCAAGAAACAGTTGGAAGCTGTCAAGAGAGTCTTTCGATACCTTAAAGGAACAATCCACTTGGGCCTTTGGTACCCTAAAGAAACTTCTATGGCTCTCACAGCATATTCGGATGCTGATCATGCTGGATGTCAAGACACTCGTCGCAGTACATCTGGGGGCGCACAGTTTTTAGGAAATAAGCTAGTCAATTGGTCTTCAAAGAAACAAATGAGTACATCCATCTCCTCCACTGAAGCTGAATACATTGCCATGTCTTCATGCTGTGCTCAGATCCTCTGGATGCGATCTCAACTTTCTGACTATGGGCTCATTTGCAATAAGGTTCCTATGTACTGTGACAACAAAAGTGCAATTGCACTCTGCTGCAACAATGTCCAGCATTCAAGAACTAAACACATTGACATTCGACATCACTTCATCAGGGAACAAGTTGAGAAAGGAATTGTGGAACTTTACTTTGTGAGGACTGAGTTCCAACTAGCCGATATCTTCACCAAAGCACTTTCTAGGGAACCATTTCACTTCATCCTCCCACGCCTTGGTATGAAGAGTCTCACACCTGAGGATCTCAAATGTCTATTGGAAGATCAAGAGGAGTAAAGGGGTTGCTTCAAATATCCTTGTATAGTATCAAATTTAAAAAAAAAAAAAAAAAAAAAAAATTTTACAAAAATCTCAAAAATATTCTTCTCACGACATGTCTCTTGTGTAATCAATATTATGTACGTTTCTAGAAATGTCATTCAATAATGACACGGAATCATACATATGCTTGAGCAAGAGTTTTTCGGTTTCAAATAAAGTTCTTTTCAAAAACATGTCGCTTCTCAAAACATTCTTTCAATATGGTTTGTTATTACTTCAGATAGCAACCCGGTTTTCAACATTAAGGAAAACACGTCGTCAAAAAGACGGTTGTTCCTAACAAAGGGTGCCGTTCATCCGAGCGCAAATTACTTTATACTCATGCACCCTCGATCTAATGTACGTTTCAGTGCATTATTTCTTGATAAAGAAGAGAAGTCTTCTTTTTATCGCCAAATACTTTCCCTTCTATGATTTTTCCGGAAAGTGTTTGTGCAAAACTTGGTGGTACCATGAAATTTTGAATGAAAATCAAATTGAACTCAAAAGTTTGATAAAATTTTCACTCAATCAATGACGTTAATAGTTTATGAAAATATTTATGCTTTAACATCCGTCATTGATTGAGGGGGAGAGTGATTTCTCAAAATTTTAAGTATCAACAAAACTCCCCACACTTTGTACAAAACAAAAACAACAATCCGATTTGTGATGGTTATGTGTCAGAATGAGTAAATTTTTCAAAGAGTTTTCATTAAAACTTCGAATCTTTTGCAAACTCTTCAAATCTGACACATAACAACCTCCCTCACAGTTTGAGGGGGAGCATGAAAAAGTTCCTTTTTATCAGACAATATTAAAAATTAACCGCATTTCTCTCCCAAACGTTTTCTAACTTATTTAAATCAATTGAGATCAAAAATCTCGAATGATCTGAAATTTTTGATCGGGGGAGAGAATGTGATTTAAATATGAAATCTGGTAATCATAAGTGATCTTTTGTACTCAATAATAGGCTCCCGCATATGTGCTAAACACTTTCGAATATCGATGCACATATTGAGGGGGAGCAAAAGGCGTTTGTGGAAGTAATACCTAAGACCGACCATTTACTTTAATGCATGGAGGTATAAGGATGGTTAAGGTTAGGTATAAGTTCCCATGATCCACCAGAACCGGAAGGATCTTCCCAGGGACAATCCATAGATAGATTAGAAGTCCTTAGGAATGATTATGAAAAAAGGAGTAAAGTGAGAAAGGGAAGAGTGCGGACTGAGATAGAGCTAGGACTGGAACAAACCCAACAAGGTTCTAGTGATGAAATCTCGGTAAGCACTGAAGGGGTTGAAGAATGAAAAAGAAATATAATGAGAAAGGGTGAAAAGAAATAGCCCTCCAATTACTTCAACCTTAGGGCAGAAACCGGGTTCAATACATATGCTACTGGCGGTTACTAAGGTAACGCCGGTATTGAAGGCAAGACGTCATGGACCCAGTGACGCACTACACCAAAACTTCCCAACCACTCAAGTTCTCTTAAAAGAGCTTGTTTCATTCTCACGGGGAACCCTGTGCAATGTATCGACCGCTCATTGCGAGCTATGTTGATACCTAAAACAGGAGACGCCTCCCCAGTCTCCAGGAGCGGATCAAAATGCACTATTGAGTCTAGAGCCATGAGATCATCCATAAATCTCGTTAGGACACATTCCAAATATGCTTATTGTTTCACATAATGTGGAAAATAAGATAAAATATTTAGAGTCCTACGCATTATCCTTGTGGTATTGCCAGAACATCCGAGTGGTATGAAAATATTCACAATGAAGATGGAAATCCTTCTAGAGCGATCATCACTCAAGCTCTTGGTAGGTGACATGTGACATGTGAAAATATTCACAATGATCAAGTGACAACTGGAAAGCAACAATGGTGCGATTCAACATTGAATCAAACTTGTTCCAGGATATGGATTGACGGATACTTTTGCTAAAACCTTTCAATGTGCTCACAAACTAACTTTTCTAGCACATTGATTGTGTACAATATTTCAAACAAAAGTATTTTTGAGGGAAATGTGATTCTAAGCTAAAACCTCTCGTCGTGTCTCAAAAATGGTTATCATATGACACGCGAGTGATTTCTATAAATCAATTTCTCATCAATCCGTGAATATCAATTCACCGATTCACTCTATCGTGCTGTCTGCTTTGAGACGTTCCGGTATGAGAACATGCTTAGTATGAAGATTCCAAAGTAGATTCTTTGGAAAATTCATTACTACAAGCTGGAAATTCCTGTCAAGGAGAGTCTTCTTTAAAAGAGATTCTACCTGATCACAGGTCGGTTTTCACAAAACCGGAGGGTAGTCTGTCTTCGCAGAACGAATGACAAAGCCATATTCGTTCTCTATCTTTATTGCTAACTGTTTTATTTCAGGGACACATATAAAGATGACATTGATGGCTGCCGTTTCCAGCTGAATCGGGTCAATCCATACCTCATGCTCACACATCCCCCACACTATCAATGAAGATGAGAGACTTGCTACAACAAATGTTGAGGGACTACCAACAACGTTTCCGCAACTCTGATGAAAAAGTCTCCTGATCTACAACTCTAATGCAATGTCTCCAGATACAGAAGGGTGTGAGCATGATGGTCCTAAAGTCACTACATCACATGAAGGCGATACAACAATGGATGAGCTTGGAGATTTACTTTGGCTGATGATCTCAAAGAAGCTCAAAGATCACTTATCTCAAAGGAATTCAAATCACAATTTCGTTGCTTGAAGTACAAAGTGTGAAGTAAAGTGAAGAATCAGATCCTACGAGCTACAGAGACGAAAGAATGCTTAAAGACCAAAGAGCTTAATTTCAAAGGTGACCTCGCTTAGGGGGAGATTGTTAGGAATACAAATATTCCTGTAAAAGTCTCGGTCACCTAATGATTGTAATAGCATTAAGTTAGCTCGTAGTTAGTTAGTTTATTAGTTAATTAGTATTAGATTAAGTAACACCGTGGAAGAAGGAACGGGTCTTTACCCACTGTATGCCTGATCCACAGCCCGGGAGTGGGCGTAATATTGTAACTATAAATACCCCTCTCCACATGTGGAGAGGGTTGGACCTTGCATACATTTTCAATCTAATCTTTTCCTTTTTCTTTCAAGGTTCCACTCTTTCTCTCCTCTCCTCCCTTCTTCCATTTCTACGCCTAACTCACCACCACTTAATCATGTTTCCAACTTAATTAGTGTTCTACAGGAAAGGATCAAACCTCCACCACATGGCGTAAGCACCTAGGATAAACTATCAAAGAGGTCTTTTAAAGGGTTGTAGCGTTAGGTGTAGGGATATGAAATACACGGTTTTGTTGGATAAAGGAAGTTTTTACTGGTGGTGAGTTAACAATATTGGTTAATTACATGTACAATATGGCGTTGCTAAGCCAAGACTAGACTCGACTTAAGCTAATAAATGAAATTCCCCTTACACTTAAATTTTTACATACTTTACAATGAACTAAACTAATGACCCGAATTAAGATAATCAAAACACTTGGAGCACTTTTAAGATTAACGTACATATGGGGGTAATAAATGATGTTCTTCCCCATTACTCCATAAAATAAGTACTTTACCCATGAGTCCCAATCGTCCCAAAACAATATGTACAAGGATATAACTCGACTTAGCAACCATGTAATCAATTAGATAATTAACTTAGGGTTTAACAAATAACAATAATGCACTAAAGATGAGTGCATACACGGAAGGCTAAGGCGATTTGGGTGAACATTTAAGTGGGGTGTAACAAATTCTTCCTTTAAGTAAGATGCTTAAAGTTAGAAACGAAAAGATAGGCTCGGAGGGGTGTACTAGGGGTTTCGTGTACTAAAAATGAGTACAACGCTAAGGTGTGGGAAAAATTAATTGACTTAACTAACCAAGTAATATGACATAAATGGTCAAGTAATTATAATACGGGTTTAACACAAGGGTAATCCTAATGCCTCTTATCATGTAGTAAATCCTACTACACGAATGTAGTCTCACTACCGGTCTCGGGACGCATCACTAACGCAAGTTCTAGAATCTAAATGCTACCGGTACACTCATAAGCACTAATAATGAATGCTTTTCCTATCAAATCTAAAGGCGAACCTCACATAATTGGGTGGAAATTTTTTTCTGAATATACGGTTATGCGCTAGTCATACAATCTCCTATCCATGAGACGCTTGCTATGGCTAAAGTTTCACTCCTAAATGCTGTAAAAAATTTTAAATTTGGCGCTAAAATTGCACAAACAAGTGTTTCTCATAGTTTTATTACACATCTACTATTAAACAAAACAAACTCAAGCGAAAGTGTACATGTAAGGTATCATTATTTTACCCTCCCCTTACACTTAAGATGAACATTGTCCCCAATGTTCAAGTGAAGAATGTAAAAGTTAAAAAAAAAAGTAAAAAGAATGAAATCAAATACTCCCCTGATTCGCTCGGTATGGATAATAAGGTGGCCAGGTTAAATCTTCCTCCAAGAAAATGAACAATCAAAGCTTCTTTTCCAGAAAAATAAATCATCTTCTTGTCATACATAACCTGTAAATCCTGAGAAAACAAACAAAGCAACCTCGCATAAAATCAGCGGCAATCTATATAAGTTACTAAATCCTAGAAAACAAAGTAAGATATAATGCTTGTGGAATGAAGTTTGCAGATTTCCTGGAGATTATAAAACTTAATAATTCACAAAAACTTTAAAACTCTGTTAGAAAAACAAAACCGGTAAAATTTCCAGGTTTTTACACGTGACGCCATCAAGAGTAAACTCATGACGCCGTCAGAAGTGACCTGCAGAAATTCTTATGTTAAATTTCCGGAAAATTTCTGGAAAAACTTGGTCCTACTTCCTGGAAAATCCTGCAAAACTTCATTATGACTCAATACAAGCATTTGACTCTAACAAATACGAATATACATGTTCATTTAATATTGTGGAGAATCATGATCGGTTTGTTTCTTAAAAACATATTTGGGGTTTCCCCTTACACTTATCTTTTGCAAAAATACTTTTAGGTGTAGTTAAGACTAGGCCAAAACAACAAAGTAAAGTATTTCCACTATATAGTTTAGAAACATGATCTACCAATAATAAAAATAAAGCATGCATACGGAAGCAAATAACAAACAAACAAAATAAAATCACATAAAGCATGGGTTGCCTCCCAAGAAGCGCTTTTCTTTATTTACGAGTCTTGTAGCTAGACTCAAGGTCATGGGTTACTACGTGATACGGGTGAGTTCCTCATTGAGGACATCTTTGGGATCAAACTTAGGTTTCAACTTCCTATCGGTTTCCTTAGTATGGTATGACCTTTCAAACTTTTCTCTATCCGGATCATACAAAGTCATCCTCATATACCATGATCCGTCACCTTCTTTAGGTGGCTTGTCCCACCTCCATTTACACTTGTCTCCCTCTCTTTTCCACTTATTCATCTCTATATTAATAGGCATTACGCTCAAGAACTCAATCATCTTCCTAAAGACTAAGGGGTCCTCAAAGGGATCTAGCTCTTCATCTCTAGCTATGAGTTGTTCTACCGAATGTGTTTTTTCAACGAAATCTTTTTCTAGATAGAATGGGCATTGAGGTCCTATAAAGTTCCTTTCTATCCAAGGTCCATATCTAGATGGTCTCCTATTCATCTCAACCCAATGCGGTGTCGGTTCATCATCACAATCATAACTATGCTTCTTGACATCGTACACCGACCAAGTATCGCCTTCACCTACCGCTATCTTAGACTCCTTACATTCTATCATGGCGCTAGCGGTTGCTAAAAATCCTCTTCCTACCAATAATGGGCATGTAGTGTCACTAACCATGTCTAGGACGTGAAAATCCGCTAATATAGTTAACCTTCCTACGTGAACAACTACATCCTTAATCATTCCAACTGGGTGAGCAATACTCCCATCCGCTAGTCCTATCAATACCTCCGGTTCCTCTAACTTTCCTAGCTTAAGAGCGGTGAATAAGGATAAGGGAATCAAGTTGAGGCTTGACCCTAAATCGGCTAGTGTGTCGAAAGCTTTGGATCTTCCTATCTTACAAGGCAAAACTAATATACCTGGATCATCAAGCTTTTTAGGTAACTTGTTTTGAATGAAGGCGGTCCCATTTTTACCTAATTTAAACTTCTCATATTTTTCTAGGAGGGCACTATAGTAAGGAGCACGCGCTAAGACATAAATGACGGGGTGTTCAAGGTGAAGTTCCTTGAATTCATCGTCAAGGTCTTGCGTAGGAGGTGTTTCAACTATATTTTTGACCGGTTCTATATCGGGTGTTTTACTTGGTTGGTCCTTTTGAAGAATTTGGTTTTGTTTGAAACACGTGCTCGTTGATTTAACCGAGTAGTATTGTGGACACGAAGTGGGTGACGAAACTGAAGATATGGAATTAACATTTAGTTTCGGATTCTTGACCGTGTCGCTTGGGAGTGCTCCCATTTCTCGGTCATTGAGAACTTTCAACAATGCGTCAATTTTGGTGGTCATCTCGCTTTGCTTTTGTTTGAAATCGGCTTCAAACTTAGATATGCGAGCTTCTTGAGATGCCATGAATTTTGACATCAATCCTTCAAGATTGTTGGTACTACCATAGTTGTTAGAAGGATTGTTGTTGAAAGTACGGTTGGAGGATGGACCGTTTGGTTGGTAACGATTAGGCGGATTAGAAGAATTGGGTTGATTTTGTTTCCACCTAAGGTTTGGGTGATTTTTCCAAGAGGGGTTGTATGAATCACCGTAAGGGTTTGGCTCGGGCTTGAAAGTGTACCACTTATCTCCCGCTTCGTCGGTACGCGTGGATGCGTAGTCCACAAAAGCTGTTCTGGGGAGTTCCACACAATCACGAGTGTCATAGGGACCACTACATAATTCGCATGAAGAAGTGATTTTGTTCACTTGGCTTGAAGGCTTAGGAGCTTCGTAGGATTTCATGAGAAACTTGACTTGGTCCTCAAGTTCCATGATCCTACGGTCGGGAGTGCTTGAGTTGTTCGAAGGCAAAGATATTGCCTTGACCGTTTTGTTCAAATCACGGGGATCATTCCAACTTTCGTTGTCATAGAGAGCAAGATCTTCTATGAGTTCCCATGATTGTTCCGCACTTAGATCACGTAGCTTACCACCGGCTGATTGGTCAATGGCTCACCTCGTGGAGAGATCGATATGGTCATAAAAGATTTGGACTTGGAGCCAAAGATCTATGCCATGATGAGGGACTTTTTGGAGTAAGTCCTTGAAACGAGTCCATGCTTCATAAAGAGATTCATTTTGACGTTGTTGGAACATCAAGATGTCATTTCTAAGCTTAGTAGTTCTCCCCGGTGGGAAAAATTGAGCAAGGAAACGAGTGGTGAGATCATCCCATGTGGTGATGGATCCCGCGGGTAAACGCTCAAGCCATTGACTAGCTTGATACCGTAGAGAGAATTGGAATAGGCGTAATCGGGTTGTCTCTCTAGTTTCAACGTCTAGGTCTATGGAATCTACGATTTTAAGGAATTCCTTAAGATGTTGGTTTGGATCTTCAGAACGAAGTCCATGGAATGCACATCCGCTTTGCACCAACCGGATGGTGTCGGATCGCAAGGGGGTCACATTGGCTCCGGTGAGCTCAATGGTCTTACGGTAGCCTTGGTGCCTAGGTCGGGAATACTCTCCTAAGGTTCGGGGCCTAAGAGGTTCTAGTGGTGGGTTTTGTTGTGGTGGGATGACGGGTTCAAAGATGTTCCCATCGTCCATGATGTCGGGTGGTGAAGAGTTACGAACAAAAACACAATGAAATAAGATAGACTAAAGAAAACCTAAAAAATAAAAATAAAATCTTACTAAAAAGGAATCTAGCAAGTAGACCTAATAAAAAGAGATTTTAACCAAGACAATAACTATTCCCCGGGCTGCGGCGCCAAAAACTTGATGCGTAGGAATTGCACCAGGCTTTACCTCTCAAGGGATCTTGAGAAGCTTACAACCCCCACCAGGCAGTGTACCTGATCATTGTAGTATAGTATAGTGACAAGTACCGGGGGATTGATCGTTCAGCTAGGAATAGTGTCGCTAGGATTAGAAAACCTAAATACTAGTTCTAGAGATGAAGATGATTATTTTTGTATTTTTATATTTTTTAGAAAGCAAGTAAAAATCTCGGGTTTTAAGGATTTGGGCGGAATTAGTTGCTAGTCAACTAACCCAATGCTAAAGATGCAATCAAAATAAAATACTAGAAATGAAAATAAACTAAATTAAACTAAGGTTGTGAGCAATAAGTGGAGAAATTGTGTTTACTTAGATTTCACTACTCCCTAGATATCTTTTACACGTTAATTACTTGTTATAGTTGCGTGGATGACGGATTGTATTCCTTAATACCATTCATGGGGTGGCGCACTTAATTCCCCAATCCTATGAGTGCCTACTTCACTTCTATGTCGAGCCGGCTAAGAAGCACCTAACATGGGATCATTAGAATTTACTCATGCATTAAATACAACCAATAAAACCAAGTGCACGTCAGTTCATATTTCCTAAGACGTTCAAGCATGTTACCATTTAGAGATCTGCCAGTTTTCTTAAGCCTAACATCGAAATCATTCATCCAATACAACCATAAACAAGTAATCAACACATAATTAACATCTAGGTTTCATTAGATCTAAGCAAACACAAGATAGATCTAACCTAGCATGGTGGAATTAAGACAAGCACAAGATATAGACAACCAACACATAGACATATTGATTGAATTAGAAGATATCTCAATTTCACATGAAAGGGTTCAAGGGCTGAAAACTCTTGAAAAACATGTAAAATTTGTAATAGGTTCGGCCTTAGGGTTTCTCCAAAACTTCTCTCTTCTTATGAATGAAAATTAGAAAACTATATATAGGAAATTGAGGCTGACGGCGTCAAGACCAAATAGGTGACGCCGTCATCTCGCTGCCAAAATACTTCTCGGACTGCTTTAATCTTCATCTGACGCCGTTATGTGTTAGGGTCTTCCAGGTCGTCACGTGCTTTACTCTTGACGCTCTACTTGTGACGCCTTCACGTTTGCACTGGGTCGTCATGCAATTTACTCTTGACATCGTCAGGATGTTGCTCTTGACGCCGTCACCTACTGTTCCCAGCAAGGAAAATTAAGACTTTGGCATTTTCTTCACTTTTATGCTCCAAAAATGTCCGAATTGCTTCCTTTTCCAGATTTCTCTCCCAAAGTACCTAAAATCACAAAAGGAACGATTTAGGGCAATATTTGATCAAATAAATTCAATTCCGGGCTTAAATGACCCCCTAAAAGTGGTTCATTTTTTGCCTCATCACCTGCGCAGGCACCGTCTATACTGGCATCACATTACGAAAGGCTGCGATACGTCAGAAGACTCCTCTCGTGCAAGCTCCAGCAGACGCCCAGCACTAGCCTCCAGAATAGGCACCTCCCCTTCCCTCAAGGGGCGCACAATGCGTCGGCTTTGTCAGCTTCACTACGGAGAAGTTTGTGGATAAAATCATTATATACAAAGAGGTTTACGGTATAAATGCAAGGACAAGAAAGGACGAGCACCACCCCGGCCGCTTCCATCCAAGAACGTTGGCACTTCGTCACTTCCCCCGAAGTAGTTACGACTCAGCCCCATGTGCACCAAGAACTCCTCAGGATAAGTATTGATGGGGATACATTTCTCATCAATAGTCTCCGCATCCCCCACATTGTACGTACCGGGATCTGGGCACTCATCCTTCGGAAGCTCCCCTTGAGTATAAAACTCAGAGAGCGAAGCAAATACCCTATCATCTATCCAAAAAAAACCTTTCCCTCCATCCCCTCAGGGAGTCCACCTTATCAGTATAGCACTGATAACCCCTTGGGCGCTTGGAGAATGTCACCCACCCGTTCGACCACGACGTGTGGTAGAACGCGCGGAATAAATTGATAGTCGAGTTTATCACCAGTAAATGGCAGTTTACCTCAAAATTTGTTATTTTGGCCGTATCTATACAGTGCAGCTGCGAAATGTGCAGGCGATAAAAGTTTATCACATCGCCCAGGAATCGGGATATAGGTACGCGCTGGTTGGCGAATTCAAAGAAGCACGTATACACCCCTATTTTCCCCTCAGGGAAGTCAGCGATGCATGCGTTGGCATCCGGTACCTCCGGATGCACTGCAAGCGGAATGAAATAGTCAAAGGTGAACTGACGCAGTTCATCCTCGTCCATCTCAGAGCGAAACTCTTCTAACTGACGAACCATTTCTAAGGAGAAATAATATCAACTATGAAGCGCACTCGCTTTTACCTAATGAAATAGTTGACTTTTGAACAAGCTTTGAGAAATTTTAAAAATGGCGGAAGAAGTTATTTTACTATGAGATTTACAGTGAAAAGGGAGGCGGTGACTTATATAGGGTCACCAAACCCTAAATGATTGCCACGTGGATCCCACTAAGGCGATCGTGTGGCTAGAATGCAAAAGGGTACAAGCACTTTTTCACATATCCGCAAGGACACATGGATACACTCCCCGTTTATCGAGGGATCCTTGAGATATTTTGGGACTTGGTACATGGTTCCAACTAATGGGCGGTGAATCTTCGAATATTTCCCGCCCGGTTTGCCACTGATATTATTAGTCTAGCGCACCCGGCCATGACCCGCGCACACTAGACTGGGGGGACATGATGACGTATAGTCTATATTCGGGCCACGAACCCAAATGATAAACTGTTAGAATCGTATTTTTATTTATAAAAAGTGTCGGTCATTAACATGTAGTTATAGGTTGCTTTAGAATATCATTATGATGAAGTTTATGTGTATTATTCATGTTTTGTAAAAGTCTAAGGGCCATTAGTGTAATAATGTATAAGATAGATGATGCCCTAGACTTCAAGAATAAATACTCTTGTAAACCTCATTTGAGAGGTTGGTTCTCTTAGTGATTCATTTAGTGTTAACAAAGTTATTATTCCACACACTAGAGTTCCCATCCACTCTCTCTCTACTTACTTTCTCTCTCTAGGTTTAAGCTTGAATCATATGTGAAATAGGTTGTTCTACGGTCCTACAAGTGGTATCAAGAGCCTAGGGATAATTTTAGGTTGTTTTAGATTGTTTTTGGGTGAAAAAATCATGTTTTTTGGTGAAGAAAATTCGAATCTGGTACTGTTCATTGTGTATTTATCGAGTTTGAGAAAAAAATTTCGAGCTTGAAACATTTTTTTTCGAGTTTGAGAAAAATTTTATCGAGTTTGAAACATGGTTATCGAGTTTGACAAATTTTTTTCGAGTTAGAAAAATTGTTTTCGAGTTAGGATTTTTGTCATATCGAGTTTGGTGTCTGTTTATCGAGTTTGGTGTCAGTTTTATCGAGTTTGGAGTTGGTGTTTATCGAGTTAGGAGACACTTTTATCGAGTTTGAAGTTGGTGTTTATCGAGTTAGGAGACACTTTTATCGAGTTTGGAGTTTGGTGTCTATCGAGTTAGAGCTTCTGTTCTATCGAGTTAGAGCTTTTGTTATCGAGTTAGGATTTTGGATTTGCTTATCGAGTTAAGTTTGGCGAGTTAGCCTATATTACCTAATCGTTTATCGAGTTAGGTTTATCATTTATCGAGTTAGGGGAAACTATGCCCAAATTTTGTGAACTTATCGAGTTTGAGAACAACACTTACAGAGTTTGAAACTTTTTAAGAGCATATCGAGTTTGAAACTTTCTTGGTTACCGAGTTCGAAACTTTCTTGGCGGGAAAATTTGAGTAAAATTTATTTTTCACACGAGACTAAACGTTCAATTTTTACGCGAGATTTAAATTTTGGTATAAGGTTGAAAATTTTGGCCCGAAATTCAAATTTTTTGGCCAAAATTCAAAAAATTTCGGTAAAATTTGGCGAAAAAATTTTCAAATCTCAAATTTTTCAGGTAACCTTAGAATTGTATTTCTTAGTGATTTTCAAATTTGGACGAGAAAATTTTTCAAATTTGATTTTTGGCGGGAAATTACGAAATCAATCAGATCAACCGAGAACGAACTTTCATCTTCACCAAAACATCTAATCTTCAACAACAACCTTTGTTATCTTTCAAAAGATCCTCAGAACAACGTTTCACTTTGAATTCAAATCATGGCAACTCAACAAGACATTCATGCTGCCGGTGCCGAAAACCGATCTCCAATGCTTGAAAAAGGTGGATATCTTCCATGGACAAGCCGCATGCTTCGTTACATCAAAACAAAGCCTGATGGTAAATTAATGATCAAATCCATTGAAAAAGGTCCATTTCAGCCAAGACAAGTTCAAATTGAAGGTAA
Organism: Artemisia argyi; assembly: GCA_030686995.1. Lineage (NCBI taxonomy): Eukaryota > Viridiplantae > Streptophyta > Magnoliopsida > Asterales > Asteraceae > Artemisia > Artemisia argyi. The sequence continues at coordinate 94,350,459 of CM060694.1, forward strand.
TCCAAATGAAACACCTCCTACTCAACCATTCGTGCGTGTACAAACAGAAGCAGATTACACAGATGAAGACAAGGCGCAGATCAAAGCCGATGATATGGCAATGCATTTAATCCAACTTGGATTACCACGGGAGATTTTTGCTACGGTCGACAGCTGTGAAACTGCTCATGATATGTGGGAACGTGTTAGAAGGATATGTCATGGAACTAAGATTGGACAACAAGACGTTGAGAACAAACTTCTTACTGAATGGGAGAATTTCACATCCACTAAAGGTGAACAAATTGAATCATACTACACCAGGTTTTGCACTTTGATGAATGAGTTAATCAGAAACAAGTTGACACCTCGACCAATTGCAACAAACGTCAAATTCATCAATAATCTTCTAGAAGAATGGGGTCGTTATGTTACAATTGTCAATCAAACAAAGGATTTACACAAGGTGAATTATGATCAACTCTATGACTTTTTGAAGCAAAACCAAGCTGAGGCTAATGAAGTAAGGAAAGAAAGATTGGCTAAGAATCATGATCCTCTCGCATTAATTGCTAATACACCAATACCATTACCAGTGAACACTCAACAACCATCATCATCTTCCACTCACAACTACATGCAACCATCATGCATTCTACAACCAACACCGGTATACCAACAACAGTTCTACCCACAACAACAACAAGTTATTCCACAACAGCAACACCCACAATTCCAAGAACCGGAATTCACTGACAATGATGAAGCTACTGCAGCATTGTCCCAAGTGTTTACTTTTCTGTCAAAGGCATTCCAAGGACGTTATTCTACACCAACAAACAACAACCAAAGGATCTCATCGAACACTCGCAACAAGCAGTTTGCTCAGCCGAATTTCAATATGGGCAATGAAGGCCAAATGGTTGGAGTTTATGGGAATCAACAGGGATATCAGAATATGCAGAATGTAGGTCAGAATGCAGGGAATCAGAATGCAGGTCAGTTTGCAGGAAATTAGTATGGTCAGTATGCAGGGAATCAGTTGGGTCAGTTTGTTAGAAATCAGAGGGGTCAGAATGTTGGTAATCAGACAATGGGTAATAAGAATAGAAATGTTGCAGCTCCAGTAGTTGGGAATTTGGGAAATGTGAATTAGGGTAATCCGGTAAAGTGTTTCAACTGTCAGGGTGTAGGTCATATGGCAAGGAACTGTCCTACTAAGCGGAACAAAAGAGACTCAGCATACTTGCAGAAAGCAGTGTTGTTGGCACAAAAGAATGAGGCAGGATTTCAGTTGAACGCAGAGGAAAATGATTTTATGGCTCTTATGGATGACATGGAAGATAGAGAGGATATCGATGCGAACTGCATATTCATGGCGAATCTTCAGGAAGCTAAGTATGACACGGATTCTGACTCACTTCCTGTTTATGACACCAATGCACCATCTGAGGTATCAAATTTCAACCCATGTCACAATAATGATATATTTGATATGTCTCCTCATGAGGAACAGCATTTTGAGAAGCAAGCACCCACTTATGATACATTCCTGGACACGCCAAGTAGTAGCAATACTCCTTCAGCTACTCCAGATGTGAGTCATAATGGAGACTTTGTTTCACAGCATGCTGTGAATGATGAGGAAACACGTGCTTTATTTGAATCATTATTAAATAATTGTGGTATTGAAATCGAAAAAGTGAAAAAGGTCAATCGCGAAGTTAAGGCCGCAAATGTAAAATTGACCGCTGAGCTTGAGAGTTACAAGGAAAACGCTAAAGCTTTTGAATTTCATAACAAAAGATTGTCTGAATTAGAAACTGGTTATCAAAATTCCGTTTCAAGGGAAAAACAATTGCAACTCAAGTTTGATACACTTGATGTTAATTCTTTCAAGAAGATAAAAGCTTTAAACGGGGAAATTTCTGATTTACAAAACCAACTTTCTAAACAAAAATCAGCTTATACCAATCTTGAAAAAGAAAGGGACGAGCTGAAAAAGGACTTTGCAAAGAAAGAAGACTAACTTTTGGCCGAAATCGTAGAGTCAGAACACATGATTGCTCATTTAGAAGAATTAGTGGTTAAGTCGGGTCAGTCAAGTCAAACAATGAAAATGATTTCAAATCAAACTAATCCGATTTACCATACGAAACATAAAGTGGCTCTTGGTAACAACACCCCCAGTAATCTCAAGAAAGCTCAGCAAGAACAGAATGTTTTGTATAATGGTAATGTTATTTACACTAAACATGATCCTCCCGTCGTTCGGGATTCTGTGCAAACGATAGAACATGTCGAAGAGAGCATTTCTAAAATGAAACAAAAGGATTTGAAACCCATTGATTACAACAAATTGAACAAACTTTCGGGAATTACTTTTGTTCCACAAAAAGAACCATCTGTGTTTTCCATAAAACGACCATTCTCAAAAATGTTTTCTAAGAAAGTAATTGTTTCAAAATCTCTTTCAAAAATGGAACAAATGTCTTCTAACAACACTTTTAATACAAGTGAGGCTAGAAACATTCTGGATGACGTTAAAAAGAGAATTCAAGAACTTCAAAACATTGTTGCTTCTAAAACTACAATCGATATTAACAACTGGCATTCCAGTTTTCATATTGAGCAGAAAAAAGTTTTTGAAAACGAAATTACTATCCCACTGAATAACATCAGTGCGAGGGTAATCCATTTTGAAAAAGCTTTCTTAAAAGAAACGGCTGACTTTGTCAAGGACCACAAATCCCTGGTAAACGAAGCTAATGATACTCGTGAAAACATGAATGTTTTGGAAAAGCTAAATGATTCTCTCTTCGAAGCTGTTATGACCACTGACATTATGTCCATCATTTTACAAACGTATTCTGTTCAAGACGATGAAAGACTGAGAGCTGAGACCTCCGAAATTGTTTCCAAATATGAAAATGCTCTTATAAAGCTTGAAAAAGAAAATGTGTCATGTTTTAAACAACTTGATCGAAAAAAGGAAGAATGCAAGTATGACAAACTGTCGTATGAGCGTGCTTTCAAGAACATGAAAGAGCAAAATAATCTTTTGAGGGCTCAACTTGAAACTCAAAAAAGGAAGGGTGAGGAAACTAAGTTTGCAAAACCATTGACTTCGGAGAAACCAAATGTTTCAAACACGGTTCAAAAACCAAAAATGTCAATTTCACGGTTTGCTCCAAAAATCGATGAGAAAAAGGATTTGTCAAAACCAGTCACTCCACCACCCTTGCCCAAGGAAAAGGTATTGGAAAAGATTGTTGAAAAACAAAATTTGTTTGTTGATAGAAACAAAAATGTGATTTCACCTGGCTCTTCTAAGTATAGTACACCAAATAAGACACCAAAAACTGTTAATGAGTCTGTTGTTTCTAATGACATGGTCCTCAATCATCATCTAGAAGAAGCTAGAAAAAAGGCACAACATCGAAAAAACGGAATTTTAGGTGCAAAACCTAGTGTGATGAATTCTACAAGATTCCAAAGCACCGCTAGTAGTAGTAAACCATTACCTAGGAACTTTCAACAAACTACTAGGGATTGGCTTACATCTAAGAGTAGTGATACAAAAGAGTATGCTAGGAACGTAGAATGCAACACAAAGAATTCCAAATCAAGTGTCATGACACAATCCACTAAGACACCAAATCGAAACAAACCCGTTGATAAGAAGCAAGAGGTTAAGAAACCTAATAGGTGGATATCTAAAGAATGTAGTTTTTCCAAGACTGAGACTTCCGCTGCATCTGATAAGAAAAATACATCTAGATCTTACCTTAGGTGGATTCCTACGGGGAAAGTTTTTAAAACAGTTGGTCTTAGGTGGATTCCCACAGGAAAGATTATTGATAGTTGCACCAAGACAAATAATAGTGATAATCATCACGATAAGGAAGTAGAAACCATTACAACCGTTGATAGTCAACACCCGCAGAGTAATGATTCATGTACTTCTAACATTGTTATTTGTGAAACCTCTTCGTCTTTGGTTGCAGGTGCTTCAACTATCTCAGAACCCAGTTCTTCAAAGGGTTCAAATTCTGTAAATTCTATAAAATCATTCTTTCAATCTTCTATTTTTGATTTTCCATTTCTTTTATAAAAACAAAAACAAAATACAAAAATATAAAATTTCAAAAAATACAAAAACAATATAAAGTCAAAAAATCCAAAAATATTCTTCTCACGACATGTCTCTCGTATAAATCAATATTCTGTACGTGTCTAGAAATGTCTTTCAACAATGACACGGACATTTACAGATGCTTGAACGGGAGTTCTTTAAAATGTTTTTCTAAAAACATGTCGTTTCTCAAAAAGTTTCTTCACAATGGCTTGTAAGTACCTCAGCTTACAACCCGTGCTTCAAAGTGAAATCTTTTCAAAACTTAAGTCCGGGTATTACAACTCGAAAAGATTTCAAATTAGGACTTAATCAAATGGCTTTTGGACACATCAGTTCAGGACCCGCGCTTCAAAGATAGGAAAGTGCTTAATCAAACAAAGATTTCAAATATTTTTTGAGCACTTATCCTAAAACGAAAACCACACACTAATCTGGCTTGAGTTTTCTTTAGAAAAACTTTCAAAATCTTTAAGCTCAAGACCAAGATTGTTGATCTAATGATAAATTAGATTTTCAAAATTCTCTTACATTTTGAGCGCCACCTTTTCAAGATTTTTTAATAAGATTTTCAAAATCTATCAAAATCGGTGCTCATCATCAAAATTACTTGTGTACACCTTACAGTGCACAACTCAAGTTTTCAAAGAAAGGAAAGTGTTATGCAAAAATGATTTTCATCAACAAAGTGCACTTATCCTAAAAATGGACACTGTTGTACGCCTCAGTGCGACATTCCTATTCAAACAAAGAGAAGTCTTTGTTTTTCACAAAACCTTGATGCAAAATTCAATAAATCTGAAACTTCTTTATCTTTCAGAATTTTGCTTCAAGACGACTCCTTCCCTCTAAACTTTAAAAAGTTTAACATTTCTCAAAAACATATGCGAGTTTTGAGGGGGAGTATTTCTAAAACAAAAATAGTTCCGAATTCATGCAAAATGAAATCTGTCTATCTCTCCAAAAAGCTTTTTCTTAATCAGTTGATATCAAAAATATCACGATATGCTATTTTTGAGGGGGAGAAGACATGATTAAAATGTGATCAAAGATGTTTAAAGCTTGTGACTGAATCTCAAAAGAGCTCGACTCAGAATGTACCAACGAATTGACGAAGCTTAAAATGTCAGTAATTGAAAAGACTTGTCCTGGACGGGTAATAATTTCAAGCTAGTCTAACTAGTGATGTAAGCGTGTCTCGAATAGGACTTGTCTGAGTAGAATGTACCGTATCGAGAGACTTTCTTTGGCCTTGACCAGGACGGGTAATA